>LJIJ01000199.1:0-178147 GCA_001718145.1 Orchesella cincta | reverse complement strand
GGAGCTTGCTAGTTCTGGATAAAAACGGAAGGAGGCAGTTTGGAGAGAAGTCCTTTCTCACGCTGCCTTTTTTATGGTTCCTCATGTATAGTCTACTGTAGAAAAATGCGGCCCGCCTGTGCGTTATCATTATAAATTGTTGAAACTAAGGGCTAAGAGTCATGTTGGGTGGAGCGGTCGTTCAGGATGTGGACATATTTTGCTGGTATGCAGTGCTCGGTCATCTTTGTAATCAAGGAGAGTGTCTACCTATAATAGTGTATCGCGTCATCGGTCCATATTTTTCGGCAGTAGCCCAGTTTTTTGAGATAATTTGTCATCTAGTATAATTAGATACCTAAGTGTCTGATAGAGCCGCCCCCGCCGATCAGGGGTACGGATTTGAGAAACAGTGGCTGATTCGTACGCCTTATCGTTGCTATATTGGGATATAATTGTTATGGTTTTGCTATCCGAGAAGTCTGCGCTTTCGGGCGGCATGCAAAGGTGTGTAGAGGTCGAAATGCAGCTGGCAGAAACGTCTTTTTAGGGTCAGGCAGTTTGAAGAATACGTTTTGTCCCAGAAGTCAGCGTCAAATCCTGTTAGTCTCCGAATTTTTTGTTAAGTCACAAAATCCAGTTGTTAAGAAGTAAACTGTGAGTATTTTGGCTGGTCGACACCGCGGCCGCACCACGCAAGTCACCGCGAAATTGTTAAATAAAGTTGGTTAAATTGGTAAAAAGCATCGACAGTTGTAATACATTATCTGTAGAATTTACGGAACCTATACTAGTGTATCGTTCAAAAATTTTGCGCAATTCTGCACTTCGGTAGCTTCAAGTAACTGTCTGGACTGCCCTCACTGGTGGATGTCAGCATAGGAATGCTGGGGATACTGTGCTCCAATTGCACGTACACACAGAGGCCGCATGTTTCTTTATTGAGTTCTAAATCATGTGGCGTGGGGATAACGCGTCCATTCGTTCGGCCAAGGACGGCTTATTAGTGAGATTGAAGGAATGCAAGGACGAAGGAAGCGTGTTGTGACGGTGACGAATTGTGGACAAAGGATCCACGCATTCCTATGTGAAGCATCGGGAGCAGCAAGAAGTATTCGAGTTGTGAAAAGGAGCATGAACGTTATGCCGAATAGGCTACTGAGGCATTTTTGGTGACGGCATCTGGAGACTGTGACACACTACACACGTGTTGAGTTACTGTGAGGGTGTTAACAACAATGAGAAGACTATTGAAGGGCTCACAGTGCTTGGGAACAACAAGGAAAGATTTGTTGTGGGTCTGCCCGTATACTCTGGTTGTATTGCTTGAAGGAGCTCACCAACTAACAACATCCGTCAATACTGTATGCTGTGGACAAGATACGCCCTGGAACATTCCATCGTTCTAATTTGGAAGCCCGGCACGGTTGGCAGGAGAGCTGTTAACTTGGCAAAAACCAATATTTTTTGCAACGAGCGTGAGCGGCAGTAGCTTTTGGAAACGAAACGATTGAGCTGGGGCACTTTTGGATGGAAAGATATCCCGGGTTCGCGCCGTTAGGAGAAAGTGGGAAGTCAGTATACCGTTTGTTGTTCTGCACTCTCGTCAATTTCCACAGAAATGCAAGTATTGCCAAAACCTTGTGAAGCTGGATATCCTTGGAATTTCGTGATGCCTTGCAAGTGAAAGACAGAAGTATATAATGATTGGAAGCAGCTAATTTGGCGCAGTTTCATGATTCAGTGGAAGTGAATTCCGAAGGACGTTATGAAGTGGCATTACCCTTGGCTTGAGAGTCATCCTCCTCCGTGGCTGAAAACCTAGAATGTTGTAAGAAAGAGACTAGTTTCAGCAACTAAGAAATTGGAGGGACAAAGGGAAAACCAAGGATTATGAGAACGTGTTCTTGGAATGGGAACGTATGGGGATTATTGAAGAGGTTCCTCTGAGGAGTTGGACCACAGTGCAAGTTACCTGCCCCATCGTCCAGTATTTAATCCGAAGAGCACAACAACACCAATTCGTCCAGTATTTGATGCATCTGCAAAATCGAAGGATTTACCTTCCGTGAATGATGCCTGTTGAAAGGACCCAATTTGATCGAGCTAGTTCCAGCCATTTTGATGAGATTTCGTATGAGAAGACATGGAATGACATCAGATATCAAAGAAAGCTTTTCTCCAGATAAGTTTGAAAGAAGAGAGATCGCAATTTTCTGCGATTTCTTTGGTGGGGAGGAAGTTTTGGAAAAGTTTAAGATGTATCGGGCATTTGTCGGTTGTCTTCGGAGTATCGCCAAGTCCCTTTTTGTTGGCTGGCCACCTTGAATTATCATCTGGATAACGTTGAAGCACCACTTGCGTAAACAATTGCGCAATTTTTGAAAGAATGTTTGTATTGGAGATAATTGTGTGGCTAGCTTGCGATACAGAAGAAGAAACAAGAATTTTGCGTCAACCAAAGTTTTCAGAGGATTGTGGAGGATTGGAATGTGGTTTACGAGGATTCGGTCTCGGGATTCTGATGTGAGACCACAGACGACGGACCAGGGCATGTCCAGAATTGAGTGAACGTCCAGTACATATACTGCTGCGCGGAAATGTTACTCGGAATTGGATGCACGACTAACCACGCGTAGTATTCCGCTTGATGCTGCGGCAATCTCCTACCCGGCTGGGATACGTTGATCAACGTATCATGTGAAGGACGCGCCCAGCAACCAACAGGGAACCTTCGAGATTGTGTCAGTCGGCTGTGGGGATGCTCAATGTTTCCCAGTGTGAGCTTGCGCGTTGATGGGCCATTTCGTGGAGCTGTCAACGTTTCCCTGTGAAGTTGTCACACAAGTGAGAAAAAGGTATTGTCTACAGCGCAAAGGGATTTTTTTGATCCGCCTCCCCAGGGTTGGGGAGTTTGTGTCACGCAGATCACGCCGGCATTGTTCCGAAGATGAATGTTAGGCAAAGAATTGTGGGGGGAACCGAAATTGGATGGGGATGAGGGGAGATTCCAGAAGAAGATGGTAAAGAGGAATTTTTCCAGAAATTTGATACTGGGGTTTGGATTTTCTGTTGGAAGGGATGTCGGAGATCGGGATTATGGAAAGACTGTAGAGTACGCGATTTGGCACTTGCAGCTTGTTTTGGTGATGCGGAGTAAGGATGGGGTATGGATGCTGGTAATTCTTCCTGAGGATCCGAAATTTTGGGGCAGGAATGGTTTATGGTTGAATGATCCATTGGCTCAGAACAGTGTGTGAGCCGTAAAGATGGACGGTAAATCCCCGAAATTGCAAAATTGGGCTGCGGGTGTGGGAGTCGACTCAAGATTGTTGTGCAGTGTCCAAGAAAGAATGGAGTTCCAGGATTGTGGAAACCTTATTGTTGGACTGATTCGCAGTAACGCTTTGTAGTCTCAAGGGATTACATAATACTGAAAACTGGCGCTATAACCTTTGTGTTCAACCGGAGGTTCAAAGGAAAATTAGAAGAATTGGAAGGGATTACGTCAGAACTGGCGTCCACATCGCAGGGGAAATAGATAATCCCGGACTGGTTAGCCATCGAGAGGAATGCAACGGGAAAGCACTCTTTGGAATCCTCGATGGTGGGAGGGACGGCCCTGGCTTTATCAAGAAAGTAATGTGGCCAGTGATCAAATGTCAATGTGATCGTGGATGTCAATCGGCAAAGGAAAAGGAGGGACAGGTAACTGTGCAATTTGAATCAAGAAACAGAATCACCGTGGTATTTCAGCCGTTACTCATCTTTCAAACTGATTGTGAAAATAACTGCTTGGATCCTGAGATGGAAGAAAGTTGTTCTGGACAAGAAGAAGTTTCCTACAACAATAACTTTAGAAGAAAAGAAATATGCAGAAATTGTTTTGTGGAAGAATGTCCAGTACTCAAGTTTCAGTGATAAGGAGGCCATTCGGCGTTTAACAAGGGTGGGGGGAGTGGGCATGCAAGGAAAGATGAGATGGGATTAGACGGGTCGGAGCAATCGTGATGAGAGAGGACAATGAAGATTTTCGGTTCCCCATCTTGCTACCCGGTGAAAATGTGTTAGTGCAAATGATGATTCGTGAGATGCACTTGGAAAACAAGCATATTGGAGTCAATACGCTTATGTGTCTTCTTCGTGAGAAATATTGGATTTTGAAGACACGGAAGATTGTTAAGCAAGTGATTAGTTCCTGTCTGAAATGTAAACGTCTGAGTGGAAAGGCAGCCAGTGTGGAAGAAGCACCTCTTCCATTGGATCGTGTTCGAGATGCTAGACCATTCGAAGTCGTTGGTGTGGATTTAGGAGGACCGCTCTACATCAATAAAAGCAAGAAAGTTTGGTTTGCTGTGTTCACGTGTGCAGTTGTTCGAGCAATACACTTGGAGTTAGTGTCATCATTGTCAACTGAGTCGTTTTTGTTGGCATTAAGACGATTTATTGCTCGTCGTGGGCGGCCTGAAATCGTGTATTCAGATAACGGAACTAATTTCGTAGGATTGGATAACCTGTTGCAAGAACTGGATTGGAAGATAATAACATCTACAACAGGAATAGAGAAGATTGAGTGGAGATTTAGTGCACCCGCAGCACCTTGGTGGGGAGGATTCTGGGAGAGAATGGTTCGGTCAGTGAAGGAATTACTACGTAAGAGTCTTGGGAAGAAGACGTTGCGATATGAAGAGCTAGAGACGTTATTTTATGAAGTAGAAGCTCTAATCAACTCAAGACCACTGACGTATGTATCAGAGAGTGTAGAGGAACCGATACCGTTGTCTCCAGAGATGTTTCTTGGAATTATGAAGTCAAATGGAGTTCCTGATCTGGATGTTTTGGATGGAGCAGCCTTTCGAAAGAAGTATAGTAATTTGTTGAAGATTCGAGAGGACTTGAGAAAGAGATTCAGATCTGAGTATTTGGGAACACTGAAGCATAACGAGAGGATGAAGGTCAAACGTGAGATTCGAGTTGTAGATGTCGTTTTGTTGCAACTGGAAAATTCGAAGAGGATCAACTGGCCGTTAGCGAGAGTTTTGGAGCTGATTCCTGGACGAGATGGGATTCACCGGATGGCAGTTGTGAAGACAGGAAGTTCAACGTTGACCAGACCAATTCAACGATTGTATCCTTTGGAAGTGGATTGACTTTATACTAGAAGCTGTGAAAGTCAATGGTGGGAGTATGTTGAAAATAGAATGTGCTTATCTTAAAGTTTGAATAACTAAGTCATTTGTAACTGACTTTATGTATATGATAGGTCATTTTGTTAAGGAGAGTGTCTACTATAATATGTACTTAGTCCCATATTTTTCGCAGTAGCCGTTTTTGAGTAAATTGTCAATTAGTATAAGATACCTAGTGGGTGATAGAGACCCGATAGGGGTGATTTGAGAAACGTGCTGTTGTAGGCTTATCGTTGCTATTGCGATATAATTGTTTGGTTTTGCTATCGAGAAGTCTGCGTTCGGGGCATGAAAAGGTTGTAGAGGTCAAATCAGCTGAGAAAGGTGCTTTTAGTCAGAGTTGAGAATAGTTGTCAGAAGTCAGTCAAATTGTTAGTCTCGAATTTTTGTAGTCAAAATCCATTGTAAAAGTACTTGATATTTTGGTGGAGTAAACCGAAATTGTTAAATAAAGTTGTTAAATTGGTAAAAAGCTCACGTTGTATAATTATTGTAGAATTTACGAACCTATATAGTGTATTTTCAACAATCTATTTGTGAGTTGTAGGCAAAAAACTGTTTTAACTTCGGCTCAAGTTCCTATACATTCATAATATGGTTGTTAGTAGTTGTTTTGGGGCCACTAAAAATTCTAACGTCATTTAATGCTAAAATGCGTCATGTTCTTGGGTCCTAGTGAGAATATAGCAGGGTCTTCTGTCACACCCCAAGTTCTAATGATATCATAGTTATGAAAACCCTATTTTATAGAGTTGAGTCTTGCGAGCAAAGTCTGGAGCTATCAGCCGAGGATAGAAATTTCATTTAAGCTCAAATTAATCAGAAGGAAAGTGGCTGGAAAAGTAAATAGCGATGTGGAAGTAATTAGCTGACTTTTACTTGTTGGTTGAATGGCTATAGGAAAAGTGGAGAGAGGAAAAAAGTTTGGGCTCAATGCGTTCCTGATGGCTTCAATTACCAACGCCAATGACGTGAAAAGAAGTCCCTTTTTCCTCCTCAACCAAAAAACATATTGAGCATATAAACGCAGGTATATCTTTTAGAAAATTTGGTGTTATAGAATCATAAAAATGGGAAAGTACACATGAACGTGGCATGTTGTAATTATACGTTTTATAGACAACATTGTTAACAGATTTCAGTATAAAATTGTAGCCACGTGACTTAAACCAAAGCTTTCTTAGCTGCAAATGGATATCTAAGAGTTTAAATAAAAATTTCTTTACACGAAAGCCTTATATGGCTGACTTTTAAGTCAAATTTTAACAAAACATACACACCACATCAACATTTCAAGTGGAGTGTCACTACCCAATCGCAAAAGGAATGGAATCAGCAGGAGGAAGAAAAGACCAAGAATAAAGAAACCTCTCAGAAAAAGGATATCTACAAGCCTTCTGCCTACCTCCACCACTTCAACCTTGTCGTTTAAGGCCGACTGCACAACAAAGTAGTTTTTGGCCCCCTGCTGCTCTCCAAATGCCCTTTTGCTTTAAATTACAAGTTTACATACATGAGCATTTGTGAGTAAGCAAGTTGAATTTTAAGAAAAAATATATACATTTCCAACTTTCTGCTCTTGCTTTGGACACAACCAATCCCATCCAGACATAAAGCTAGTAGCATTTTTTATTTGTGCCCAGCGAGCTCCCTTCCTCACTCCTACTCTCCTGTTCTCCCATTATATCAACCTAAAAGTAATGAGCCAATGTCAAGAAAACAGTTTTCTTGAGACTTTGATGCTCCTCCAAAAAAAGTGTTTGTTCACGGAGTGGACCAATAATTCATGCTTAAAATGAGCTCACATGAAAACCTTCCGTGGAATTACTCCTCCTTCAGCTACCTAACAACCTAAGCACATTCATTCATTGCTTTGGTACGCAATGTGCTACTTTTTTAAGGGATGCATTTAAACGTGCAAATGTTTATTAGAAATCCCCGCAGAAAATATAAGAAAGAACAATTTTCAATTGAGTTTACATAACTGAAGAAAGGCTTGCAAACTGTATTCTGAAGGACCTCAGTATGTAGTTATTATAAATTGATGCAACAAAAATGTAAGTTCGTCAACAACAGGGGCCATGCAAGAACCACAAAAGTGGAAAAAGCATACAAGTCAGCATCAGCGAGTAATAGAATCCTGCATGGTTCTCGAGGAAAAGGTGAATATGAGAAAGCTTCTAGAAGGGTTTCCAATTAATTTACTTAATTTCAATATATTTAATTATTGCCATGTTTATTTCGTAATTTATGCCATAATATATTGCACACTAATAAAAATGAAAATATTGTTGAGGTTTTTTGTATGTGAGACGAATCCAAAGGCATATAAATATGCTTACCAAGAAAAAAGACACAAATTACAAGCGTTTTAATTAAGTAATTTTAATATTTCGAATATGAAAAATAAGCAATAACTAGCTCAATTCATTGGGAAATTATTATTATTATTAGACCTAAACCTTCTCCATCAACTCCTTCCAATTCTGCACCTTCACTTGCTTTTCCCGTACATCTTTTTGGAGTACCACCAGGGTTTTCTCATTTTCGGTGATAGTGGCTTTCTTCTTCCCAATGTCACTAGAAACGTATTCAACGTCAATATTTCCTCCTGCTGCAGTTTGACTACATTTCAAACAAAGAAAGGATGCCATAGTTCGATCAAATTTATTTGGTTTTGCCCATCCAAATCTCTGCTAAGCAGTTTCGTTGTAAATATTATTTAAATATATAATTATAATTACCCATACAGTCCATCATCTTCTCCGCAACGGCTTTATGGGTTGCAATAACCTTCTCCAACGTTTTCACCTCCTCGAGCATTCCACCAATAACTCCCTCTTCCGCTGTTATTTCCTCCTGCATCCGCCTCTTTGTCACAAGTCCTGCGTTGACTTCCCCGTCAGCATTTCTGATGTTAGAATACCAATTCGAAATCCCAACATAAGATTGTTTTTGTAAAAAAAATATCGTTGACGTGTTATGAGTAATCGTGGCTCAAATTATCTATTTCGTCTCAATTGGTAAAAAACAGGACTTACGGTGCCAGGGGAGCCACTGGAAGTTGCGCAGTAGTAGAATTTCGTTGAGATTCCGTTAGAACTCTTTCTTGATGTTTTACCGAAGTCAAATGACGTGTCAACTTACATAGAAATGGGAATCCTACTTCGCAATGGGAACAGTACCAGCGAGTGGCACTGGCACGGGTTCGAATTCTCATTTCTAATTAATTATGTACTTCTTTGCAGAATAATTAAAACATTCAGAATATCCAAAGTTTGTTCAGAGTAGGATGCAAAAGCTCAAATTATTTCGAAAACACATGAGTGTAAATACAAAATCTCATGTTGTGTTTGCCTAAAAAGTGCGTGCTAAATGTTTTTTATGATGGGAGATCTATCCCTGTAGAGCTTGATTCTTTCCGCCAGTCATACACAATGAGGCATGCATTTTGTACATCATTCCAGAAGCCGAGCTATAGATCTAGCTGGTTGGCACTCATTTCTTGCACACCTTTGATTTACCTTGACTTCCATGTATATATGTATTCTTTTGCTGGGAGGTGTAGATACGCCAACTTTCGTTTAGACTTGTTAGGATATTATGCAAATTCAACCTTTTTTGCTCTCACTGCATGTGCATTACAACGGCCTACTTCACAACTCATTTTTACTCGTCAGTATTTTGCTGAAAGAACATGTGCTGGGGTGGGGATTTATAGTGTTACCACATTTATGCAAAAGAGGCTTCCTACTAAACAAGCTCTAAGCTCATGGAACTGTCCGAATGAGATGAAAGTCATGATTACTCTGCTCTTTTTATCGTTGAAACTTTCTCCTATGATTCCTTATAGAAACCAAGAATATTCTCATGGTGAACATGGTGAATGACTGCTTATTTGTCGGCTCATCTGTTGAATCTGTAGTCAGGTGCGTATGTAGTGGTCATCCACTCACTAGCTTAAGTTATATGCAAAAGGTATGGACTATTTGTGATGCTGAATGATGATATACCCTTTTATCTCACGAGACCACATTGTATTGGGATGCATTTAAACATGCAGATGTATATAAAAATTATTTAAGGCTCGAGATGGCCGACCATCAACCAAAATTCTACATCTCATTTTTACATTTAATTTCATGGTATCAGTGAATAATTACACATTCATAGAGCTCTATCACAGACTCCGAAAACCAATTATTTAAAAAAATCGAAAAGTTCCTACATTTCTTCGCAATTTTATCATACGCAGGTTTCTAACAAAAAATAGCGAGGATTTCTTATATACATCTGCATAGATATATTTTTCCCCTTTTTTAATACCACTCCACCAACATAGATGCTTGTAGTTACTTAGCTTGAAGCTGTTTTTGTACAACAATGACACTGGAGGGTTGTTACGAGCCTATTATGGATGTGAGCTACAATGTACTTTTGTGGCATAAATATAAGTCATGTGCATACTTATCTAAGCGCGTAGGTATCTACTAGATAAAGTGTTATTATTTAGAGGGAAACTGTGCTGGCTTGGCTTTGGCTGTTAGTGCAAGATTGGAAGATGTAACATTGATACTGTTCCCATTCGGTCGTTATAAAGATGACACACGTTCATTTCACTCCCTCATCTTCTCTTGCTCTGTACAACCAAGAGGATTCAGAGCATCAAGCATCCACTTACACATGGACACATAACCCAAAAAAGATCTCGTCTAGCTTGTCATTAACAGACTCTCTCTCTCTTTTCTCTCGCTCGGTAATTTCACAAGCTCCCCTGGAAAGCGGGAAAGGGAGCTTAATTTTTGTCAGAAAACTGCTCACTCCAATCAACCCATTCCTATCCAACGTACCTATTCAAAAGAGATCTTTTACGTATGAACATTAAAAGGTAAAAAAAAACGTTACAAACGAGGAGAGCCTATACATACTCCCGTACAAAATTATACACGCTGAATTGTAAGCAAACATAATGCACCGTCCTTTGATTATACTCTGGAGAGAAGATTCTGTTGCTTCCATGTGGCTCTCCTGCGGTAACTTTGCTCATTTTCTTTTTTTACATGGATGCGAATACTTGGAGCTGCGCGACTAAAATGGTCTTGTTGTTTCTTTTTTAAAGTATAAAAAACTGTATGTCGAAAATATTATATAATAATATGCATTTTATATAGCATGAAGCATGTGTGATAATGTTTACAGTATGTCTATCCCATCCTCTGCATTCATAAACATCTTAACTATTGAGGGAGACGGAGAGAGAAAGGAGAGAAAAAAGTAGGATGTTGTAAAATGAGGAGAGAGTTTACTTTCTCTCCTGAAGACAAAGTTGCTTGTCATCTTGTTAGCCATTGTTAATGTTTCCTTGTTCCTTGTTTCACGACTCGTTCCAACAAGGGAGACTTCTTGCTGAGTTGATAAAGGTTTTTTTTGCTACTATGAATATAGGAGAGTAATTCACAGAAAATAATAATAGCAGCAGTTTTCCGGAATTGAATGGAGGAAGACGAGGACGAAGACTGGAGAAATGTAATGAATGTATTTGTCAAGATCTTTACTTGGCGTGTCGTACACATATACCCAGTCGTTCAGTCACTTTGCTCTAAAAGAGAGAGAGAGAAAAGAAAATTGTCTTGTGTAAGTTTTAAAACAGGGCGAGGAAACTGCTAAATCGAAAGCCACATGAGCACGTCGCTTGTCTCCCTCTCTTTTGCTCGCCTTTTGTGTATCTCAGCGAAAAGCATTGCATTAGTGTATGAATGTGCAAGTTGTCTTAATGTGCATCCTTTATATCTGTCTTGTCTTTTGGTGGTGGTGGTGAGCAAGGACGAACGAGTAGGAGCTCTGTGTTCTCAACATTTTCCGAGAAAAAGAAGATGTGAAATAGCCCATTAAGTGAGGGAGAACACAATGCCAAAAAATGATGTGCAATTATGGAGTTATTTTATCGCGATTTCCATTTATTTCAATTGAAGAGTGAAAGCTTGGAGGGAGATGTTCATTGTCGTCAGCAGTTAGATGGTATAAAAATGACTCCAATGCTCCCGTCACATACATACTGTCCTATTATGGAGACTAACTACTTATAGTTTAGGACGAGAAATCAGGTATATCTATTCTGACAAAAGACATTTGAAAGTTAATTCGGTACATTACTATTTCTTGAAAAGTTAGTAACATTTAAACACCAAAAATATTTCCTATGTAAACGTTTTTAAATATTTAAGCAGTAGGTATATGGTTTTGGTTGCCAGTAAAAGATAGAAATTGAAAGTATGGCGTAAAAATGAAGTATAAATAACTTTTTATACGCGTTTGTATGCGTATATTTCTTTTTACCCCAACAAAAATGTGCCTTTTCGATTAAATGTCAATTTTAAGCTCTCTGAAATGAGTGGAGCGGAAGCGGAAGTAAGAAAGAGCAGAGATTTCCCTACACGTGTATATTTTGCTCATGTTAACTCATCAAAATATGATATGAGTAAACAGAGAAGACAACGTAGCAGGTTCAAACAAACACTGCTCACTTCACTTTATTTTTACTCTTTCCAGGAGTTTCCAAAGCACACAAATGATTAAATACTTATCGTTTAAACATCCTGAGAGGAAACTTCATGCTTACCTTAACAAATATGAATGTTGACAAAATCTTTAGATCTATTTATGAGCTCATGTATACACTTGTGTAAGCGGTAGTATCGTATCCTGAAGCTTTTGATTGTTGTCTTAAAGAACAGAAGTAAAGGGGTGATATATGAAAAGCAAATCTGAATTGCTGAGTATACATAAATAAAGTTATTGCTTTACTTTGCAAGTTTAATATTGTGAGCGATGGGAGATGGGAATTAGTACTACACAGAAAACTGCTTTGCTACAGTATTATTAATGCCCGGATGGTTACACAACTACCACTTTGATCAGGGTTCTGAGAAACCGGTGATGAAAAACAAATGAATAAAAGTGGAAGCTTGGCTCATATTAAATAAAATTAATTTTCTGCGTTTCCGCTACGAGCTTCAAATATTAAAATAATGTATCAAGTTTCTCTTTGACCAGTTAATATCGCATTATAACCAAAACCTTCGGAGAACCTGTTTGAAAACAGTGTAAATATCGAGAAATATTTTGCTGGCACTCTCAACAGGTAAAATCATTATCACAAATTGTTACATTTCGGATTATGGCTCAACCTTTCTCCGAAAATGAAATCCAATGCGGTTAGCATCCGGTCAAAATTCTTCCTAACTAACTATTCATCTCTACTCAATGAAATGAGCACCATTTTATTTTACCTTAATGGAAAATTTCATGTACACAATACAATACACGAGAATTCATCATTTAAAAACTTTCCGAATTCTCCACGTGTGTACCTACCTCTATTGCCACATTATCCACCTATTCAGCCCCATGTGAGTGAGTTATTTCCTCGAATTCCAGTTGAAACTTGAGGCAGGGAGAGAGAAAAAGTAAGCTGAGATGTAGGAAAATTATAACGAAAACGAATGGAGAAAAATAAGTGCTATATATAGTCCACGTAGTAATGTAATATTACACACAGAGTTAGTAAGTAACAGATGAACTGGTTTCACAAGAGGAAAGAGAAAAAAGAACAAACTAATGATCTCGAACTTTGTTCTTCCTTCCTTATTCCTCTTCTTCTTTTTCACTTTCTCAACATTTCATTCTTTTCCTTTGCTACGAGTTTCAGTTTACAGCAGCATTCATTCCTCTTTTTGACTTTCTTTTATTTACTTACTTTTTTCCGTCTTTTTCAAGCCAAAAGCTAGTCAGAGAGACTTTTTTCTTCATGAGACATATATATATATCTATAGCACTTTGTGTGCCTATTTCTGCTGGTTTTTTTGGTATCTATCTATCTATACATTGGAAAGCTTCCTTCAAGAAAAGCTGTACACTTTTGACTAGCTAATCAAGATGGAAGGCACGTTCAAACTTTATGACCTGTCCTTTTCTCCCAATCCTAATCCAAAATTGAGATCTATTTGCCGTCAATTTTACATGTCTTTCAACAGAACATGACTTTCCCTTTTATTCACTCAACATAATATGGTCATTTCACACACGGGATAAAATGGACGCTAAATTGAATGGGCCACTTGATTATTTTCAATTTCACTGTGGGAAAAGTGATTTTACAAAGAAAAGAGAATGCTGCTTCTGGCACGGTGAATGGAATGGAGCAAGTGGAGCGGGAGAACACCTGAAAACTGTAGAGTTCTTATAGTAAAATGCTTTAAAGTGGTGTGACGGATGCTTATTCAAAGCCAATTTTAAGAAAAATATCTTTGAATGAATCATATTTAGTTAAAATTACAATTTCAACGCCAAAAAAGGAAATTACTAGGTGAAGATTTTTTATCATTAATGAAGAATGAAGAAACCTCCTATGGTGTAATGGAATTTAATGACATGAAGTATGTCATGTACGTGTGTAATTTGACAGAACGGTGGCTTCCATATTTTTGGAAAGTCAAGTAGGAAAAGTCTTGAATGAAATCGGACACACAGGCAACTAAAACTGGGGAAACAAGTATCTTTTTTTACTACAACGCAAACATAACTTCTTCATCTCTTACCAACCCAATCCAAGCTTGATATGATAATATATACGTTTCTCTTCCCACGAAGTACTTGCCCATAATATTTCTCCTAATGTTTGTTTGTAGCTAATACATATGTATTGTACCGTAACGCATGGCCGCTGCAATGCATGCTCAAGACAGACATTCACCAGGATACCAAAGTCCATATGAATACACAAGGGATTTCGTGATTCGCTAGAAAGGATAAATATTTTGAAAAGGTCGAAAGAGCACCTAACCAAGCACACTATTAGCCATAAGAAAAAAAAGAAAGAAAAAGACGGCTGGATTGTTTCCCACTGTAAAAAGTTTTGCTTGTTCAAGATCCATCATCATCACATCACATTTTCTTGTCGCACTCACTCTCTCCCTGAGTGAGATGGAGTTGTAGTTGTATAAACCCACGTGAAAATGCAACATCTCTTCCTTTAGGTAGTTATGTTGATGTTGACTATATAGCTTGCTGAGGAAGGCTTTACTTTTATACAATATGTTACTTGTCAAATTCTAGTATGGACAAGAGATTCGTTTGTGTTTCTGAGTTTCAATGTTGCTCTTCCATTTCCATTTTCTCGTTTTCCCGTCATGATGATGCTGATGATATGGCTCAACTACAACTATATATCTAAAATGTAATGTAACCAAAGCCAAACCAGCAACCACTTGTATTTCTGGAGGGAGTAAAAATACGTACATAAAGCAACCACCTACCTCCATTTTCATTTTCAGGATAAAATTGGATATTTTTTCTACTAAGAAAAATCCATCCAGAAAGCAAGAAAAAAAGAGTTAGTTTCTTTTCCCCTTCCGTCAAGCTAGCCAACAACGTTTACAAAAATAACACACTACTCGGCTAGCCATCGGAAAGAAAATGAAGATGAGGAAATGTACACAAGAAAGCAAGCACACATATTGTTTCAAGAGTGTGTACAAAAACAAGTGAGCAAGATGAGGTAGACATGAGTGAGTGAGCAAATAATGGAAGCTAACATCTACATCAAGCAGTTCCCAGAAATGAAACCTCCCTGAAAATACACCATTCGTATATAATAACACCTGAATTCCAAGAAGGAAGCAGCAGTCATGACAAATACTAGATGTAACATCATTTTCTCTCCTGTTTACCTAGCTAAATTGTCAGCCTCCATTATATATTAGTTGGTTGGGCCAATTCTACCATTCTTTTTGGACAGTTGTCGTAATTTTGTTGGGGGATTACTGTACCCAAGGCCCTAATATTATTACTCAAAATGATCAATGCATTACAAATAGCATGTCACCAGCGAGAAGGTTCATACAATCCCATCTCCATTTGCTTTTAAGTTTACTCATTGTGCATCATCTAATAAAGAACAGAAAATGTATGTAAAACCATCCGTTTTCATCTGAAACTCCCCATCACTCACTCACCCAAGTTTGAGTTGCATACATAAAACCATCCATTTTCTTTTGAAGGGAAAGTGAGGCAATTAGACATTTTAGCTAAATGCCATATGCTACACCAACAAAGAGAGCTACACTCCTTGTTGCTCCACATGTCACAAAGCTCGACTGATTGTGATTGGTGTGGCATGCGAAGCTAAGAACTTTTTACATGGTATGAAATAATATGCTTAATAATTTGTATATCATAATTGACTCCTTCAAGTTGTTGCTAGTTGATTTGATGCTTGCTGTTTTGTACTCTTTCAAAGTTGAAGGACGTTCTTCTCATTTTACTCCACCTTGGTACAGTGTTCGCAACTAACATTTCCCTGACTGGTGCACCATACCATACCACTTTAGAAATAAATGAGTAATTGCTCCTCTAGCTCTATATTACATTGAAGTTTGTATGTACGTAAATGATTAATGCATTTGACGTTTGAGGCTCTTCTTTTGCAACACCGACAGCCAACAGCAGCATCTAGATGAGAGCTTTGTTGGAGTGAAAGTGGATGAAATGAGGAGGAGACTGGTTGGAGACACCATATCATCATCATCATTGTGAGAGCCGTGATGTAATGATGAAAAGACTGGGACTGACGAATAATATTTTGATTGCATTCATATGCACACACACACATAATAATACTGTTTACATTGAGTTGGGTTCTTGTAAAATTTTGCAGGGCTTTCGTTTATTGTCGAATATAACTAAAATTTGATACAGTTTCCTGGTTTGGTTGAGGAAAGTGAGATTTTGCTGAGAGGTTGGATATTGGATGTTGGATCTCGATGGGCGAAACAAGCAGTATCTCACGAAACCAGCCACTTCATTTTGTTGTCATTCGAATCTTTCGCTTTGTTCCAACAAAACTCCAGAGTAACGAACCTAATACCTTATATTATGTGTATTAGATGCGATTCCAAAGAGGATAAAAGCTTTTGATGACGGAGCACAAATCAAATGGATTATCGAGGACTCTGTTTTGAGAATAGAGTTTAGTGTTTTACTCCATTTTGTTTGGCAAACAATATATAATTAACTAAAGTAGAGACATCGGTCACGATACTGAGTAGGTTTGTATGATGTACGTACATTTTTGTTTATTTTTTTGCAAGTTTGACGCCAGCCAGTTTTTATAATTTCTTCTGATTAATTTTATATATCATTAGATGTATGATTTCCAATGAAAACTTAATTGCTAACATGCGAAGCAGTAATAATAAAAAAATCTGAGTGTAAGTCAAAAGGATGCACTTAGTATTTTGTAAGTGCAAAATCTAGCACATCCATTTCATTACGTTTGAAGCCCGTTTAAATTTTCCTTTTCGGATTTTATATTGATTTCTTTGAAATATACCACACATCGGGCATACTGTTTATGAGGATGATTCAGTAGTCAGTCCAGCTGTCAGGCCCAGTGCCCCTTCAACTTCCCTTCTTGTTGATCTACGTCATCCTCAGATTGATGTTGACTTACAAATCGGAACTTAAATTCATGCATTCTCTCTCTCTATCTCTGGTTGCAAATCAGAGAAAAAGCTCCATCCACCATTCGTTTTTCTTTCCCCAATAAATGGAAATATATTTAGGGTGGGATGTGTGTTTACTATATTTTATTTTTTGCTTCTGCCTCCTCAGAATATATATATTTAATACAAAACAGTTGGTTTTCGTAGTCAGGGCACAAGGCAGGCTGATTTGGTTGCTGATGCTGACATGGAAGGAAAAAGGAGAAAGTATGTGAATGGGGGTACTGAAGTGAGTGTAAAAAGGATCGGGAAAGTTTTCCTCTCTTTTTGAGTGAGTGAAAGGTTGAAGTGCGAATCCAACATGACACATAAGGAAAAATCTAGTAGAGCTGAAGCTGAACTAGTCTCCGAGAGTACACAACTACAACACGGCAGGGCTGTTGCAGACAGACAGCATTAGCAAACCGTAAAATATACATCAATATAGAGCAGAGTGAAACCCCATTCCATTTGTAGTATATAGGTAGCCCAGCAATTTCGACAAGAGTTCCTCTCACCATCGTGCAGACTGACATATGATGAAATTGTAAATATAAAGCTTATTCAATCTTCAATCCACTACCCTTGCTAACATTCAAATGGGCTTGGTTCAGGCAAATGCTTCAAGAAAACGGAGAAGGAATGAGTGAGTGAGAGAAAAATAAAAAAAAATGGTGCAATCATCCATCCATCCATCTCCCGACCTATCTGTCTTCCATCTCTCAAATTGTATTTGGTTGTAATGTATGTTGTTTC
Organism: Orchesella cincta; assembly: GCA_001718145.1. NCBI lineage: Eukaryota > Metazoa > Arthropoda > Collembola > Entomobryomorpha > Orchesellidae > Orchesella > Orchesella cincta. The sequence continues at coordinate 160,683 of LJIJ01000199.1, read as the reverse complement.
AAGCTGAAGAAGAGGTACGTACGATCCTGCAACATACAAATACAAACACCACTACTTCTTACCAGAAACGTGTACAACAAAAAGCAATAAGGAAACCAAAAAAGCTAAGCAGTCTCAGCCAAAAGCATTGAGTTGAGATACATACGTGAAGCATAGGTAGAATAAATAGAAGAGAGAGAGAGAGAGAGAAAGTAGGAAAAAAGGAGAGAAGAGTGCACACAAGTGCAAATTTGATGGACCAGCAGGTGCTCAAGACTGAGGCGGAGTATTCCTCCATTGGGTGTTCTCTCCTCTCAAGCCCAGGCAGACCCCAAAAGGTATGAGAAGGTGGAGCTCCTCCAAACACACATATCAACATTCAACCGTTCCATATTTCTAGCGTGTGCATGCCACTAATGCTTTCACATGCAATGCACAACTCAGTTCCAACACGAGGAAGCTCAAGAAATAGAGAAACAAAGTTGAAGGAGATCACATTCATGCTTTTGTGTGTGTACACATACATACACACTCACTCACACAACAGCGATTTGAACTCCCAAAAAAGTAATATATCATCTCGTTATGTGTACCGTTTGAAGGACATTTTAACCAAGTCAATGCTCCACATAAAAAATGTAGCATGAGCGTGGCATGGCGTGAGTTTGAGCCTGTCTCTCACGTTGACATACACCGCTCACGTAGCTCTGATGTTGATGTGATCTTCGATTTTTCCTGTTGGTTCCTCCAACCAACTCTATCCTAGGTTGGTTCTGATGGGAGACAGGTTCTTGGCAGCGTTGAAGAGTATAATGGTGTACTTAAAAGGGAGAGATACACTTCTCTATTTAGTGTGTGCTCATGCCTCTAAATTTATCGTAATTAAGCCGACAATGAGCACTCTCGTCACGTATGCAGGTGGCTGGTAAACACAGACATTAATGTACACAATCGAACGGCAAGAATTGACAAGAATAAACGTCAATATAATTTTCTTAAATAATTTTTTAATTGCATTATATAGCTAGGTATGAGAGTTGTTTCGATGTAGTCAATAATATATATGTGAGCATATACCTACATAGTTTACTGTTTACCCACCGGGATTCCAAACTGAAATAACGGTATAAAATACATCGTCGTCTTTTAAGGTGGTAGTGATGCTACACTTTATTCCTGATGTGATGAGATTCGCTGCACACCAGGTGGGATCGGATACACAAACGACCGATTCATAACGTAGAGCCTGGAGACATCCCAGTGTTTTATTCACCAGCTCTACATTTTCCCATCAAGTGAAATGTCTGTGCCCATTTCGCCATCCATTCATACCTATATGAGCTTCCATTACAGCATTCTCCAGCTCCTTTTTATGGGATCTTATCGTTTCATTTAATGTCCAAAGGTTAGATATGGATGTTGAGAGAACAATAACAGTAAAATTTTCCTTTTTCAAAAATGTTTTTTGTTTCACATCTCTCCATCCCAGCCACATGGTCTAACTACATGTTCATGGTGAGGAGACGAGTGTTTCAAGTCTTTAGCTCAAAGAGATATTGATTTTTTCGCATTTCCTTGCATGCAACCAACAATATCCCACTGTTATGGTCTTAACGATATGATGGCTTACAATGATGATGATCCAATCGTTTCAAAATAGTGGCAGAGCGAATTTTCTCTCCCTTTCTCCAAGAAAGACGACGTGTATAAACGGTTCGGAGCATCACATGCATATTTAAAGAATTACCTATCACAGTAATAGCAGCTCCACCTGAGAGTTTTCAACAACCGTTTAGCCATTTGCTGGGGAAAGCAGATTCCAAAATGTGGGCTTTCATCGGTCGGTTTCGTGTGTGCTTTGGGAGTATTTTCAATGCAATTGATTTGAAATAAAAAGCCGTACTTGTAGCCCTATTGATTATGATGATTACGGAAGTTGAAACAGATGGAAATGAATAAAAAAGATGATGATATTCTTGCCTGGCTTGGCTCTTATTGGCTAAAGCATATGGATGGATAGATGTGTGTGAACTACCTTTCTCAAAAGGAAAGATGACACACGAGAAGGCTTGCGAACGTTGCAGTTCTTCTCAAATGATTGGTTTGACTTGTGTCTGTTCCTTTCTCAGAAGATTTAGATAGGTAGGCGGTGGGACTGAATGCCTATTGACAGTTGAAATCATAGTTACTTACGAATGTTGCATGGCATGCGAATGCGAGTTTCCAACTTTCTCGTCAAACTTTTCGTACGAGAATGGAATATGGCTCTCTTCCTTTGTGAGAAGAAATGGGGAGAAATTGTATGCTTTTCATTCTAGTTTTAGGTAGAGCATCTCTTCTAGATATATATACATATATTTATATGACATGACATCCCCAATAGTACCGTTAGGTTTGACGTCGTTCACTCAAATAATGTGTGTCTTATTTTCCTTACAGCACTGCAGTGAAAGCCACTGCTAGTAGATAGTATTGCTGATGCTATTGCCATTCTGCAGAATCTTCTTCAAAATGTTTCCTTTTCTGTACTAAAGTATATAATGCGTATGCCATTACCGATTGTGGAGCTTATGACAGGAGCGGAGCCAGAGTAGACAAGTTACCTTACCTTTCTCCATCCATTCCACTTACACCATGTTTCGTTATGTACATAAAAGGGACGAGACGAGAGAGAATGAAGGACTAACTTTTATTTCTTATTCACTCTCGCTCACTCCTTCTCTCAAAAATAGTCTGCTTCTTACGTTTCTCTCTTGTTTGCAACTCATCATCAACTTTTTTCCTTGAAAGAAACACGGAGAAGGGGGAAAAAGATCTGCAAGCAAGCAAAAGGATGAGAGAGAGAGAAAGAAAAAGATGAAACAAGAAAGTGAAGAGAAAAAAGTTTTCTGATCGTGAACAAAGTCAGTGGACCGTGCTCAACAGCAGCAATAGAAGGAGTAGCAAGTAGAACAGAAAAGATAAAGGGAGTCTATGCGTCCAGGTTCATTGCAAGTCACTGAATAATAGACCTGCTCTCCTTTTCCATTGGAAATGCAACTTTTTCAAGCCATATTCCGCAGTAACTACAGGGTTTGGGTTGGTGTATATTATATATAGTATTTTGGACTCTTATTATGACATGACTGGGCTTCAAACAAAAAAGGCAGAGCTGAGCAGATCCGAAGAGAATTAGTAACTTCATATGAAATAACTTTTTTGTAAGCTTTTCGTTTATTTTTAACGCTAGCGCTGTGTGCAGCGTGTCCTCAATACTGATGGAAATGATGGTTGCTATACACTGAGCTCCAGTCATTTCATCATTCTATTTATCCAAACTAATTGGAGGCTGAGTTTTTACGTGGAACTCATTTTAGCTCATATTGTGAACGTGCTTAGGTACTGTCACGCTCATTTCTAGGAAATATTACAAGCTTGATTTGCCCTTTTGTCATCTGAAATGAGCATAGTTATAAACATTACATCTAGGAAAATCACAACACTTTATAAATGCAAATTAATGAAACTTTGAAGTTTAAAATTGTTAATTTCTTGCTGACCCAGCTTCACAGTAAACTACTAATAGATAAGTCATTGCTACTATAAATGGAGTAAATAATAATACATCAATGTCGATTTTAACAACGGTCATGATGAGCTTGTGTATTGTAAAGTTTTAAGTTAAACGCCAGTAGTATTTACTGTAACTTTAAAACAAATATTCCTTAGGAAAGGTTTTTCGGGTTTTCGCTTCTGTACGGAGTTTTGCAAGTCAAGGTATAAGTTTAAAGTTTTTCCGCCTGAAAGCGAAATCTATGCTTAGCTAAAATATGACATAAAGGCTTCATCGAAATTATCGGTAACAATTTCACAATCAATATACGTTCTTTATATATTACACAGCAATTATAATGATCAGAATCACACGTGAAATGTTAAGCACATTAAATAAATAGCATAAATCATTTTTAATACAGATTCTGTCGTATTAACTAATTGATAAATTTACACATGTACAATATATGTACATACTTAAACAGTTTTAGGATGCTTCTTTTCTCAAGGAGAAATTTGCTGTTTGATAAACTTCATGCTTTTGGATTTCGATCCCCGTTAAGCAGCTTACAAATGATCAATGATAAACACTAGAAGTCTAGCTAATGCCCAAGTAGATTTAGAAGTACAGATCTACATTTGAGGGATTATTAGTGTCTATGACGCAAGAACCAACTAATTAACGAGATTTAATTGGTTGTAAATCGTCATACTGTTGTAGCTTCAGTAGAACCTTTTCACTGATGCTATTATGGAAGAATTAAGTACTTTAGAGTACTCCTAATACGCTTCAGTTTAAAATAACGAAGCAAAATATCATTCAATCTGCATAATGCATTTTTACTTTACATATAAAAAAACACTAGTTAAAATGATCTAATTAGGACAATATTTAATTTTTTAAACGAAATAAAATTTAACCAGGGTTATACTTTATCACAATTTTAGATCATTTTATATGTGCAAAATATTGTTTCACCATTACAGCGGTACTTTCTTCCCTCAACTTAAGAAAACTTTCATTTCTATAGTATGTCGTAAGAAAGGAAGCCCGTTATGTCTTCACATCTTAACTTAGCTTCTGTTATCCACCAGTTATTTACCAAGATCCACGACTTTCTTTTCGTATTGCATGATTGCGTAAGCAAGCCCACTGAAACTGCAAAGTCACTCTTTTCTTTCCTTCTTCTTCAAGGTTCTTGGCTCAAGAGGTTGAGGATGAAAATGATATTCCGTTGTTGTCGTTAGCCCAACCTTTTGATCGATGGACAAATACTAAGGAGAAGCAAAGGGAAAGTTAATCCTCTTTTTGTGGGAGCTAAGCTGGCGTTGCGTTATAAAATGATGATGATTATATTTTGGTTGCATATGGTTGCATCACATTATGATATGATGGAGAAATAGCTCATCTTGGATGCTCCAGGCTACCTGAATATTAACATTGTGTTTTTGTAGAAAAGCACAAGGCGACTGACTTGATCTTATCGTTAGCAGCAATAGTGAATGATGTGCTGTGATGCTGTGTTATTACAAGAATGTTTGTTTAAACCCACTGTTTTTCATTAAGTAATCAAAAAATGCATATTTTTGCTTGCATTACGTCATACATATGAATCGTTCCCTGAGGGTTTGGAATCTTTCTTGAGAGGAAACTATCTTGATCCAAGATCTGGCGTAATGCGTGTCGTAAGATAAAAAATGCAATATGTTGCCTTCTACTCTGGTTGGCTGGGCTAGATCCTTGAGAAGAAATGAGAATGAACGATTGAGAAAGCCACGTGTCATCCATCATCCTGACTCCTGTGGAATTATTGAAGAAGCGCTAATGCGTAGAGAAGAACGGGATATGATGTGCCATACAGAGAAAACCGGAAAGTAAGTCCTATATAGTAAAAGTTGTGGGATGAATTATGATCGATTCACGTGCTCATATGTAATTACCAGAAATAGTTGTGGATACATGCATATCAATCATAAAACTAATCATGTAGCATTGAGCATCATTGATTTTCTCGGGAACAAGCGTTCAATAAATGTCGCTGGTATCGGGAAATCATTATCTGTTTCTGCAAATGATACCCAAACGAGTTGGGTTTATTCCTGTCATTTTTCGAAGTTGTAATTTTCTTGGAAAAACAACACTAAAATAGTTCAACTTAAGGTTCGCATTCCAATTATTTGGTTTACTTTACAGCCATTATAATCGAATTACAAATCGCAAATTATATTATACTTCATAGATAGTGTGGGTATTTACATGTCTAGGTTGTGAAACAAAGAAAACTGCAATAAAGAATTCCTCTATACTGAACACTAGCCAAATGATTTGATCACATTTTGTTTGAGATTTTACTGAAATTAGAATTTAGCATACATGGTCATATATTATTGGACTTTGCATATCTTGATCTACAATTCAATATGTCAAAGAGTCATTCTTGGAATAAAAGTGGAAGTCAATTTTTTTAAATGTGTATTGAACCATGTAGAAAGGGTTGTAGGCGACCAAAAATTAGCGAGAAGTAAATTATATAGGGATCAATGATGCTGAATGAACAAGAGATGAATCTCTTAAGATTAACCACTGATGCATATTATGAATGAGATCACACAGGTCACATACTAATCATAGGGAACGAACGCACTCAATGGAAAAATTATCCAGAATCTGTAATTGTCTTCTGGGAACTACGGTCTAGTTAGTTCAATCATCCCATCGTAAAAATTTCAATTCAAGCAGCAGCCATGTCCCGTCATATTTAACTTAACTTGATTTCCACCAAGTTGTGGGCACGGAAGTAAACAGAAACGTTCCGTTAAATTAAGATAAAGGACCAGAATTTTAAAGAGGAGAATGTGCAACCATTATATTCGAGGAAAACAACAGGACGATGACGCCCAGCCAGCCGCATTCATTATACCCATTGAAACGTGCAGGAAGGAAAAGAAAAAGTTTCTACTTGAAACCAGGCTCAGAAAAACAATGTACGTAGTATGTATGTTTCGTTGCGTTGCACACACATATTATTAAATGATTCAGCAGTTATGGCTATAGCCACCTCAATAATACGGGGAAAAGTATCTGTTGGCTTCGGTTATCCATTTATTTCCTTTGCAATATCATAGCCATACATATAAACACAGGTTGAATTCATGAGCTCACTGATATGCCTTTTTATTACATTTCTTAAAGTATAAAATGGGCCAGTGGCAACACAATAATACCTCGCCACACCAAAGCATCCACCAACCACCACTATCTTTCAAACTGAATGATAGAATATAGGCTACTTCCACTTCCTCCCGTTTTTTATGAAGTGCCAGGCAAAACGAAAGATTGGATCCTTCCATGATTCATGCTTGTAGTTTGCCCAACATCTCAAAAAACCTCAACTTCCCGTGTGGCCAGAAATGGCAAAGATTAATGGGACGTTAGGTATCCAATATGTATTATACATAGGAGATGCATAGTATTCCACCGTGTTTTCCTTCTTACTTAACTCAACTTACCTTTCCTTCAACTCGACTTAAGCCCAGCCACACGGTGCTGGAACCAAGGTTGAAAACAAAAATATCCACCTCCTTTCTTTCATGTAAATCTCTCCCGTCCCACGTACCTTTTATTGATATATAGGGAAAAATTTAGGAGATGCGATGGAACAGCGAGTCAAACGACGTGCATATTACGTACTCAACTTGTTCTTTCAAGAATGAATTTAGTAGCCAACCAAGCCAAAGCCAAAACCTTCATGATATGATATTGCATGGTTTCTCCTTTCTATCAACTTTTTTTCTTCGTCTTTCCCCTTCAACTGTATCATATGACTAACAAGGGCCAACTAAAGTAAACTGAGGAGAAGCTTCAAGAAGAAAGCAACATTTCTTAGAGCAGAACGAATGAAAAGCAGCAACGCAACATAACAACTTATAAAGTACAATGTGCTATTTGCTTTCCGAATGAATATACCTATATTGGTTGTGCAAATACTTGTATTTGATGTTGATAATATAAGCAAGAGATTCTTATATGAAAACGTAGTGGAACAAACCAAACCAGCCATCCGCACTTCACAAAGCTTCTTACTTTTTTTGCCTCCTTGCGTACATCCAGTTCCTTCACTTTCGTTTCTTTTTAAGGAAAACGTCTAACTTCAACCAACGTAGGAGTATATAGTGGTATGTATGGTGTAACCAGTTTTCCAACTTGGTGAGCTCATAACATGGTTTTCGTTCCTTTTTGCAATCAACTCACCGTAAGACATCTCCACTGCGAGGGAAGCAAGGAGGCAGATCATTCCAGACTGCTTGGAGCTTCTACGAAATCTGTATGAATTTTGGACTATAGTTCACGTTCTTGGTACTATGAGTATAAACTTCTTTTGTGTGATGGTATGTTTAGGAGTATGTACTCTAATACTGTGTTATTTGAAAGGGAAAAGTGTGCGGAAATTGGTAGGAATTGCTGGTATAAGGTAAACATGAAGCATAACTTATACAAATATACACGCTCTACTTACCGTCCTCGTGTGTAGAGCTTCAATTTAGTGAGCGCCTTTACAAACGAAAAAATTGGAGTCATGAAGTTAGTTGGAATGATGTGCATATATATGTTTCTGGAGTCGATTGTCGTTTCTTGCATTTTTATGTGCCTTTCTATTACTTGTGGTACATGTGTATGGATTGGCTATTTGTTAAATTTATTCTCAGAATACTCATATTTTACAGTGGTGTAAACTGCATAATTGTAATAGGAACTTGATTCTGTCCATCATCATGATTGCTTTGAGCGTCCCTACAGTATTAATTAATCAACAATTTAATGTTATGTTAAAGCAGGTTAAAAATAAATCAAAAGTTTTATAGTGCAGGTTATGTAAGGGTTTCCAAAAACATTTCCTTCCTGATAACATGTAACGTACTTGGACTAACGATTCGTTTAATATTTAGATAAATGTATCAAATCTTGGGTTTGGAATTATTTATGCACAAGTCCGAAGGGTATTTATACCTGTCTCGTACATAAAACAAATATATAATATATATCACCTTTACCTTACGGTTTGGTTAATAAGTTATTGATCGTCCTAATAAATGTTGATGCCGAACTCACTCAAAAAGGTAGTCGACGATTGTTTGCAAAAACATTTTAAAACAATCGAGTTTTACTCTTACAGAATTTGCTCATTCAAAATACAGCTTCCGGTCTATCTCTGGCAAGTTCAATTATAGACATTTGGGAGCACATTGCAATTTCTCAAAATTATTTTTATCCAAACAAAAGGGATCTCCAACAACCTTCACAAAAGCAGGAGTTGAGAGCGTGCTCAAGACTCCAGTAAACTCTAGGAAACCTTAAAAGTGAAACTCTGTATTCCAGGGGGCACTCAATGAAAAAAAAACTGGTCAGCTAAAGAAGAAAACCGAAGAAACCTGGGAGGGAATTGCTTGTTAGACTAGACTGCTTTTACTCCAGTGAAGGTAGCTCAATTGAAGCCTTTTTTTCACACGAAGCTGGGTTAAATATAGAAATGTCATATACAAACCAGTGTCTAACCAACTTTGGATCTTTTTACTTTTATTCCTGTTATTTTGTGCATTGCACTTACTTTCTCTGAAAATAGCCATCTTCAAGCTCAATGCTGGCCAAACTAATCCACGGAGCTTAAATGGACAAACGCACTAACTCGAATTAGTTTTAGGGATCCGAGCAAACGGCATTTGAGAAAGTGCGTTAACTGCGCCCCAACCGTTACTCCCTCATTAATGTATATCTACGTCTGGAATGAATGTGGGTTGCTGTTATTTGTGTTCTTGTACACATATAATTTTTATTAATAGCATGATACAACATACTATCGGTTGGTGGTGGTGGTGGCGGTAGAGCAGAAAGTTTGAGTAGAAATGGCTTTAATTAAATGCTATGCAAGTCATCCAGACCATAGCAGGCTTCACGTACGTACCTAGACACGAACGGAATAAGCACAATAGCAAAAACTACATGCATGCACACACACAATCCGGCATGAACCATGACACAAGAGCTTCAAAGGATTACACGACTGAGCGACTACTACCAAAAACACGTCGTATTCCACTCTTTCCCATTTCCAACAAAGATATCACATCACACAACTTGATATTCGTTATTTCTGGAATTTTGTCTAGTTGCATGCATGCCCGCTGTTTCCTTTTCAGAGCACCAACGTTATTTTTTTTTGTCAGATAGTAAACTACAAGAGTAGTAGTACCTGCCAGAATAATACATAATGCCCAAAGATTTTCAGAGAGGCTTTAGTTAACAACACAATGAGTGTGTTTGCATGTGTGTAATGTTGGGCCGCCATTCCCTTTTTGTTCAATGATGTAATATAATATAGATTGTAACGAGAGTCCGATAAGCCGAAGGAGCAGCTTAAAACTTGATGAAGGATATTGGACTTGGCTACATTCATTCTCCAGTTCGTGCATAAACGCTAAGCTTCTTCACACACGTCCTTGTCGACTAGCTAACCAGAAAATTTAGGTCCAGGTCGGTTGTCGGTCCAGCCAGGAGCAACGAGGAGTTTCACAGTGAGTGAGTGACTCCGAATTCATAGTCCAACTCCAATTTGCCGATGCCCTGGGGTGAGCCATGTTACTTTTATGTATGTACATAGTTGATGTTGATACGACGATACGAAACCTACTACAACCTCGTGACTTGTTCTTAATACATACATGTTTGTACTTCTCTTCTTTTGTGTGAGTATCCTTGAAGTTGGTTTGGTCTTGAGAGAAGTGATCTGGTAGCAGCAAGGAGGCATGGTGCTTATTGAACGATGTATTGCTTCTCGTTAGGAGAAAAAGAGAAAGAAAACCACAGAAAGGAGCCTGAAAGGGAATGTGATGTGAGGTTGGAAGAATGAAGGACAAAATGAAAGATGTAATGTGTGTAGCGTTCTAGACCTATATACACATATCTTTTATATAATGCAGAGTAAAGTTGGTTGGGAAGCGAGATGAGAGGTTGGCTGGCTGGGGGAAAAGTGGTTTCCTTTTTCCTTGCTTCATTCGTTTTGATCATCTAAATAACGAAGGAGAAGCTAACCCAACATCTGACTATGGATGTTGTATGTATGTAATGTAAGAATAAAATCTATTGGAAAGTTGGTTGGTTCGTTGAATTCCGAAAAGTAAAGTAAAGTAAGGAACAAGAATAACATAACATCGAACAAGTGAAAAGAAAGAGAGAGAGACGGATCAAACTTTTGGCCAATACAATAATGGTAATGTAAAGGGGGATTGAGAAACCCGAGATCCCTTTTGGCTTCAAAAGAATGGGTTTCTTCAGCCCATTGTTTGGTTTTTCCTAACTTCACTTTTCCAAAAAGTCCCCTGTGAAATGTGATGTGAGCAGAGAGAGACGAGAGATTCAGAGAGTTGCATAAAAGATGGACTGCCATGCCGTGCCGTGTAATGTAATGTACGAATATTCATAAATCGATCGATAAATACAACAAGTCTTTTGAATGAGCTCCCTCTTTCTAAATCTGGAAGGAGAAAGTGTAAGCATATGTATGCATGATGTGCATGACTGGATAATATTATTTATGTGGAGTGCAGCAAGCAGCCATAGAGCCATTTCCCAATCAGGATGGAAGAGACTTGAGAGTTGAAGACAAAAGCATACACGTGGCTGCTCGAATTTGGGAATAATAATAATATGGTTTCAAAGGTATATATAGAAGAGGGTTGGCAAATTACTTTGCAGGTTTGAAACCCGATACGTCTTCTTTCACCTGACGTTGGTAAAGGGATCTGCCTGACTTGGCTGGTCTGGTCTCAGCTCACTCGTTTCACGGAGAGTTATATGGTAGGCGTTTAGAGCAAGTTGGAATTTTATAGCAGGTTCAGTCTTCCTTCTTAGCTTTCATTGCCTTGGGCCATCGATGGTCATAATCCTGCCGCATTCATTATTGGTGTTATCTTGCAAGACACAGGGAAAGGAAGGAAACACACCGGGAAGCTGAATTGCACCCAGGGATATTCCAAGAAGATGAGAGAGGGAGATACCTAAGGTTTTAATATGGGTATAAATGTTCCTCTTCTGGAGGCAGATATTCACAGTTACACATTAGACCACGCCACCCATTCAACTTTTATTCGGCAACTCATTCCAAATTCCAACTTTACTCACTCTGTTTTTTTCTCGAGCTCTATGTGTACGTGTGTGAGTATGTTGCTCGAAGGCAGCAGAAGGGCAGACATTTTCTTGACGGAAATCATCCAATGGATCTTAGTTTTATGAGTCATTTCTTTCATTTTATAACCAACTTTTCTTACCTTCTCACAAAAGGGCTGTATATTTTCTGTGCTACGAGGGAAGCAACATAACAAAGCTGAGAAGAAGTCTAAAGAATTGTTCTGTCTTGTTTTGAGTAATACGATACACTCTCTTTATCCTGTTAAATGTGCCGTAGGTACCTCAACCCAGGAAAGGTACTTAGGCACGTATAAAATCCTGGAAAAGGTCTTAAAAGCAAAGGGTTTGGGGAGAATACACATATTATATGCACGAGGAGTACCTATAAACCATGTTGGTTAAATGTTATATGCCTATATTCCCTTGATCGCATTCGTTTAAAGTGCAATCATGGAGGGCAGAAATGCATATTTTTATAACAAGTAGCACTCACTCAACTCAGGTTAATTCAATTTTCCCTTTTCATAATGAAAACAAACTTTAGGAAAAATTGTATTTCAGAAATGAAATATGTTTTTATAAGATTTAAACTTCTTAAAGGAAACTATCAGGAAAGTTTTGATTGCATTGAAACAAAGGAAAATAAATTTGATCACCAATTTGCCTCACTTCCACGTAGTTGAGTTTTCAAGAGGAAAGAAAAAATACATTTAACATGTAGGTCCATCATGTCCAGTAGAGTTGTGTTTAAATGTTGTATAAAGTTGCAATATTAATAAATGATCTGTTTTCGTGATCATATCCGACATTTTTCAGCTATATATTCAGCAAGTCTGAATGACGAGCCCCAAAAGAGACAAAGCTAGCAGTGAGGTTAATGGAGTCAATTTGATTTCTGCTAGGTTAATGCAATTCCATCAACCTTCGACATGAGGGCTGAATAATTGGTATTTGGTGGAGAAATTCGCACTATGGCTGTCCTATTTTAGTTTTTATATACCTTTGTTTTTGTCCGTTTCGTTTTCTCCTTTTTCTTTGGTTTTCAGCATCCTACCAGACCAGGCACATCTTACATCTTGAGCTGAATTGGTGAAATCATCATTAAATTCGTTACGTTAATAATTGTTGGCATGAATGAACTTGCAAAATGAACGATATATTCAGTAACAAGCTTTATAAACGAGTTCGCCTTTTATTCTTCACTTTACAAAATATTAAAGTGCATAACCAAGCCATAGTAATTGGATTTCTGTTGGCAGTCTCCAAACTTTTAAAAGCAGGGACAGTTCATGCAAGCATTAAATTTTGGTTGCTGTTTCATTGCCAAAGCATTCAGTTCAGGATGAGTGTAAAGTGTAATGTATGCACACAAGAAATTGATAGAGTTCATACTCAATTCAAAAGGGGGATGTTGAGCAGAAAGCAGAAGCCGAGGAGAGGGATTAAATAATATGCGTGTGTATATCGTCATCATCATCATGATGATGATCGGTGACATCATATCAACTATGCACACTTTTACAACCAAAAAAATTGTAGATTTCACCCCTTCCTTTCTGAATTCAATGAATTCACTCACTCACAATGGGCTCGCATGCTTCCCAAACTGTGATTTTGTCAGTGCCAACATTATTTAATGGTTCTGGCAGTATGCACAATCATTATGAGTGGCACGGAGTAAAAAGAAGGGTCTGGTTTGCATCTCTTTCTCCAGCACGATTTCTCCCTAGCATGTCAGTGTTGACGGCGTTTCGTGATCGTGACCCATCACAAGATGATCTGCTGCTGCTGATGATGATTACCATCTCGAAAATTCCTCAGTTGCATCCTTCTCCTCGTAAAGTACATCCTGTGCTATTAAAAACACTGATACTTTTGCATTTCCTTTATGTTTTAAATTACACACCATATTTATGCTGGTTTATTGCAAGACTGCATACAAATGTAGCCAAGTCAGCAGTGTAAAAAATAGGACTCGTCGACTCAGACAAAAGAACCCATTTTCCAGCAAGTGTAAAAAACTGCGTATGGAACAAGTGTGCTCTTTGTCAACTACCAGCCACCCGGATCATGTTACAATGTACTGCAATGGGAATGGGAGCTCTAGTAAAAACCACATCAATGCATTTGGGTTGTCGTTGTGTACTACCATTCAACTAGGACAAGAGAGCAAGCAAGCCCGTATAAAATAATTTCCAACACTTTTATTCCTTCCTGTTTCATTCTTTCGAGGTTCCTCATATATTTACCATATTTGTAATTAAAACTGGCTTTTGCAAGTAAACTAGTCTTAAAACATATTATTATGCAGTTCCGTATCATCTTTGTAAATAAATATCCACATTTTAATATTTTACTGGCTTGGCTCCGGTTTAGTTCAGTTTCGCACATAATTTGCTCCCAGAGGATATTAGTTTAGAGGACGAGAATGGTCCATCCTCGTATAAATAATCCCATTGCACCATTTATGTACATAGTATTGCTTTTTTTGTACATAATATCTACCTACGTTTGGTTTCCGTCTAATTATTCTGCAGTCGAATATTCATCCGCTTGCTTGCTTTTGCTTTCTATACTGCAGCATTATTATTAGTGAGGAAGGAAGTTTGCTTGTGTTCAAAAGTTTAATTTTGCTGTACACTATTTAACCCCTTCCTTTTGTACTAATTCTTTGGAGCAAAATGCACCAGCTGAGAAGAGTTGAGCCAGGCCTGACTCCCTTGTCTACTTATTTGGTTGCTTACTCACACCACTACTACTCCTTCTTACTCTCATTATCATTCGACTCTGACTGGAATTTAATGCACCATCTACTACAAAAAATTGGAGTTGGATGCACATATACAAGCATACAATGGGAACGAGCATTCTTTTTCTGAAACATTTTATGCTAGAATGCATGCATACCCTCCAAATCCCAAATGAATGTCACTATCCTAATTAGAATCCTGCTTCGAGAGGAGGTTGAAGATGAAGAAAAAATGGAGAGGGCTAAAAAGAAAACGGAAAAATTCACTCATTTGAACAAAAGGAATATTAGGAATTCGTATACCTTCTTAATATATATGCCTTAAACAAGTCGATTTGACATTAAAAGTGAGAATAAATGTTAATAATAAAATTCTCATTGGGATTTGTTGTTCGATCTGTGTATAAAGATTTTATTTTACATTACCACACTTCCAACCTTTATTATGATCTGACTTTAAATAATTTTAATACAAAAAATACAAAAATAATGTTTTGTCGTGGAAGTTATTTAAAACTGTAGCAGATTCAGACACATTACAAAATGTACTCAATTTAATCTTATGCTTCAACTATTTTTTGAACAACCTTTACTTGGTGTTATATAGTATATAATGTACGTAAATAGAAGCCACAGACGAGCAAGCTTGATGAATACCTTAGGTACTTCTTAATCTATACAATTTTACAGTACCTTGTGACTCAGTCCCATTTGTTCATTCCCCTTTTTTACATATCTGAAAAGGAAGTGGACTGTTTTCTCCGTGACTGCTTTTATTTGGAATCTTTGCACCATAACTTGAAGAAAAGTGAAAAGGAGCAATAATTTTTCTCTTTATTTCGTTCCCTCTATAAAAGCCCGAATGGAGGTTATGCTATATAAGGCCAAGCAAGGGCACGTGTATTTATAGGTTTTGTGTATTCTCTCTCTCTTTTTCTTTCTCTCTCGCTTCCGAGAAACTCTCCTTTTTATGCTAACAATAACTAACAAGCTCGCAATATGTGTTGGTAAGTTAGGCAGAGTGAAAGTGCAAAGTCGAAAACTCTCCTCATTACCATAATGTGTCAACGAACATTCATTTTACGATGGCATAGCATGACTCTCTCCTCCTCTCCACACACCATGCAAAACGCTACATTTCTTTTGTCCCATACATAACATAACCGCCAACTTTTTGTGAGAGAAAATAGCAATACTAACAACCCTCAACTCCGAACTCCATTCCAGCCCATTTGCATATACCTGCCCTTCTCCGTACTCCACTCCCATGCATATTATTATTATATGAGATGCTATAGTTATGTTATGAAAGATGATAACTTTTACCATGCCCCAACTTATTTATCGCTCTGCTGTGTCACAATCAGAACATGGAATTTCACGGCAAAGTAGAGATACTAAAACTAAAAGTGGAATGATCATCATGAGCATGATCATCATTACTCCTCGTATATTATGGACATGTCTCTAGTTTTCCGGGCCAGACACACCACTACCAGTGCCATTATGCATGATATGATAATCTTCACTGGGGAAGGTTAGCTGTACTTCCACACTTTACCATTATAATATATTTTATCAACCAACTTGTAATATAGATAAGTTTGAACATTGAACTCTCTGCATTTCGCTCTCTCTTGTTCGACAAGGTTTTCTAGTTTTTAAACTTGTTCCCTGCTTTTAGTACTCAACTAGTTCTTAGGTACTTTTCTAAAATATCAACTATATATACTGAAGGTGGAACGTGTTTGGGTACAAGTTTAGTGTAAGCTTTCCAATTTTCACTCTTCTCCGTCGAAAATTCAAACAAAAGAGAAAAATAACTCATCATAATCACACAAAGGTCTCAACTTTTTCAATAGAGAGTGAGAAAACGAATGTGAAAAGTTTTAATAAGTTTTAAATATATGGACGGGACATTACTTATGATGATAACTAAACCAAACCACCACCACTGTATATGTATTATTATTATTATTATAGTCGTAGTAAAAGGCACTACCTGGATTGGATGCAAACTTGGGAATGGAATGAAATGAATGTTATGTTTGTTAAATCAGGAAAAGTTTCTTTTACATAATGCACATCCGTCCGTTTGAGTGCCCATAATTCGTACACGTCTTCCGCCTGTATGTTATGCGAGTATTTTGTAACTGTAGCGTTATTTTCTTTTGGGGAAAGTACCTAGACTAACTTTTGACTCACACATTATTATGTTGGAATACGCTTCTTTTTTTGTGTAAAGTAGCAGTATTTTGAGTTAATACAAAATCTTTCTGGACCAGCATCAATCGAATACACAATTGTACCTGGTGGTATATATAATAATCTGGAATATTATATTTTTAATTTTGGCAATACAACTTTTATTACAAAAATCTACCTACTATTATCGAAACAAAATGTTTTCACTTTTGCAAAAAGTAAAATGTAGTTTATTTAATTATTTTTATTGAATTACCTGAGAATTAGAATTATTACTAGCTAATGCACAACAAAGAGAATAGATTAGGTTCACAAATGAGAACTAAACGTATACCTATAAATAAAACATATATTATATGTAAATGAAGGCAAAGGATAAAACAATGAACAACTCACAAGAATATAATTATTGTGTCTCTCCTCAACTCTTACTGAAATCTTGATATTTAGCAAACTTAACGTGGAAGAAAGACACTCACGTAACTCAAATACAATGTTGGAAACCCAAGACAAGTGAGTTGAGCAAGAGAGACCGAAAAATGTTTCTGTGGAACGTGAAGCAGTATCGATCCTGGACTCCAGTTACATCTTTCCTTTGCAGCTAGTCAACCAACATAGTTACATGAAAGTAGGGACGGTGGCAGGCAGCATCTAGCTCGAGCTTTCCATCCAAACCAAACCAAATCCAAGCATCGCATCATTCTCGAGAAACAGCCTGCTAGCCAACCCTCTTTCTCCATTCTAGTTACCTATCCCCATATAAAATATATGTGGTATATGGCTCTGCATCTCTATAAAACTCAAAATATAATATTATACATAACTTAAGTTTGCATCCGCTCTCTCATCTCGCTCGTCTTTCAAGTGGGAGCTTGGCTGTAGTTGTAGTTGCACAATACTCCCTCTCGTCTCATCCGAAAACAACGTAAGTTGGATGAATATTATGCAAAAGGCCCTCATTTCCTAGCACCCATGCAATCCTACTCTCTCTCTTGTACATCCTTCCAACCCTCCACAGACTTTGAATTTTTTCCCTTATTTTTCAAACAAACTACAATAGTTGGGAAATGTACACAGAGCCAGGCACAGCATTGGAAATTCCTCAAGGGTGAATCTCGTTGGATGAGAGAAAAGTAGAGAACATTATAATGCAAGGTATCTCAGGATGTGACTCCGTTTTTTCTATATCACATCACAATACACAATGAATTCATATCAAATATACATACCCACACACACACTATTCAGCTTCAAGATACAGGTTGCCTTTGTGTGAAATTTCTTGTGAGCTGATGCCTCTATTTTGTAGATACATACATACACAAATGGCGTTATGTTTATAGGTATTTCCTCATCATTTTCACGTACGTACACATACCCCTAATTCCAGCCACCCGCCCCTTCCTCTCTTTTTCTCTTCTCTCTGATTTTCCTTTGCTTCCTGGAAAATCCACAGGAAAATGGTGTTCCGTCCCTCTTTACATACACATATACATTCATACATATTATGTATTGCCTTGCCATTCTTTTTTTCTTTCCTTTACACACACACAACTCGTTTCTCCCATTTCTTCGTACTCACTCAGAGTCAGTCAGCTTTTGGATTGTATTCTCAATCTCTTTTTTCACGCCAAAAAATATATATACCCATTTTTATCTATGAGCAACATTTATAGGAGAAAGTAGAATACTTTTATACATACATATTCCTAGGTAGATGGAATGGAAGTGAAGCAACTTGATGGGATGTTGGTAAATAGCTTATATACACCCGTGCCAAAAATGATCGCATTCCGTAGCTCCTACATTATAGCTATTAGGTATGTAGGCACATACATTCGTTGTTTCTTCATCATCATGCAAGTTTAAGAAAAATGTTCCTCCTTTACTTCACCCACACATGCAGAGAGAGAGAGTATCATGCAGTAAATTCAAATGCATGCATTCCCATTCCAAGAAAAAAGAAAAGAAGTTTTTCCAACATCTTTTTGGAAGCAAGACGGTGGAGGGTCATACATACGTAAGTGCAACAACAACTTTCTTCCTTCCTTTTATTCATGGACGACACTTGGTTGGACGAGATGGATACTTTTGGTGCATGCGAGGAATAAAATGTGTTGAAAGCTGCATTTTATATGGGCCTTTTTATAACCTTCGAGCTCCTCTTTGGAAGAGAGAACGACCTAGAAATATGTATTCCAGGCTGCCTTCACCAAAAACAGAGTCGAGCATCCCGTGAGCCAACGTTTCATTCACATTTCTTACGCTACATAAACACAAGGTCGTTTTTTGAAACAGTTAGGAAACGGAATATTTCTCCTTTTTTTTTGTGGAGAAGCACAGCCTGCTAGCTTTGCCTCTCTGTTTCAGTTCCAGTAATATCCAGGGAAGCGAAACATTTGTTGTCTTTCGCCAACCAACCAACCAAGATTTAGAGGCAAAGAAAGATGATGATTACATTTTGGACTCCAGACGGAGCAGTGTAATTGAGTGGGTGATAGAAATAAAAAATAATCATGCAACACATGATGTGTTGGGGTAGAGGAAAAGACTATGAAAGAAACAGCAGCGAATAAAAATGAAGATGTACATTAAGAATATTCATTAGTTATCTCAAAATGGTTTGGTGGCTGTTTTACTTCCATTATAGGAATAGAAAACACATTTAAAGGATGCTGTTAGTCCCAGTTTTAATCTTAATGATATTGTTCAATGTATAAAATGATCTAAATATTCAATTTCTAATGAACTTCTCATTCATATTGCGAGGTTAGATTTGTAACAACAAAATGATTGAGTGATCTGCTCTAATTCTAAATATATATGAGCGTCACAAAATACTGTAAATACTAGCAACTTAAGCAAATTTAAAATTCAGTTTAAAATTTTGTTTTTTGTGTAATTTTTTAAATTTTGCGTTTTCAGTTTTTAAACCTCAATATTTTAAAGCATATTCAAATTTTAAGAATACGAATATTAGTTTTCAACCATTAACCAACGAGTTTACTTTAACCGTTTATGGCGAAGTCTATTTGTGCCAGTTTGGGGGTGACATAAAGTATAATATGTTTTTCGTAATTTTTATAAGTTTTAGATAGGTAAACCATGGGACAGCAGTTGTATAAAATAAGGTGTATCATAGGTGTGGATTGTTTAATCTATAAAAAAATTCCGTGTAAAAGGTTTACAGTTGCAAAATTTAATTATGCTGGATACATCGTCAATGTTTCTACAAAATTCTTAAAAGAAATATTTAGCAATGTACGCATAAAATTTGTTTTTTTTTGCGGATGAAAATGAAAGCAGAAAAGTTTAGCATTCGATGCGGCACGTTAACCCAACGTACCTAACCAGACGTTGGAAATCCAGCCCTAATTAATATTAGTTAATGTCTCTAACAAGGCATTTTTACTTGATTATCTAACTTTATGCAACAGGCCTTTAAAGAAAAAAGTTTTAGCTTGGAGTCAAAAAATCCTCATACTTTCTCTCTAACCATGCATGCAGTCTCTGAGTAAATCTACAACGCTCACCACAACTGACTTTCACCAGCAGCTATAACGATAACGCCAGTAAATTCAGTAATCTTCACCAAAATTCTGTCTAAATCCCTCACTCTATCCTTATAAAAGAACCACATTTTGTTAGTTTTCTTCCTTCCTCGTTCTAGCTAGCAACAAACATCACATCCTGTACTTATACCACACCACCACAGGTAATATGATGGCATTAAGAAAATATTACTATAACTATATATATGTATATGACTTTTTTTTGTCACAAAGAGGAACACGGTTTGGTTTGGTGTGGAGAAAGAAAAGAAGACTGAACTTTAATCCCTTTCCTTAATGAGTTCCTTAGTGTGTCATTTCACCAGTGTTCAGTATTCAGCTTGCTTCTCTCCGTCCCCGTAGGTTCAATCACATTATTTCAGCCATATACATTTTGTACAATGCACTGCTTGCTTTTTCCGTAACACGATATTCCCCCCAAACTCAGGTTCAGCAAGGTAAGAACGTCTCAAAAGACCTCATCCCAACTACTATGACTTAAGATCATTTCTGAAAGTATACACTTTTCCTGTATTCCCATTAATACTCTCACTGTTCATATATACAAGCACAAAAGCCAATGTCCCCAATGTCGATTTCCATCCACACAGTATTATTGTGGAAAGGGAAAGTAGGAGCCACCAATTTTTTTCCGACGTACAAACATGACAGCAAGTCAAGCATACCAAGTATTATTATTATATGAGCATCCAACATCTCCCAACCAACCAGTCCCTTTCTTTCTTCTTATTTATCCGAAGAAAAAGTTCGACATCGACACAAGCACGCCATGCTACTGCTGTGCATAAGAAGAAAGACAAGGAGAGAAGCAAAAAATGTAAAGGAAACAGCCAAAGTCATCCAATTTTTCAACGTCTCTTTTTTATCAACTTTTCTCCTTTTCCCCTCTTCCTTCTACTTATTTCGTTTTACCTCTTTCTTACTGGTTTCTCATATGTATACAAAGTAGACAAAGTAGGTATGAATATGTATAGTTGAAAAATGTCGTCATCGTCATCCCTTCCTTTGAAAAAAGTTAAGCCTTTTATATTCTTCTGAGTGACTGGTATCGTGTTGCTGCTGGTAGTTGGTGGTCTCATCATTTTATACATTCCATATTTCTCAAAAGTTATTCACAACGAGTTCACACTCGCTTTTTCCCTATTATTATACTTTTTTTGAATTTTACATTCTGCTTTAAAATAGACATGCTAATGGAGAAAACGCCAATTTTATGATTTCTTAGTCTTAGTGTCACTCACATAGTATCTTGGAGGAGACAAAACAGAACCACCAAGTTTGTGACAGTAAGCTTGGCGAAAGCAGACGTTGTGTTGCATGGCAGACACTTTTTCACAAGATAAAAAATTGGAAGAAGGAAAAAACGAGTTGAGTTGATGGAAAATGTTGCAATAATGTGTAGCAGACATATTTTTGGGTTTGTTTACTGTTTCAACAGACATATCTTGCATGTATTTCCAAATAGAATGCAAACAACTTCAAATGGTTGATGTTGATTGTGAAACAAAAAAAAAACGAAATAAATTTTTACTACACGCATGAAGAACGGGAACTGCTGTTAAAACCAGAACATGACAGGATGAGCGTCAACTGACACAATAAAAAATTGTAATATTCTTCAACCTCCCTTTGTTTTATAATTGCAATATGCGTACTTTGTTTACTACTCCCAGATAGCATCATTGCATCGCTCTGCTGTTATGTCTGAGAAATAAAATTAACTCTCTGCTCTTCCATCAAAATTGTTGTGATGAAAGGGAGTGTGAGAAAGCTAGCAATTTCACAATGGGAGCAGCAGCCTTGGGTAGTAAACAAGAGTGAAAGAGCCTCAGGTAGAAAGCAATATAAAAGAAAGTAGTCGTTAACCACCTTGACGAAGCGACACATCATGATTTCTTTTTTGTAATCTCCTTTCTCTCGCATCTCGCTACGATAACATTTTATTTTTTTTTTTCTCGCTGCTTTCGGGTGTGCTAGCAAATGGGAGTTAGTGGAGCAATGTAGCAATATATTAAGGGAGAGAGCCGGCTGCTGGATTACATGACTTGCTTACTTGCTCATTCGTTATTATTATTACTCAAATCCACACCAGCTCCATTCGCAACGGCTCCACGTTTTTGGCATTGGCTTCGTATTATCATCATCATCATGATGGTCGTCGTCATCTCTCTGTTTTTTTTTCAGAAGGAGAAAACTCAAACTGAAAAGCGAGGGAGGTAGTAAAAGTGCAAATTTTCTCGGGCTCCGTGTACACTCTCAGTATGTCTGTCTGGATGTGTGTGGCAATTTGGTGGGTGCATAATGAGACTCATAAAATTCCCTGTCGTAAATGTCCACGATAATAATAGTAATAATGGGAAGGAACGAGAGAAAATGTTATTATGAAAGAAAGACGAACAGCTTAAAGTGTACATTATGAATGTGGTTGATAGTGATAGTGTGGCAATGGCAAGCCAAATGTCTCACCTCAAATTTAGTTACTGAACCTAAACAAGCTACGAAACGTGTGTGTACCAAAAACATGTAACCCCTTCATGAGTTTCCCAAACCAGCTTCTAATATAATATGAATACTTGAATAGATACATAAATCCACTGAGTTATCTCCTTTCCTATTTTACAGATGACGGCCAAAGTGATGATGGTGATGATGATTATGATGAAAAATATGGAAATTGGCTCTAACGCTGTAAACCCGAATTTTATGAAAAAGAAACGCATCTTAGAAAACTATGCATGAAAAGCCCACATCACAGCTACCTATATTTGAAATTGAGAAAAACGCTTGATATTGCTAGAAAGGACGAAATCTCTTATTAAAAATTGTGTCTTGAAACCCAGCAAAAGTTTCATTTGTTCACTCTGACTGTCACTGGATACGGTGCAAACACATGATATGGCATGCTATCAACTATTAAGTGATGAATAGATACATGGGGAAAAGGGAGAGCAAGACAAGATACGCATGTATGACGTAAAAAGGAAGGAAAAGGGATCAGGTAACCATCCACGTGGAGCAGTTGCAGAACCAACGAAAAACTAGTGATGTGATGACAATATTGATGTATTACAAGTGAAAGAGTTTAGTCCGCCATTTTTACTCGTTAGTGGATGGATTGTATTGTGATATGATGATGGTATCGTATCATATCCAGGTATTATGGAAGGGTTGGCGTTGGCTTGCTACTTACTTGACTAAATGACTTTGTACATCTCAAATATCCTTTGCTTCAACTAGGCAACGAATGAGCGTCCGATTTAGAGCAGACCAGGTGTAGACTTTTGACCATACGATGCTTTAATACATATGTGGTTGTGCTGCTAGAGTAAGAGTAAGCATTATACACTGTAATAGGTAACAGCACCATAAGAACATAACGAGTGAGCAAGGCACGGTAGCTGTAACCAATACCAGTAGTATTGAATAGGTGACTGGTTGTAGTTTTCTAGTGGTTGGTTAGCCAAACCACTTTTTTACCTGGTTGAGATGGGAAGCGTGTTGACAGGTACAGACTTTGGACAGGCGTTTACCAATAAATTTCTCGCTGCTGTATTATACGCCCACTACTCCTATGCTTTTAGTTTTGCAGGTGATATTTGGTTTGTGTGCTTTTGGATTCAGATTTTTTGGGATTTTACCTAGTTTTAACGTCAATATTCAATTCATTTATTCTAAATTTAACATCAACCCGTAAAACAGTTAGCTGAAACAGTTGTAGAATTGTAAAATTAGCGCAATGGAATTTCCACTGTGGAAATGTACCGTATTTAATATTTACATCAGTTCCGGCGTTTATGATGACAACTGCAGATCACAACATGGTTGTCTCATTGCCTGGCATTGGCACTCTCCCAAGTTGGTTTACTTTACGATGACTCAACCTCAAAAAAGCTTGTTCCGTTCTGAGAATGGAGGATGCAGCAGTTATCATATCATAGTCGTTGTTTTGAAGTAATTCATGTTTCTTTTAGTACGTAGCTTATTTCCATATATATATTTTCCAGTCTCAAGTCGATGGCTTGTGAATATGAGCTCATATTATACTTATATACAATGGCCATTTAGCATGTTGGCAAATATGTGTATCCGGTAGCCTCACTAAAGTACATTGCATCATTGTGAATTGTGAGCCTAACAAAAAGTACATGAGTGGTGGTGGTAGTGCACAATGGTACAAGACATAAATCTAAAAGGGCACCAAGTGGAAAATGATTTTATCCAAAAGGATTTCCAAGTTCACAGCATGTGAATAACGTGTCCTTTTTTTGCTCCCTATTGTCACGCCACAGACAAGAGACACAGAACACAGAAATCTGCAAAAAGGGCGCTTTCTCTCTCTCTCTCCAATCCTCTCTCCATCCTTTTGCAAAGTAATAGAAAGTTGGGAGAGCTGGAAAGAAAAGAGCATAAACATAATTGTATAACATAACTGAGCACTAGTTCATACACATATTTTTAAAGCTGCGTATTATCATGATTATTATAAAACGGGAGGCTGGTTCAGTTGGTTGTATAAATTTGTTTCATTGCAATGAGGCAAACCAAGACCAAATGTCATTAC
Organism: Orchesella cincta; assembly: GCA_001718145.1. Lineage (NCBI taxonomy): Eukaryota > Metazoa > Arthropoda > Collembola > Entomobryomorpha > Orchesellidae > Orchesella > Orchesella cincta. The sequence continues at coordinate 135,901 of LJIJ01000199.1, read as the reverse complement.
AATAAACATGTCGTTTACAACACGGAATGGACTAGAGAGGAAAGGAGAATGAATAAAAATGATATATAAAAACAACGTCATGTAACCAAAAATTCATTTCAGGACTCTCCTTCCTTTCCTTTCCTGTCTGCATATTTTAAGGCAACCACAAAAAGGTGATTCTGAATAGCCTTCATTTTCTTCTAATTCTCATATTCTTGAAAGCTAAAATAAGCTTGTTTTGTACATACATACAATACAAAAGATATAACCAGTTTTTTGAAAGCATTACCAGCTGGCTGCTGCTTTTAGTAAAATTAGAAATTCTCTTCCCACTTGACAATAATATTATTATGAGCCTGCCTCCTTCGCACGGAGAAAAAAAATGTCTTGTTTTAAAATGGAAATTTTTTTGTTCACTTTTTTTCTTATAATGTATTGCTCTGCTTCTGCAAGTCTGAAAATAATCTCTTATAAAGATATTCCTGCTAGGATTGTTTTACATGGAGAATCTTGTAGGAACAAGAGCTTCACCAAAACAGATGATAATGAAGCTTTGTAGCGTATGGTTTGTGTAATGGTGGAAAGAAAATATTGAATTGCATTTTTTATTACTCCCTGTCTCTTCTGAAAAAAAGAAGCAGGAAATTAATTATCTTCACTCAAGTGGAAAGGCAAAACTGCGTAATGCGGAGTGGAGAGGTAAGGAAGGAAAAGGTACAATTGAGTGTAATTTGTTGAAATGATGACATAATACATCCTTTTTCTTTTATACAATGTAACTTGTGCACGAGTTTACATTCGCAGGAGCACTATTAACCTGCCTTCTCAATAAATAAATTTTATTTGCAAAATATAGTGGTTGACGTTCAACTACAAAAAATATGGATAATTGTCTAAACTGATTTTGGGTTTACAACACTGAAAAGGTTGGTAAAGATGTATCAGATTATACTGAATTTATCAGAATTATAAAAGTAAAAGTGTTTTACATTTTTCAAAGCCTAATAAAACGGCTTTCCTCTGCGTACTATACTCCGCTTCCTCCCTTGCAAAAGCGTTTTCGTAACCCTTCCTCCCTCGTCATTATTACTAACTCTTGCTATACAAACTCTTCCTAATTTTTATGCATAATTGATAACTACAGTTGCTTCATCCAGATCTCGTCCATGATAAAATCATAGTTACATTTTTATGTACTTTGCTAGTCATTAAAGCAGCCCTCAAGTCACGTGCAGGAGTTTGCAAACACGAAATTTTTCTCTTCCTCCGGGGATCCTTGGAGGCAAGTAGGTTCATCCCAGCTTGGGTAAACATTGCTCAACATTAAGCAATTCATACTGACTACCAACTACCATCATAACTTTATGTATGTAAGAATGTAATATGCATAAAGTTTTCTAGTTCAGGAAACAACTCGGCAGTATTACTGAGCTCTAAGCACCATTATTGAAATAGGAAAAATTGAAGTGTGTTTTAAACACTCTTAAAATTGTTAGAACATAACATATCGACAGTACACTCAGTAACAGGAATCTCTGCAAAGCAAGCTTACAGTCTTCCACTGTGATTCATCGAAAGGTACAGGATTTATGTGGAAAATGAAACATGTTCATGGAAAACTAGAGTTGAGCCAAGCCACGGAATGTGGAAATATTATAGTAAACATTAGCAAATATCTAAAGACAGGCGGGGATGAATGTGTGCGCAATATTTGTCTACTTTATCAACTTCTTCTGAAAGAGGATATATGAGAGTATTTTGGGTAGGCATTCGTTTTTCCCTTGCCACAACATTCATAGCTTAGCTTAGCTAAATCACTCATGGATTTATTATACCAAACCAAACCATCCACCATGACTTGGATTCGTATTCATATATCCTTCCTTTCCAACATTTCTTGTTCAAATTGTATAACAAAGTATGCCTGTTATGTTATTCCTACAAAATGGAGAGTAGTAGTAAGTAATAGTAATTAAGCGAGTAGCATTTTGGCCCTGAGGGTTTGATGGAAATGAAAGTTAATTTAAATACCACTTTTACCATCTTAAAATATTGCTGGCTGCTCCTACTCCTGATGGAACACACATGTGTATACTTATGCGGAGTCAGGAATCACGTAGTTTTACATACATTTAAATGTTGGATGTAGATGATATTGTATATCTTTTTCAATCCTCGTTTCTGACTGGCTCTGCTTTCCTGTTCTAGGGTGTTCCTGCTTTTCCTTTCCTTCTCAACTCAAGAAGGATTACAGTCACAAGTTGGAGAAATCCCTAGGAAATTTAAAACTTTACCAACATTCGCTCCTTTCTTTTGTTCTCAAACTATATTTATGTAGATATTTTCTGCTATTCTAAAGTTTCAAGATTTTCCTAACTTTCTTTTCAAAATGAATATGACGTACGAGCTATAATTTTAAAATAAATACATTTGACTCATAAATGATGACAACGTGAGCAATTCCTGAATTTTTAGGGTGAACCATCGCCGACACACTCAAATCCAAATTGAGCAGAGAATCTGATAATTTCTATAACTATACTTCACTTTCTTAATATTTGACCTATCAACCGCAATTAAATTTATATCTATGTCATGTTTTAGACTTAAATTTCAGTATAAAAATACAAAAAGACGTCATGACTAAACGTGTTGCAAGCAAAACTGGATTTAATTGTGATATTTCAATTTCTGAAAATTCCATAACGGTCAGTGGTTACAAATATCAAATCCAGTTTCTAATGAATGTACACATAGCTAAAAGGGCCATTTCTAAATTATTTCCTCGGTCAGTTCTCTACTTGTTTCTACTACAGTCTATACTCAAACAAACACAATGAGAAATATTTTTGATGAGGTCAAAAACTTGAAAGTATTAGCATTGTTGCCAACTGCTCTACTAATTCCTCATCCTTCATAGTTTCCGTTTAAGCATTTCACCAACTCATCGTCATTATCGGACTCTGGATTTCAACAGGGACTTATCTTCTCCCAGAACTCATAAGTAGCTTCTTACTCATCAGATGAGCTGAGCCCAGTTCTCTTTGGAATTTGAGTAGTAGGTATTTCGATTTGGAGTGACTTATGAACTGACATGAAGTATATAATAAAGTACAAGGCTTAATATTGAAAAGGGCTCAACATCCAGTTAATACCGTTAGCTCTTGATTTCCCATCATCAGCCAAGCCAATCATCCTATTCATTCGAGAGCAACTCAAACCTTTTCCTATCTACTTTTCTTCCATCGATAATGGGGAGATTATGCATTTTGCTCCTGGATTTATTCCTTTGCCACTGACTGACAACAACGCCATTTAGTACTCCACTCTCTCTCTCTCTAGAATACTTTCAAATGAAACGAGCTCAAAACCACAAAACAGGCTAAAACACTGATAAAAGCTTATGTATATCCGACTTTTTGTTTCAAACTCACAATCAGCAGCGCAACATGATGGTAATAATAATAATTGCAATAAGGCTCTTTGGAATTCCGAATGTCCATTTCAGAGCGATTGGCTTAAAATCACATGGACCACTCGCACTCAACCATTCCATTGTTTAAAAACTTATCGCTCATTCCATTCAGCCAAAGCTTACAGAACCCCATCTCCATCTATGACACCATCTGTCTCTAACTATGCTCATATAATATGTATCTACTTATCCACAACATCCATTCCATATTACCCATCTGATGGAAACTCTCTGCCCTTTTCTGTTGGGGGAAATGAACACAAGATTACTGTTTCTCGAAGATATGGATGGAAAGAGAGAGGCGATGCCTCCTTTTAGTGGGGCTTCTCATATACACTCGTATACACAAATACAATGTTGATGATCATGATGATGATGATGATTATCATGAGCAAATCTGGTTTTCAGGGAAAGCGGCTTAGCCAAAGACGAAAAGGAAAGCAAATGCCCAGCAACAGCAAAGCCAGGTTCTACATTCATTTTGGTTTTTTTGGATGGAGAATAAAGCGGCTTGTAATGCTCTCACTCTCTTCATTCCCATTGTTGCATAATATGATCCATACATTCTTATAGAACTGACTATAATTCTCATCATCATCATCATGATTGTGATTGTGTGGTAGTAGAACATGGAAGAGCTATGTCCCTGTGTATGAGCCAGAAGCGATAATTCCAGCACCATCCAACCCGATATTATGCATATGCATGCCACTGTCGAAATGCTTGAACATAAGCCGAATCACTCCTTCTTCTCCTCCTTTCCTTTCTCTCCAATTTCCCATTATCTTTCTCCATGTAGTGTACACACAACTTTCCTCCCAATTTTTTTCGTAATGGAGGAGAATCACTACAAAATCCAGTACAGTTTTAAGCCTCTTCGGAAAAATTGGTAGAGGAAAACCACCACAGAAGCTCTGTAGCATCAGTCAATGTGGTAAATTTTGTAGATGTTTTTACTTTCGGGAAAAACTAAGTTGGACCTGGACTCTCTGGGTCGCTCTCTCTCTTTAAGTCTCTAACAAAAACGAGCGAGGGAACGAATTTGAATATCAAACATTCCTTTGCATAACTAACTGAGAAGCAATGACGATGGATTATTTGTAGAGGGGAGATGATGGCAAAGAATGTATGTATGCAGATATACATGATGTTCCTTCATTTTTAGGTAAAAAAAACTATACAACCAACCAACCAACCTAAGTCTCAAGACAAGGGCTTTAGCTTACAAATGTGATGAATCCGCTGCTTCTGGCCTGGTTTTTGGGTAAAGTAAAATCTCTTTTTGAGGCACAATTTCTCTCTGGATGTAAGATGAAGTCGGAGCATAAAATAAAAATAGAAAATACAGAGGATATATCCCGATATACACATTTACATTCATCCATTTTCTCTTTTGGAGTATGAAGGGTTTTAAGTGATGTGATGTGCTGTTACTTTACTCTCCGCAGTTTTAAGCCTTTCCGAAACCAAACCACCACACATTTCCAATTTTTCATTTATTCTTTCAGATACAGATAATATACACAAGCAAAAAGGAGAGAGAGAGCTGCTGCCTTTCTCTTCTTCCTGCATAATATGTGCGGCTCGGCTGGTGTAATCCTTTTTTATTCATGCATCGTTGTGGAGAGTGGCATATGACGGCTCTTGTGAATTTCCCGTAAGTAGAGTACCGTATGCGTTATTCCTATCACCATACCGCACTGCTGGCATGGCACTCTGGATCTCTCTTTCCCTCACCACCACTTTGCTCTCCGTATAATTCCTCAATAGGCATATGGAACGGAGGAGTGGGATGTGATGTGATGAGATGAGGAATTTAAATTTGAGCTGCACACAACGAATATACATAGATATTTCGCAGAATTTCAAACGCATGAGTAATAACCTGCGGTTTTTATCAACATCATCCCGTCATCATCAAGACTCGCTCAGTCTTTGCCTTTGGAATTATGGCAGGAGCTGGAGCAGCCAAGTCTCTCAGCAGTCGTAATTGGAGTGCAACCGCATAGCACACCATATTCATTTTCATATCGCAATTTACATAGATGGAGGAAGAATGTGGTGAGAACGAGAAGAGTCGTCACTTGGACTTGGTTTTGTCGAATGATGCTTGGTTTTCGGCTCTCTCTCTTTTCTCAACCTTTTTACATTCGTTTCCATTTTAGTTGAGAAGGGACGAGACAATTTATATTTTTCCTGATGTCAAATCCAATGGACTGAGACGGATCTGTCGGTGTCGGTCATTGGTGTCAGCAGAGTTAGGTTGAAGGTGACAGACAGTCGACCGTCATGCAGGAATAAATTAAAATCTGGAGGGTATCTCGCAAGAAATACCTTATTGGAATAATATGCTGAGTTGGCTCATTGGTTAAACCGAAATTCTGCAAACCACTGCATTGCTGAGTCATAAGTTTCGCAGAGTATACTTTGGCCAGAAATAGCAGAAAAGGGTGGATATTTTAAGAATTGAATTCGTGGCTCTAGTATTTGTTTTTTGTAGTACATTTTAATTTTTTAAATCTGAGACAGACTTGGCCCAAGTTGGAGCAATGTGATCTAAATTCCCATAAACTCCAGTTAACATTAGCTAATTCATTATGAGTATTAAGACTACACAAAAAATGATGATGTATGACTAACTTACTTTAATAAAGTTGCAACCTCTTTGTTGTGAATCAAGATCGTATCGCCCTGCCGCAATCAATCAAGTTTTGAAGATATATTAAGAATTTAAAGTTAGAAATAATATCGAACCGTAGTAGTTTTTGCATGATTTTAGCTGATCTACAGTGTGGACCGAAAATCTATACAACCATAATTTTAAATTAAAATCTTTTACTTTAGGAGTTGCCTTTGAAATCAAACATTTTATACTTTCAACTTTGTTTTTAAATCTGATTCTGGTTAAATCATCATACCGTCTATGCAGGACACTCGCTCAACAGTAAAATTTATGAAAGGTCGATTTTTTTGGAAACTTTGTAACAATGCAATGCTTGAATTTAAACCAGCCGCTTATACTATACGCTCATCATTATCATCATGGTTGTTATCACCATCAACAAAATAGTCGTTGTCATCATCATCATTATCTCTCGGGAGTGTGAAGGTACCAAATCCAACTCCGCAGGAGTCATTATCATCCTCATTGTCACCTTTTCAAGCACATTATTAAAGAACACACTGCTACGATTCCATTTTCGCACCTACCTTTTGAGACCCCCGAAGCATATGCTTTTTTACATACAGAGCACGTTGAGACACCGAAAATCAGGCGACGGAGAGGAAGCTTCTGTTTGGTCTGGTGTAGTAGTAGCAGCAGCAGCTTTTTCCAATAAAACCCGGTTTACCATGAACGAACGTTGCATTATTGGAGCAAGCTGCAAAAACCGATTTTTTCTCTCTTCCAGCTTTTTTATTCGAAGGATTCAGTCAAGTGAAAGGAGATGGAATCAAGATTTTTTCTCCTTTCTACCGATATTATTATAGGAAGGAACGTGGAGGAAAATTCAGTTTCAATCTGAGCAAGAAGAATAGGCCAGACCGAGACCAAGACTTACTTTACCTTTTATCACTGCACACCTTTTATTTACGGAGAAAGTAGGCGCAACGCCACGACGAGGAAGGAAGTTAAGCTTCTTTACTATTTTTTTTTCTAAAGATACACATATATGTATATATCCTCCACTATCTTTCTTTCGTTTCTCTGTGGCTTTAAGTAATAATATAATGCATATTATTTTTACTGCTTCCACTACAACTAACCGTATTACCCAGAGAAAACCCGATTTGATTGGAACCCTGTAGAAATAGTTATGGAGAGAGAGACTGTTGCTGGTGGAAATGTCCTTCAGAGCGAATTTCGCTTTCTTATCCTTTCTCTTCCCTTTTACACTTGATGTTCCCATCTTACTTAAGTACGCATATTATATACGAGTTCATATATATGTTCATTCGTCCTCCCTATGTCTCTGTGGTTTGGTTTGCTTCTGCTTTTACTCCTATTCTTGTTCCTTATTCATGCACAATGATTGTGAGAAAGGAGTTCTTGTAACGATAAAGTGTAAGCTCTCTCTCTTCTGGAAATATTTTAGGAGAAAAAAATGGTTGTTGCCAGATGTATGTAAGCGCATTTTGATGGAATGGCTTTAGTGCTTAGTTTTGTAGCAATAAATCTCCAAGAATTCAAGGGAAACGGGGTGGCAGTATTCTCCTTCTAAGAAGGATTGATTTAACTGGGTTCAGGTATAAATGTGTTGTGTTCGAGCTCGACTTAAATTCAACAAATGCTTATAAGAACGAGAGTTGCAACAAAATATAAAATATTAAGTGCTCCCTTCAATACTGAAGAGTGGGATGCTTAGATTGATTAAAAATCTGCGGCTTACGATCCAAAACTTTAGGTTGGGAATGAAGAAAGTATGTTGAGAGGGAGATTAGGGGAAGAATAAGTAAAATTCTTATTGTTGTCGCGACAGGAATGACGAGCGAATGTCAGATCGACATCATGAACATATGGTGTTTTGTTACGGCTTATGCTTTTCTTGGAATTAAATTCATTGAGGATTCATTAACTTTTTCGAAGGAATATGACACTCACACCAGGAACAACCTCGAAGAAATCTTTCTGAGAAAATCTTCTTTTCTTGGAGCAAATAAGGACATCAACAGTCTGGTGTGTATCTTGTATACTCATCTCTGGTCTGGAAATCATCTAGATCCAGTGTAGTGTTGGTTGCAACACGCCCGCTATAGATTACACTTGAACAATAATCGCAAACAAAGCCACAACACAGTCCTATAACATGCCATAACAATACGGAGGAAAACGGTCACGCTATCATCATATCATCCCTAAAAGTATAATCAGACTTTATTGAGTTGTGGTTTTAATCTAGGAGAAAATTACACCCAAGGGTCGTTTTCCAGGCGCAACTTGTATGATTCCTCATCTTAGCCGGGGAGTGGAAATGCGAGTGTGTAGAGATAGAGAGATAGAGTGGGAAAAGAAGTCGACCGCTTTTTCTCCTGTTTCCAATGAACCATTTTTACTTTTCTCTCCAGCTACATCATCACGTACGTAGTAGAGCAGAAACGAAAGAGTTTCTTGGGGCAGTACTAGCTACATTTTACTTTTTTGGTACCTTTTTTTACACAGAATCTCCAAAAACCCAAGATAGTTGTATTCACAACGGTATAAAATATATACTACTCACTCTTTCACGCCAGAATCAGTATAAAAATATATAATTTAGTTGAAACATAATAAAATTGTTTTCACTTAATCGTACAGTGCATTTTTTTTAAAAAACCACACGACTTATCGCTATTTAGTGACCAATAACCTAAAGATTTTCAACTATGTTATCTATTGAACCAGCATATTGTTTAATTAAAGATTAAAAAACTGAACGGCGCGAGACCGTTCAAAATTGCAAAAAACGGTAAAACTTGTCTTTATATATAGTTTCGATCATTCCAACAAAATATATTTATACCCTTTCAAGACATATATATACAACACACACTCTCTCGGCTGTTCTACCAGTGAGAACGAACATTGAAAAATTGGAATCCTGAAAACAAATGTGAGGAAAAACGGTGCATTGTTCCAACTCTTTTTCTGGAGGTAAGAATGGAGACATTCAAGAAATGAACGAGCCTCTTCACTCAATTCACTCAGCACCAAGCCCAGCGGCGGTTAGTTGGCGGCAGACAAGCACATTTTAGATCCTGACAAACCATTTGTTAACAAGAGCGCATCAGAAAACCAACCAAGAGTGAAGTAAATTTCAGCTCATGTATAAAAAACGGTATGCTTCAGCAACCCAACGTACATATCTACTAGTATATCCAGATTAAGTTCCATTTGTATATACCACCATTAAACACATAGGAATAAACTCGTATCCCCAGAAGCGGTGAAGACACGAAATATCAGTAAACTTCAACAATTCAACTAGAACTGATAGCCAGCCCAGGCATGTCCATCCGTTCCGTTTTTCTCCGTCATCATTACAGCAGCGCAAAACACACGAGTAAAACTCTGATCCGCTAACTCCCGCCTTGAACGAACCTCATATGAGGATTTACTGAGCGAAGCAAGAAAGCGATAAAAATTTGCTATATTGTAAGATTGTAGCGTGATGTTTCCCAACATAATATTTTTTACACTCAAACCTCACAAAGCAAGTTGAAGCGATACTTTCCCCAACTCAGCCGTTTTTTCCTCCCTAAAAGTTGTTCGAGAGTGGAAAAAATAAATAGATGTACTGGCAAAAATGCTTAAATAGCTTTCATTTCGTTAGGCGTAGGCGTTGTGCTTACTCCGCTGAGAACAATATAAGATATACGTGAATACCGTCGTAAACATATGCATTTGATCATCCTATACCATATATCATATCAATGTTTGATATGAACAAGCTGAAGATGAGCTCAATTGAGATTTATGAACTATTCTCCAAGTATTTCTCGTCTGAGGATCATTTCTCACCACCACCAACAACATTGAACAAAGGGAATAAAATGAGAAAACTTGCCCTCCGAGCACAAACTCCATTGCATACATATTAGGAACAAGTAGTTGCAGTGCAGTGGAAAAATATCAAGAAGAATACAGGCTCAAACCAACTTGTATGAAACAACAAGACTATTCACCATTCTCCTAACAAAGTTTACGATATGCCATGTCATTTACAAGAACGTAACGCAACGCAGCGCAACACAACCATTCAAGTTGAAGATGGATATATTTTCTTTAGAAAAAAAAGGTTTAAGATATTCTCCGAGTGCGTTCCCGTTTTACTCATATTATTGCATCGCTCAACAACTATATTTCAACGAGCTCACTAACAAATGGATACACTAATGCTGGTTGAGGCTGAGGGACTTGGAGTGTTCCACAGAATGGGCATTTTCTTTTGGTTTGATTCTTGCAAGAAAGACACGTTCGTTTGGATCCAAAAGCAACTGTAATTACATTGAGTTTTCTGATGATAAAGCATGCCTTTGTGTGGAAAAAATTCTGCCATTTTTGACCAGAAACTGCAGTACAAGGCTTTGAATGAATAGACCTCAAAGCCATGTTCCAATTAGCAGGGCAATGAGTAGTACTGAGGCTGGAGAACGGTAATAAAAGCAAGAAGATTACAGTTAGCAACCTGTGCGGCTTTACCTTGAAAGAAAGAAGTCGACATGTAATGAAACAAAACTATAACTAATCCTTGGTCATTACTTTTTGCAACGACTAAACTAAAAAGTAGGACTGGAACTTGAGGTAATTATATTTTCTTACTTAGCACAGCTTTTCTTTACTAGCTAGAAAAAAATATAGATGAAAGTGAGAAAGTTCGCAGGGTTCGTCCACTTTCACCGTTAAGTATGATTAGAGCGCCGATTTAAAGTATTCCCAGTTAAAATAATTTTTCTAAATATATCCAAAACTTTGTGGATTAGACAACCAACTGCCAATCTAAATCGGACAACTTTCTCTACCACTATGAATGCTTCAGGGAAAACTCCACTGTCATTCTACTTCCTTTTCTGACTTTTTTTTTTGTAAAAGTCAACAACGCCTTTCTTCCTCACATTCATTGTTCTGGGTCATCATATTCTTTTTTGACTTTTCACATCCTTTAAACTGTCACTTTTTATACTCTCATCGCTCCTCCACTTATCTCCCTCAAAGCCCAACATATTAGTAATTCGCTCGTATAATATTCAAACGAGATCAGGAAGAGAAAAGTTTTTCCTTCACCAGCAAACTTTTCAAAACTATCAAAGAAAGGCAAACGTCTTGATTCCCTGACAGGAATCGTAATTGTATGACGACTTTGAATGTACATATCAATGCCACCATTACCGTACATTTGAGATATAAACTTTCTTTTAAGAAAACGAACAAAAAACAGATATATTCTCATTCTTTTTTTTACCTTTTTTACGGAAGTTAGTTGGTAGGAACACGGCTCTCGCTGTGACAATGACATTTTCATACATTCAGCAATTTTTACGTACATGAGCACGCATCACATACTTCAACGCTCTTTTGACTCTCGGAAATGAGAGGGACTAGCACTAGCTTTGTCAGCGGGGAAAAATGGGAAAAGTTAGGTGGACTTTTCAGGGGAAAAGAAAGAGAAACAGGGAAAGTTTTTCTTATTTTTGTTCAACAAAGATGTTAGACTCTCCATGTGAAGCAATGAAACAAAAGCTACTCTCCTCCAACTAAAAGAAAGGAGAGCAAGTGAGACTAACTTATATGCGTGTGGTGGTCTCGTCTACTCTGGTCTGGTGTTGGTGAACAATGGTAAAAAAGTGCTTTGAGCAGAGAGAGGGGATATGTGGCAACAGCAACGTCTTTATGCAGTAGTGGTGCATGGACCGCAGCAAAATCCTAAGAATCTTTTACCGTGCCGGGACAGAGAGATAGCGGAGAAATAAATGGGGAGACTTTATAAAACTCTCTTTATTCTGATGATGTTGGTGATGTCCAAAAGAACACAAATGGAATAAAAAAGAGAGAGAGAGAAGAGAGAATAAAACTTGCATTGCATTGCACACGTTCCCACTATCATCATATCTGGGTATATGGTGAAATACTTGGGAAGAAAGTGCTTTCTGTCATCCACATATTGTGTTATAAATATGCATCCTTTTTGCCTGCTTCTGTACTCTGAAAGGAGATAACAGTGATACAAAATATCCATTCTTTTTAGTGGAGGTGGATCCCTTAGAGTATATTTCTTTGGAAGGTTGGGAGTTGGAATGAAACATTTATTTTCAAGCCTTTGGATAAATATTCTTCATCCGAATGAATAGCACTGGGCTGCGGATGATACGAACATCAAGTTAGCATAAGAGAGATAGAGGGTGAGCAATATCCGGCTATTTTGGAGGAGGCTGTGAAAGTATGAAAGTTGGCCTGAATTTTCATTCCTTCTTCTCCACAAACACAAATTTGTGATATGCTCAGAATAGTGGTGGTGTAGGGGCGGTGGTAATAATAATAATCTTTTATACGGAGACAAATGCACATCCCATCGCAAACCAAGTTGGAACTCTCGTCTAGGTAGGGAGTTGATAACGGGCTTGGTGCCACTGGCTGGCCACTACCGTTTGGTTGTTGGGCAAACTTTAGCCATAATTTCACTAGATTTCACCCTGATCGCACAACCAGAACAAATGGGCTTCAAGTTTTTTGCCGGCCAAATGAAATATGTACACATGAATATAACATGGATGCTCTTCTGGATATTTAGCACGCTTTTGTATTTTAGAGAAAAGTTTTTTTCCCATCTTACCAACTGGCTCGTCGTTAAGTATTAGAGCTTTCTTCCTGCATGTCTCTGCCTTTTATTACTCTTGAACTTGCTCCCCTTTTTATTTCTTTATGGCTGTCTTTATGCAACCGGTCTGATATACTGCTAACCTTCTACTTATCAGGAGTAACACCAGTACCACCAAACATGCATAATGTATAGCACTCCCTTTACTGTCTGCCTGGTACTCTCTTTTCCATTGTGTAGTTGCTGGCTAGCGCTCTTTTTTTGCTCATTCCATGAAATTTTACTTTAGGTAGAAATGAACTCAAGAAGATCAGAAATGGGAGCATTTATTTTTACACAAGATTTTGGAAGCGTGTATTTTCGATTTTCAAAATGGGCTTTCACCATAATTTCATTCAGAGCAAAATGGGTGACAAATAAAACTGAGAAGTGACAACGATGAGGAGCGAAAAAAGATCCATTTCACTTAAACACATTTATAGTTATTAGTATTAGTAGGGGACAGAGCAGAGGACTGCCAGTGTCAAGCTGTCCATCGACAGTAATGTGATAAAAATATGAAAAGTTATACGAACCAACTATTGAGTCTGTCTTAAAAAATATAAGTTGGAGATGATGTTAGTGACTCCAGCTCAAGTTTATTTTCTTGCTGTGTTACTTAGTTTAGTTGGTCGCTCATGACACTTGCTCACTTGGCTTGGCACTTATCATCAGCCTCCTGCCTAACTGTCTATTAAATTTTCCCTTTGAAAAGATCCGAAAAATGACATGCAAAATAATGTGAACATGTTTTGGACACTTTTGACAAGTTAAATGTTTCCAACTCTCCCAACACAAGGAATACAGGAGTTGATATGTCCGGGGATGTAATGGAATCTTAAATTGCCTTTTTATTCAGGGAGACATTTGACACTTGGAGGAAAGCCTGGATCGGGATAAACAGTTGGAGCTGGAAACAAATTTTTTTGAGATACTTTTTAAAATGATTCAAATGGCTAGTTGACATTTCCAGGTATTTGCATGAATTATTCAAATTAGAAACGTACTTTTCCATAAATACCTGCTGAATGGACAACACAAATCCCAAGCTTTATTGACCTGTAACGTTTGAAATTATAACCATTTTATACAATAAATTGATCGGCATTTAAAAAAAGCAAAATAATTTTTTGAGACCATCTTAACGAAAACTCCTTCATATTTTGTTACAGACAAATACGAACATGAAAGTATGCAAATCGTTAGCTGCCACCATCAACATCCCAAAAAATGAACGAGTTACTCTCACTCTTTCAGTTGATTGAAAAAGGAGAGGGAAGCACTACAAATTTTCTCGTGAGATTTCGTACAAAACTACGTAGAAATGAATGACTGGTATGGTAATTCCAGCTTGTTATGTTCTTTCTGTGGTGGAACACACATAAAAGACGAATTTGTTTCGTTATTCTGTATCACATATAAAAGAAGACTCGACGTTTTTCGATTCAGTGAAAAAGAAGAGAGAAAAAGTATCCTTTTGAGACGAACTGGAACTTTTTTTTGTCTAGTATTTAATCAAATCAACTTAGCAGCCCTTTTTACTCATATTTGACACTTGAATTTGGAATATTAGGGGAAAAGTGGAGCAGAACAGGCAGGTCCTCTTTCCTTCCTTCTCCCATGTTTAATAACGATTTGTATCCACTACTATCTACATGTTTCGTGGCAGCCTTCATGTATATTTTTATATGCTTCTATTTTTTTAATATAAAAGAACCTATTCTGGTGATGTTGAGCAAATTTAAAAAAGATTCGATATTGTGAAACTAACTCGTTGAGAACACTTAAGCCCATGTTATACCTACATAACTTTTTCTCCTAAAAATCCTGTTTTTCTTACCCAAGTTCAACTCAGAGCTCAGCAGCAGCACGACTCTGTATAGAAGACTCTTGGAGAAAAGAGCTAATAAATTCTGAGCAACGTACATAGGAACAAGGGAGCAAAAGCTTTATTCGTTTGCAACTCTCTCTCTCTCTTGCTTTATATGAAGATCCTTCAAGTCCAATATCCGTAATTCTTCTTTGAACTTTTGTTCATCTCATCACCATCATCATCCTCATCATCATCATTGTGAACATCAATATGAGAAGAGAGAAGTATATATATTATAACACTGTCTTAAGTAAAAAGTATACAGCACAGAGAGAGAGAGATAGGAGCAAATGGATGAAATTTACTTCAAGTCCCTTTTCTCTCATCTCTCTGTGTTTCCATGAACCGTGAGCTAATGTGCACTCTCACATCTTTTACTCTTCAAAAAGTTATATATAGTTGAGCACACGAGGAGGCATATATGGATTTTACATGTATTTACAGCTACTTCTCCAATTCTGTTTTCAAGCACTTGTGCCCAAATTAATTTCTATCCTTTTCTCTTCTTTCTCCTGTCTCTTCTCATTTCATTTCATCATCATCCTCCTCTCTCAAGTCAGAGCCTGGAAGCTACTTAATACATTACGATGGGATTCCAAGAAAGACAACTCCTCCATCATCCAACAACCAATTTTATGAATATGCCGTCGCCTTTTTGCTACACACATTAAATGCATTTCTCAGCGAGGTGGGTGATGTGATACAAGAGCATTTGCATACATGACACATCCATCCCCTCTCTGTTTTCTATGATGATCAAAATTTTCTCTCTCATCATCATCATCATCATCATCGCCAGCATCAAAAAAAAGTTGGGAATAGCATGTACACAACATTCTACATTCTCCAAGCTCAGTCGTGCCATCATCATGCCATGCCAAAGTTAGTTCTGCCTTGTTGCTGCCCTCCTTTCAAAGTGAGCAGAAGCCATGTCTCCTTTCACATTGTGTGAGTATCTAGTATTTCGTAAAATTTCTCATTTCATCATTGTCAATTCTTGGGAAATTCGGAGCGTGCATGAAGCTTCGTTGTGGTGTGGTATGCTGTATGCTCCCATTGAAACTTTTTTTTAAAAAAAAGTCGATAGCTCCATCCAACACATGTAGTTTTACTATTTAAGTATTTGTATCATTTCAAAAGGAATGATGCCGTTGGCATCTCTCTCAAGTTCTACATAGTTTTCGAGTATTTACACATTTAATTCATTTTCCTCATCATCTTCTTATAGAGCGAGTTATTGACAGCACGAGTAACCAGCAGTCAAATAGTATGTGTGGATGGATCCAAAATCAGAGATTTGTAACTAATAAGAGCATTCCTTTCTCCCAAAAAAAGTTTTTCCCTCCTCGCAAATAAATAAAACATCATCTCCATCTTCCTCATCATCATGAGAATTTAATGGGATGTGATATTATTTCAAGCATACCATTCATTCCTGATATAACATGTTCCGAGTTTGTTGCTAACTATGCATACTTTCTATCTATATGAGCATGCTAAGCTGCTGCTTTTCAATTTTACCCGAGAGTAGCGTGAGTACGTGCGATTTCTCTATTTTCCCAAAAGGTTGTGTCTGGGAGCCATCCATGTTTTCATACACATTTTTGGTTTTGTTCGACGTGCCCTTTTGCAAAATATGTGGAAACAAGTTCTCCCTTAGTTTCCTTTTTTTCTCTCTCTGAAAATGTTCTAAATATTCCATGAAAATCAGGAAACTACTGTGGTATGGCTCATGGTAATGCTGGCACACACACTCAGTCCTGGTGGTTCCTTTCTTTGTGAATAAATTGGAGTATTTTCCTTTTTATAATGTGTGCTATATGCCTAAAACTATAATCCCTTAGATAGGCCCTTTGTAGCAAACATACTGGTTAGAATCATGATAATATGTAGGAATGAGTATGGTGTTCCCAAAATCTTT
This sequence comes from Orchesella cincta, assembly GCA_001718145.1. NCBI lineage: Eukaryota > Metazoa > Arthropoda > Collembola > Entomobryomorpha > Orchesellidae > Orchesella > Orchesella cincta. The sequence goes on along the minus strand of LJIJ01000199.1, from coordinate 119,321 downwards.
TCATAATGCATTTGTATAATAATATGAGTTATTCAGTGTGTATCCGCATCCACATCCATTTAATGAATAGTATAAAACCGGAGGTTGTAACTGTGTGTGAATGAATGTGGAGAGAAAATCATGTATTTCAGGATGAAATGGAACCTGGTGGTGTGGTATAGTTGGTGTCTGTGGTGCTATGTATGTCCATATTATTCGCAAGAGGAACGTGACGACAGTCAACTGTTTCGAAGTCATAATGAAACCACATCAGGAACAGGAGCAAAATATCATCATCCTTCTCGTCTGGCTCTCTAGTCGTGTGAGGTTTTTGGTCCAAAAATGATGAGAGTATATATTATGTTTCGTGCTTTGGAGTACATACGCGTATTCAATAATACTCCTAATAGGGAAAGAAACACGTCTCCTAAAACCAAACCAAAACCTTTCTTGAGTCCAATTCCTACTCTGTGAGCTTAGGGAAAGCAGTTTTGCTGATGCAGCATCTATTCTTCTTCGTCCGTTTTGCTGGGGCTTCACTTGATTCTCCTCAGCCTCTGGCCTTTTTCTCCAGGATTCTCTGCATCATGCATATTATGTACATAAGTTTGAGCTGATAACGCTCCTCTCCATGTAGCTGTTGCTTCGTGTCGCCTTGTATTTTGGGCTTTGTAAATACACAACCAGTTTTTTCCGTAACCCGTGGGCAGGCTTCTCATGCTTTGGATGCTTGTAAAATGATGATAATACTCAGCAAAATGAAACAAGGAATGAAATTACTCGAAAATGGAAAAGGATGCACCGAGAGGCACGTATTTAAATGAATATGAGTCAACATGAAAGTGAATAAAATGATAGGATAGTGAAAGAAAGGGAAAAAAGAGACGAGGATGGCTTCTGATGCGGTAATAGTATCGTATCGTATTTTGAGAGGAAACATGTGAAAGCTTTCAAGTATCCCTTTTTGCATCGTAATTATGAGCCCATGTTTATTTTAAAAATTTATTTGCTCCCTGCCTTCCCATCCTCTCAGCTCTTTTGCGCTGCTCATGGTTTAGGGGTCCATTAGAGAGTTTTTAGGTGAAAGTTGTGTATACTTTATGACTATATAACAGGATGGAAATGGATGGAAGGAAAAGAAAGTGGTGAGAGAGAGGGAGAAAGCATCTTTGCATAAATTTAAGGGTCTCACTCCGTCCTGTAATGGGTAATGAGATTGTTTAATGTAGTCATTTTGTTGTGAAAGTGGCTTAATGATTTTTTTCCATTTATTCAAAGCTAATTAAACAAGCTAAGATGTGCTTTAATGTCTGATACAGTTAGATGAAATATTTATGGGATGGAGCAGACTTTTAGAATGCAGCGACAATTTGAACCAACCATTTTGTCGAAATGAAATAGGTTTTACTAGATGTAACGGATCTACTATGACGCGGAAATAATATTAATTACGTAGATATTTTAAATGGCGTTTTTGTCAATAATTTTTGGTACAAACTCCAAAAGAAATATGAAAATGCGTCCATATATGTATTTTGAAACATTATACTAAATTTAATTTGAGTACTTTCTTTCAGATAAACTTACAAATTATAACGAGAACATGATCTTTCATCTCTGCTCAAAAATACATAATCCAAATTTCCCCTTACATATCAACAAACTTGCAATCGGATTTCTAATATTCGAAACTCAATCCAGAAAGTTCGTAGGGAACGATCACATTAAAGATCAAAAAGGTACGAGCTCAAATATAATTATAATAACATAAAAGCACTTGAGATATAAAAAAATACTCTCCAATTTACCTCAGCTTTCACTGACTTTCAGCCATGTATGTCCCAATTACTCCTTTCCCGTCATCCAATCCAATACCATGCCATTTCCTGCTGCTACTTTTCTTTGAAAATCATTTCAGACATAATTCGAAAGAAAAGGGAAGGAGCAAGAAGGTAGCGGGGGCACATTTATTTCATATCTTACATCTGATAATGATAATGATGGTGTACATTCCCTGTTTTTGGATGGAATGCGTGGTGGTGGGTGCTGCTGGTACAATCATTCACAATGTATAGGAAACCTTCTAAAGGATATCAAAGGGAGAATTTCTGTTATATAAATCGTCGCAATGTGTATTGTCGCTCTTCCCTAATGCAAGAGTACTCCCAACTCAACTCACCCTTTTTTTCTTACTCTAACTCCAATAACAACACCACTGCTCCGCACTAAGCTGCTGGAGCTCAGCTCTCTGCTTCCAATTTACTTTGAGTCAGTCAACCAGTCTCTCTTTCTGTAAAGGATATTTCAAAGACTTCAACTCAAAGATAGAACAGAGAGAGAGAGGAGAGAGAGATCTTTTGGAGGATTAAATTATGCATCAAGCCCATATATACACAACATTCATGGATGCGTCTATTTGGGCAAAGTTGGTACGTGTCTGCTTTTCCAACTTGTTATAAAAATGAAACGCACTCTGAGCAGGTTTTTTAGAGGGTGGTGGTTGTATACTGTGTGCAAGTTAGTAAAAAAAAGCAGGGACTACCAATGAAATAACTTAGTTACGCTGTAAAAAGTGTGCTCTTGCATTACTTACATCACATCATACTTATTTCACTAAGCGTCCCTTACTTCCTCCTCTAAAATACTCAAGTGGTTATGACATATCAGATGTTGGAAGGACGGAGACGGAGAGAAAGGATGAAAAAAGATGGATGGAATAATGGAGCAGTGGAGTGGATCCATAAGGACTCCTTTAAATCTTGTATGGAATAGACACACACACACATACACATTCATAAAGCATGCAGAGCAGAGAAAACGAACACAAACAACGACATTCGAAAGACATGGTGGTAGAAGCTAGCGGTGGCTTTAGATCTGTAGCAAAACACAGAAGCTGGCTGGCTGGGAGTAGGATGGAGGATGCAATGCCTTTTTGACAGACGGCTAAGGTTATTAAATTTTCCAAGAGTTCTAAAAGCCTTATAAAAGGAGAGCGGCAGGAGCAGTAGTAGTGGAAGTAGCCCTTGTTATGTTATGCTGCTTGAGTTTTCATTTTACGAATCAGCTTTTTCCTCTCTCTACTCAATTTCAAAAGAATCAACTTGGATACTCTTCCCTCACTACACCAGGAGAGAGAGAGAGAGGAGATGATGTTGATGCTGCAATTTAATAAATAAAGCGAGACTCAATAGTAATAATGATGGTCTCCTCCTGTTTGCATCATTAATGAAACTTTTATCAGTTTGATGTTTAGTGATGAATCGGGTAATATTCCCTTTTAATAAAATTAAAAAAATCAGGCATAATCAGAGTTACTTTTAATTTGCATTTGCTAAAAAACTTGAATTTAAATCCAAAAATTCAAGAATAACCGATATAGGTTATTATTCCGTAAAATTGTGTTTGATTTCAACGTTATCAAAATTTCAGCAAAAAATTTATTTCTATCTATTAGACGTTAGGTTTTAGGGTTCCAGTGATGTATTATATATTAGTAGATACTTTATAAATGCCTTCCAAATTCATACAAGTTTTAACCCTCAAAATGTACACGAAACAAAAGGACTGGAACGAACGCTCCTAGAGATTTATTATGTGTGTGTTGCAACCAGATTATATTCCCTCAGTATTGATTTTTATGCCACTCAGTTTTGAGTAAGACTTTGGAAGGCATGCAGGCAGCCTAGCCTTTGTCTGAAAACTCTAGTCACAAGTTGGAAACGAGGATATTATACTTATATTATATGAAACGCTGCATTTACTTCGGTTGAATGGATCCTTGTAATAAAACGAGGTCAGCTGCATGCACAGATGGAATCTGCTTCATATCATGAATGATTAATAAGGGTGGATGGTAGCCTATTGAATGCTTGATGTCTACTCGACTAAAATAGATTGCAACATTTGAGTGAGTGAACGAGCTTACGATTCTCTCCATGCAGGTATTTGAACCGTATACGAATTTTACAGATTTGAATGCATAAACTGCGAGAGAATATTGTTCCGGATTAAAATAATATCATATTCGAACCCTTTGCCCTTTCAAAATCATTCATGCACAATCTCTTCTCAGTGCTTATTTGTTACGATACGACTACGATGTGAGTCATGTTATGTTTCACCTGTTCAACCTGTTGTTACCAAAATATAGTTTCTTATGAGGAGATACGTACATTTGTTACACACGAATAAATTTCATTTTTACTCGGAAAGCAAGTACCACCTACCAAAATGGCGTCTCGAAGAAAACTCAACTTTTTCTACCAACAATCCTCCACAAAGAGGGAAAGGAAGCAGTGGAGAAGCCGTCTGGTTGAAAATGCGTCACCGCTTTTGGCATTCACCGCGTGCCTTATGATTTCAGTGATACATACAGGCCTACAGTGAAAACCGAAAGGGGACTGTTTCTCCATCATCCTTTTTCCATTGAAATAACTTCCATGTTGGGTGAATACGACTGCTGTTCTCTGTTGTCACATCTCAATGTCTTCTCCACCAACAAAAAGGGGATATGATGCTTGCTGTCATCTTTCCATTAGCAAGGAAACTTCCAACTCGGCACTGAAAGAAAACCCCCCGTGTTCTTTGCAACATGACGAATTTCACATCTCACTTCACAATCAAATCTCTACTCTCAAGTGTTTCTTTCTGACTCCAACCGAAACCTCAATTCACGTTTTAACTTTTACTTTTTATAAAGTAAAAAAATCCACAGAAAACGAGACCAAATTCGACGTTAAAATTTAACATTTTACTTTTTCACAAATATTCAGATTCAACTTGATAACATTACTTGAAATCGGGGGAGCAAGCAACAGGACAATTACAAACTCCATTCCAGTAGGTACTACTCCCTTCTCAGGTACACATCAGGTGGGGCAGGTATTTCAATGATGATGACTCTGCGTAATTTTAACGACTTTTCTTACCTGAGTTCCTGAAATTGGGCTCAGCTACCTCTCCATCCAACTTTCACCCAGTAACTGTTTTCGGAAAAAACGAAGCCAACTTTTGAACTAAACGAACAACCAAAACCAAGGGAGAGAGAAGAGAAGCACAAGTTGAGCTAAACCGAAAGAGACAAGCCGAAAACCAAAGATGGAGAATAGAGAGCGAGAGAGGGAAGGGAAAAGTCGGAGTTTTGGAGTTGATGCACAAGGTTCACGGTGATCCAGCAGACTGTGTGTCTCAGCACCATACTCCAATGCATTTTACAGCCTCCTTCTCCAATGTTTCGTTGGGTGATGCCTTCTTCTTCTCCCGTCTCAGCTCGTTGGCTCCGTTCGCTCCTTCCCATTCCTTTCCCTTCTGTTTCCTCTTCGTTTTTCTACTACTTACTTGTCTTTCTCTCTCTCTCTCTTGGCTTTACTACTTCTCTCTCTCGCTTTACTATGTGGGATGCATGTATGTGTATGTGTGTGCCTCGGGATTTGCATCTGCGTACATTAGGATGGCACCTGTTTACAGAAAGAAATATCCAATGAAATCACGAATTCACAGCTCTCTCCCTCTACTTACTACACACACCATGCCATGCCAATGCCACCACTACCACACACCACTACTATTTTTTACTATTATAATAGTTATAGCCTCGGCGCTTGGCGTTGGCATTGGATTGCATTCACTGCTGGTTTGGTTTGGTCTGGTCTGATGGTGACGTGATGTGATGCTGATGCTCCTGCTCTTCTAAACTATACATATATTTCGTAATATGGCTTTGCCTTGTGTTTCTTCCCTGGCTGCTCCTTCTTCATACTGACATGCCATATTGTTTTAAATCCTTTCACTGCATAATATTATGGCTCTTCAGTACCACTACAACTCCCATTCCCATCCCTCTTTTTCCTCGCTTTCCAGAAACACACACACACACACACTCCAAAAAACTCAATACCATAATGGCCATATCTTTACAGAAGACGAACATATTATGATTTCCAGCCTCTTTTCCCTTTCCTTCAAATCTCTGAGCGAGTGAGGATGGATGGAAAATGCAAATACTCCCGTGAAAGGAAACATACGTATGTATATATCTCTCTATATGTGGCATACTTGGTTTAGGTTGAAGGTACGAAATGGAAAGTGAAAAGATTTGTACAAGTGATATGAATTCGGCTGCAGAGAATCATTACGCTGGTGATAAGGTAGATATTGCATACATTATATCGTTTTCTGCTTCAACTTATAATAAAATTCACCAGTATCACACCAATGCTTGATATAAATATTCGGAGTAAAAATTATATGGAAATTTGTGATGCATTTCATACCCTTAAATATCAATATCTTTCCAGGCTGACTGGTTGGCACATCTATTCATTTCTGGTTGGATGATCCCTAAATTTCAGCAACCGCTGGAGTGGAAATAATAACCTGAGAGTGGAAACAGGTTGTTTTAGTTTAAGCACGGCACCACTCATGATTTAAATGCGCTCTAGAATAAAGGAGAAGTTCTGCAAAAGCATGATAAATTTTACAGCCGACGTCGTAACTTTTCTAATGCATTATAAAATTATAAAACGGTCTGCGGTAAACTTCCATTTTATTGGAGTTAGTTAGTTCACTCTTCTGATGTGATGCTTGGTGAAGGAGTTATTGCGCGTAAATCTTGTTACATTGGATGGATTGCGATTGTACTGTAGCGTTTTTCTTTCTTTTCTTTTTTCCAACTGTCAAGGAAAAAACTACACACGATTCTTATAATGAATAGGCCCCGGCTCCAGGTTTCAGAGGGACCTCCTCTGGATGCTATTAATCCTTGATTGTGAGTCTGAGCTTTGAACTCCGGCCAGCTCCTCACTGTTTCCCTATACCTCTCCTACCCAACCGTTGTTGAGTAGATAAACTGCGAAAAAATGTGTTGGTTCGTTTAGCAAAAAAGACCATGTATTTTTGGAGGGAGTGAGAGAGACGATTTCAATTTGTCTCCATTTTTTCTCCACTCTCCACACCAAACCACAGTGTTCTTGCTTCCCTCACATCATCATCACGCCAAGCCCATACTGTGCCCAAATAAATGCATACCACCACAAACCCTACAATGAGCAAAGTGCAAGGGACAAAAGAAAACCCATTTTCTTGCCAAAAAACCTCCACTTTCATTCATTCATGCACCAAAAAGAAGGTCGTCAGCATCATCAACATGATGACGATCATCATCATCATCATGAGCGGTGGCAATATCATATCATCATCCTAGGAGAGAGGATGCTGCTGCTGCTGGAATTGTACGTACTTTTTCCTCTCCTTAATATTTATATTGTGTTTCCAAAAGCAGCTTACTTCAATATAAAAAAACTTTTTGGACCGATGTTCGACCCTTCCAACATACATTCTTTTGGCTATCATCATCTTCCCAAAAACATAGAAATCCATCCAAACCAGTGCGACACACCAGCACAATATTTTCTAGTTCTGAGAGAAAACTGGTGAAACTGCATTTTAGTTGGAGCTGAGGTACCAACAACCAAACCACCCTAATTAAACTTTTATAAGGGATTTCACCTTATCTGGAAGAACCTTATGTACATCTACATTATGTTGTGGTAACGCACAAATAGTGTATACTGTCACAGAAAAAAGATTTTTACGACAGTTAGTGAAACAACATGACAGTTGTTTGGCAAAAAAATGGAGAATTCAACTCCAAGCTGAAAAAAACTATAGTTTTTTCTCCTTTCTCTTTTGCTCCACGCAACTTAAAACCAAATGCCGAGACTAATGGACTTTTCCTGCGTTTTACAGTCGTTGTTGTCGTCATTCTTTCATGATGATATGGTATGCCTACAGAGTAGAGATGGAATACGGAAACAAAAACTGTATACGTTGTTTTTTTCAAAGTGGGAGAAACTGTTCATTCGTTTGAGATCATCACATCACATCACCTTTGAGCACATTCAACATTACAATTCATTTGATTTATTCGCCTCGGTCTATAATAATACTTTCTGGAGGAGAGACCAGACCATGATAATTGATGATGAATACATACACACACAGCTGAAAAAGTTGTTCTCCGAACAAACGAGAATAATTTTTCAACTGAGTTGCTCAGCAAACAGTTGGGAGGATTCTCAGCCTTTCGTTCCAGAATGCTAATTCAATGCGATGCAGAAAAAAGACGGACATACTAAAAAAATATACATGTGTGTGCAATGGAAACGGGAAGATTAATTCAACTCGAAAAATCAAATGGATTCACACGCACACACAGAACAACAGACACGGGTGGATTGAATTGGATGGATGGACAAACGAGTTGTTCTTGTTGCTACCCGGGTGAATGAGTCATAGTTAAAAAGTTCCAAGTACACGCTTGACCTGTGGGCATCATCTCATCATCACATTATTCTCGCAGAGCTGCATATATTTAATGTTTGTTTTAGCGAAACAGTTGGGAAACAGACAGAGTTAAAACTCTGTACTGTTTCGTTTGCAACGCTTTTCATTTCCAAAATTGAATAATTGCAGTTTACAACAAGTTTTTCTTTTGGTGAAATTTCTCGGAAAAGGGGGCAGTCACCCATCCGTTCAGTTTGCTTTTCGCGTAATGAATATAATCAAATTTTTGCTGTATTCCGACAATTTTAATCAACTACTAAAAGTTATTACAGCACAACAGTATATTTAGAAAATGACTATCGGACTTCAACCGTTTCTGGGATTGAGTTGACTCCATCCTTGATTGTGAGTAATTCGTTCAATTTATGCAAAACTGAACAATTTGTTTGGCTCCCCGTTCTCACGCATAACCGCACAAGCGGACGCTATATGCAATTAATTCATTACTGAAAATTCATTCCGAAGCAGACAAAACTGCTAGGAAATGTGTCATTTGAATATGTATTTTTGTTTCGACATTCCCACACGTGTGAGTGAGCATGGATGTTGGGTAAGTATTTTCCAAAAATTTACAAACTCATGCCATAACATTCCTCACCACACGACTTGATTGAGTGATATACAAAGAGTCTGCCCTTTTAAAAAGGTTTGGGTGTTTTTTTCGGTGGGAATCCGCACGTGTATGCCTCAACAACTTTGGCCTGTTTGAATGACCACTTAACACGAAGACTGTCATTAATTTATTTCACATGTTTCTCACCGAAAAGAATAGCAGGAGGTACTAATGTATGTATGTACATGACATGACATGACGCAGTGTAATAACTACTTTCTCCATTATTTGTAGCCAGTATCCTTCCTAATAATCAATAATATTGTAGTTTTCCTCAGACAAATTTTTCATTACCTTCTTTTCACTCCCACTCGACTTCATAACGTCCCAAAAAATAAGAAGGATTGCACTGCATTGGACTTGTTTTTTTCTTTCCTTCATGTTCTTCATGTTCCTCAAATTCCCATTTCGTACTGGTCTTGGTCCATTCCAATTCCAACCCATTTTGTAAAGCTTCTCCACTTTTCAAGAACGCAAAGAAAACTCCCTGGTCTGGTTCTGTAAAAAAGAGAAAAAAATGGAATGTTCTTCATTTTTATCCTTAAGTGTGTTCATACTTACTCTATCCATATACATAAGTACATCATGCAACTGCTACTATTAGAGTTGATGCGTTTCCTTTTTCTTAAGAAAGCCTACTCCTCCAGCGTTCTACCTTCTACTTTTCCCATTTTCCCTTCCTTTTGAGACGCCCCTTGGAGGAAGGGAATACTAATGACGATGCTAGTGCTACACAATGGCTCGGAATAAAAGTGCCAGAACATGGAAAAAAGAAAAAGATGAAAGATGCTGCAAGATGAAGGCAATTTATGGCTCCGTTGTGTGGAGAATATATGACTCAATATATGCGTATACCATCTTTATCTCTTTGAGCGTCATACGTGCATACTTTTCTCAGAGTACGACCTACTGTTTAACTCTATGTGATATTATCAAAGGGAAAAAACATCTCCCTGTAATAAATATCTTCCAAACATACCAGCCCAAGCTAGTAGCTCCGAGTTTGGTGGTACAACTCCAAATTGTATATGAATTACTGGAGAATGACAGCCAAGACACATAACTACAAGAAATAACTGAAGAATGATATTCGTAATCAATACACAGTTTAGCTAAAGGGGAAAAAAGAATCTCGAGAAGCATCAATAGTTGTTCTGTGGCTGGAGATGGAAAGAAGGATGAAACTCCTACAAAAAAAACTACAAAGGACAATAATATTTTTGCTCGGTTCTTCTTCTCTCCTCTAAATTCATATCATACCCAGAGCGAAATGAGAAATATGAAAATGGAGACACATGAAAGTAGTTCCTACAACCAACCATTTGAATGGAAGTATATATATGATAAAATGAGAATTTTCTCTATAGAGAATTCGATCTATCGATCCATTTTTTCGAGAAAAAATCATGTATTTGGTGTCAGCTGCTGCAGGAGTGAGAAGAAGAGAAAGGAAGAAAAAAATGAGAGGAAATATAAAGAGAGAGAGGGTCCATCCGATGCTACATAACCCAATGCTGCGTCATGATATGATGATGATACTAGTCCGGCCGTCAGCCGACATATAGATGAATAGTTTGTGTAGTTAAAGTGCTTTACTTGTTCGTGTCTGCAGTGGTGGTGTTATCCGCATCTTCATTTTTACGTGAAACTGCTGCTCTCTGCAAGAGCAGCTACATAAAAATGTGTCGTGAAATGAATGAGCATGTTGTTACCCTCCATTGAACCCTTCGAATATTTTTCACATCCCTTTCTTCTCCTGCTCGTGTTTTGTGTTATCCTTTTCTAATATAAAGATTCTTTGTGAAGCTACAACCAACTCAACTCAGTAGTATGTAAGCATGCTGACGTGGCAAACTGTTTGTAGAAAGGACTCCTGGTTGCTGACAAGTGTCTGTTTTTGTATGCGATTCTGGGATTGCCACGTCCATTTCTATTACAGTTTGCTAGCAACATCAGAAGAGGAATCTTACAGTAGTGGACATAGTTTGATGAGAAATATTGTACTGGGCTACTATATCCTCTGGTCAAACATGTACTTGGTTTTTTTTAAATGGGAGGAAAAATATCATTTACGACAATGTATTCACTTTATTTCTCCCTTTTCAGTTATGAGGCAATGCAATGCGCGATAATAAAAAATGGTGCATTGTGTACTTGTTCTACTACAATGAAGCTAGGGCGATCATTTGGTCAGAATAGATGGATATTTTACTGCTATTCGAACGAGCTACGTGCATTGAAACCTAATCTCAAACACTCATATTCTCCCGATGCCACTGCTGCTGCAATTATTCTTTCAGATTCCCCTACTTATACGTCATGCACGTCAAGCCAGAAGTGTAGTATATAACAACACCAACAAAATCAGAGTGAGTGCAATATCCTAAAGTGTGGCATCTGTGAATTTTTCCAGTGAGTCCATTCTTCCATTGTGATTTTGACTGATGGTTGCAGTCCGATAACAACAAGAAGTGGAGAGAGAATTGCATGAGTTTCGAAATTTCAAACAAGGTCACGTATTCGCATGAAAGGAGGAAAAAAGTGCAAGCTGGTAAGCAGACATCCATAAAAAATTGTAATTTTCAATGAGTCGGACGAAATTAAACTAAAATACGCGTCTACGACACAATACGTTGTGGATCCATCCCTAAACTTCCAAATCTACGCTGTATCAATGTTAAATTGAATATTATAAAATAGAATAGCAACGCTTTAAAACAACAAATTAACTGCAAGTTCTTAATATATGCGATTATGCTTTAATACCGCTGCTCCGACATTTACGACAACCTCAAATACAGCATTATGCTTTTAGGACGAGTTGGATGAGCACTTTCCTTTTGAAGTTTTCAAGAGACTGACAATGAGAGCAAAAGTTCGTGTCTTTCAAGTACCGCACAAAATCCTTCCTTGGACACGATTATTGAACCAAGATTTCCCCCCAACTCTTCATCCATTTTCGTTTTCTATCAACATTGAAGAGAATGACGTGCTTTTCTCTAATGAAACCGCACATTGAGCCATAGCCACGGTCCATTCCAGAATCTCATTATAGAATTCAAGAGCTTCTAATTTTCATCTCTCTCTCTCCAACAAATAATTTAATACTGTTACTTTCCTTCTCAATAGTTTTGTAATGTTGTGCGTGCTTAGCAAATGAGTGAATTAAAATTTCCATCCAGCAGCTCCGACCTTAAATGATCCCGTTTATTAGTCTGCATTCAAAATTAGAAGAGAGAAAATATGCACACATCCATTCTCTCAAAGCTTAAGACGATGATGATGATGACGACGACGATGCTGAGAGAAGCAGATGGGACTTGAGCAAAAAAATAAGTTTGTGGGTGGTTTTGGTTCTTCTGTCCGTATGGATGATGATAACTGAAAACGAAGGACAAACAACGAGAACGAGCTAACAATCTCCAAACTTATTCCTCTTCTCAGCATTCATCTCTCAACTGAAACGAGCTGGGAACTTTTTGAGTCGAAATTCTAGAGACTCATTAAGAAAAGTTGTTTCCAGCTTTATCCACTCATCCTGTCAACCATATTCTCTTTTCAACAGTGAGTCAACAACAACATGCATATTCCGATGGAATAGGTGGTAGGTAGTGTTTGGTTTGGAGATGTTCTCCAAAGTTTTTTCGGGGACTTATTGAAAATCTTGAGATGCCTGGAGAAAGGAAGATGCTGGAACAATTTTAATAAGAAACCTCATGTGGTATGGTATGCAGAACAGAACAATTCGGAACCAGGAGCGAATTTTCCAAACTGAATGAAAGAATCGACTCCATCTCCACCATCCAATTCATAGAGAATATGTACTTTTTTCATCTCATTAATGCTGCTTTTGACGCCTTCTCCTTTTGAAAAATAGGAGTGATGTGATGGAACGTGATAATATTAATGTGGTGCTTCAACTCTACTATTTTTATCTATTAAAAGTTGTGTTAATACGGTTTGTATACTTTCTCTCTAAAAATAATACTGTATTGTACGCATTGTAGTCGATTCAGTTGATTGTGAGTTCACTTTAAAAAATTGAAAAGGGAAAGTAAATCTCTGATGGATTTCCCCAAAGAGAAAGAAGCTGAAGAAACAAACTCATCAATTCCCTCAGAATGAAAGTGCTTTCATGCTTCTTCACAAACTGTGTGTGTGTGCCTGTCATGTGTCTTATTTTGTCAATCATATTGGAAAACTTGTGTAAGAAAATGCAAGAAAGGGGAGCAAAGCCGTAGACGCACAGATATTCTATCACATCAAACTCGACTCACACTCACAATTCGATACTGTCAACAAAAGTTTTTGACGTTAGCCCATTCTTTTGGATTGACTGTTTTTACAAGTTTGATTGAGTTTTTGTTACTTGTTTTCAGACACACAATGTTAAAACTTTTACTAAGATTCCCCGTGCAGTCCAAACTCAAATGAAAGTCTTGTGCTTAAAACATCCAACCAACTCATGTCAAACGCATAATGGAGAATAAAACAAAACACGAATGGGTTGGTTGTGTGAAAGTTTTAAAGAATGAGAACGCTATTGTTTAGCAGTCATTTAGAATTTAAAAACTGGAGAGGAAAATATAACAACTTTATAATGTTTCCATTCAACTCCAAGGTAGGTAGGTAGGTAGGTATGTAGTCTGTTATCTAAAAATATTCGAATCGGAAGGCGACAGATCGGAAGATGATACTTATTTTCTGTAGTTTGTTGCACTACCACACGGTAGTTTATTTGAATCATCCATATCCACATCCACCACTGTTACCGTCACGGTATCCATTGCATTATCATCTTGTTTTTTTATTTTTTGCTTGACTCACTTGAAAATCGAATGTATGTAATATATATCTTTGAAGTCAAGGATTGTGTGATAGAAATTGCATTAAAATGTAGATATATAGTGCCTAGATAGGGAGACGTGCCATCATTTCATGGTAAGTCGGGGATTTATGTGATAAAAAGGAAATTGCTACAGATCCCAGATCCTCGACTGTTGCTGCTGCTGCTTTAGCCTACTTGCTGCAACATTTACTGCAACACTTGACTGAAGAAGATGCTTGAAGAAATCGAAAATAGGGAAAATCTAGGAAGTTATTTATCTTGGAAATGTGTACGTGTATGGTTCTCTCTACATTCTATAATAATATAGTGTTTTACACTCTCAAAAACATACTCATGGGCATCATTTGTAGAGAAATCGGAAAGTTTCCTCTATACATTTATCTGCATGTTTCTGGCATTTTATTGCATCTTCACACTACCGCATATATTATTACTTTTTGATGCTCAAGACGAAGAGGAGAAAGAAGTTCTCCACACAAATTATATGCAGCGTTGTATTTGTATCGCTCATTCTTATCTATGCAGTTTAAGTCCTTATCTTTGCAGTTCACTTTATATCCATGAAGTTCATCATATGGAAGGAGATTACATATTTCAACTGAAATTTGTATGCTACGCATGAAACCCGGAGAAATATATGAGGAAGTCGTAAGTAGCTCTGTAAGACTGTGCATCCCGAGCCTTTTCTCTCCTTGGCTTATTTCCAGACTGCAGCAAGCAGTTAAAAATCTAGACGATTTTGCGTATTTATGCATGTCCCCATAAGTATTGGAGGACCTTGAAGCAATGAAAATGGGGGATGTGTACGAGTCATAAAAATGGAATAACATTTTACTTTTTATGAAATAAACCACACACTTTTTAAAAGTGTTTTACCCTAAGAAGAGTCTGCTTTTCGAAGGAGTACTGTTCTTCCATTGTATAGTGGAAAAATTTCATTTTCACGAAAACAAACTAACAAATGTATGGAAAGAAAGACTCGACATGTAACAGCGTGATGCTTAAACGCCATTCGAAATGTTAACAAATGAAATTAATAAATACTTACTCATTAGGTTTTAGCCGTGTATTTAAAGTACAGATGAGATAATACGGTGTGTCACATAATCCAAATTCAGTGTGTATATGAAGAGTTTTAATTTTAGACCTGAAACCGCATTGTATTTTTTAAATCTATTTAAATCTTTCTATACTTTTTTTAAAGATCCGAGATTGTTTCATATCCGGTTTTATGTATTTAAAAATTCATAAGATTTGCATTTACATTAATATTCCAAAGAAAGAACCAGCTCATCATGAGTGACTGAAATGGCGTTTCGAACGGTAAAACAGACGGTTATTCTGCTCTACTTAAAACTACGTCCATTCTTTATCCCAACTATCAAAGTGGATACTAATGCTTCTGCTTTTACCTTTGTCTCTCTTTCTTCGCCAACACGAAATGGAAGTGAAAGTCCCTTGGGGGAAACTAAAGACATTATTTGGAAATGGGCCAGACAAAACAGCAAAAGGGTAGCTTAAGCTGGCACACCAAGTTGGAGTGAAATAATGTTTTAGTTTGTTTGAACGTAATGCGTCTTCTTCCCCACTTCGGTGGTCCGTGGATAGATAAGCCCAAGTCAAACTTTTAGGAGCAAAGAAGGAACAAACGGACAGATATGACAGTTTACCTGTAAAAGCACTTTTAGTGCTGAAATGTCCTGTCACTTTTTCAACCAACTTTGGGCTCTGTTGTTACGCCTGATTTTGGAGCTGGTCTGGTGTCAGCAGATTATTTTTTTGCAGAACAAATCCAACTCTTCTTGTTACACTGACACAAAAATATAAACTCGTGGATTTCTCCCTCAGAGACGGAAAATGTTTGTCAGATTTGGTTTATCCAACAAAGTCACAGTTTTCTATAGCCCGTGACATAAACTTGGAAGTTCTCAGACATTATTACTGACATTAGCTGCCACCAAAGATATTGAAGCTTTTGTTGGAGTTGGAAGTCGCGACTTGTCGTTCTTCCCTTTGAAAACATTGCTGAGAAAGTGAATAAATAACCAAACCGTTGATCCCATCAAACTTCATCCTAATGCATCTGATTACACTTGAAACAGTGGATTTTCCAAAAATAGCTGTTTTTCTTATGAAACCCCACTTCGTACAGTTCCAGTTATATCCTTTCCCAAGAACACAATCATTCAAAGTGAATACATGCGACAAAATATTGACTGTAAAGCCCTTTCCAACTCTCTTCAACAAATGCATCAAAATGAGAAAACAAAATGTTGAGAAAATTACATTGCACTTGTCCCCAACATGTTATTCCTTTTCTTCAAACCTATCGTTTTTATTTTATCTTTTTTCCTTCCTTCCCCGATGAATTCTCAGCAGAAAAAAAAAGAAAGCAACATTTTTCTTAGGAAACCCAGTTTGTTTACAAAAAGAAAGATGCCAAGACAAGAACAGCACGACAGAGAGCCGCAGTGACTATGAGACGACCTCACTTCGCAATAACCATCATGATTACATAGGTACATACGCCAATTCCGTGATATTACCATGTTATAAGTGTCTTTGTAGGACGCATCTTTTCATTTTTTCAATACTCTCCACTCCACCATTGTGCTCTATTGGTAATGGTCTGCTCTGCTGCCTTCAAGACATCCATGAAGATGAAGGAGAGAAAAAAAGCGACAGAATTTGACAGGGTCACATTATCAGAAAAGCATAGATATACATGGACCCAATCTCACATATGAAATGCCTCTGTCTTGTCCCCATGTTTTCTCGCCCTTTTCATCTCATCCCTTTTGGACTGAGAGAAGGAATTTATTTGCTATTGCTAGAGATTTTTGCTTCTCGGTTTCCGTTCCCTTTGAGAGTCTCTCGGTCTTTTCCGCATCATTTTTTCCACCAGAGTTTTGCTTACACATGGTACATTTTTTCGCTTTCTCTCTACCAGAATAAATAAATGTATTTCAATCGATCAAGAGAAACGAGCATGACGAGATAAAAAAAATGGTATGTACATACATAGCATCAAGGGACGAGCTGAGTATTTTCCTTCGAATTTCATTTTCACTCTCTCGTTTTCCCTTTTATTGTGAATGTGAATGCATTTTCCCCATTTGACACTTTTCCTTCACTCCTTCTAGCCAACTGAGTGAGAAGAAGAAGACATGACTGGATAAAAGGATGGGAGAAAAAGGTTAAGGATGTAGAGATGAATGGATGGAAGGAGGTATTGCTATTATGCATGTATCCAGTGGAGAGAACAAGCAGAATAAACTAGAAAAGGATGATGAGAAGCTGACTTGACTACGATATTAGTATATGTATAATCTTAGTTTACTCTCTACTATTTTCATCTCTTTTCCCCGTCTTGGATTTTGGATTTGAATTCAATTCGAAATGGAAATCAGCAACTCTCTTTCCATTTCTTCTTCTTTTGCATAGGTACTTTCACCAGAAAAGAAAATGAAGTCGGAGGAGCTAAAATGTAACGGCAGATAAGAAAAGGGAGCTCTCTCTCCTTATTATTACGTTCGGAGTGGAGAGCGGAAGGAAAGGGGTATGTGTAGCTGAAGCCAAGAGAGAATGTGCATTCATTTCGCTTTCGTTTTGCCGACAGAGAAAAGAAAGTCACATCTTTACATCCTCATTCTTCCCTTCCTTCTCCAACTTCCTCCTTTCAATTGCCATTGTCTGCCGTTGCTTTTCAATTTTGAATCATTATACATTTTGGGATGGCTCCTCAAAATACTACATTCGTATGGAAATTGTTGCTCTTACATTTGGCTCTTTAATACAACTCTGCAGCTCGAGACTAAGCTGGGAATGGGGAATACTCCCTGGTGAATTCAATTCTAATCGTTACTGGCAGCAGCAGAGGAGAAACGAGGTTGTGTAAGGATGTGTGCACATTACATTACCATCAACCGCAATAATAGTACAACTTCTCGTTTATACTTACTGCTCTGCTCAAAAAAATAGGAGATGAGGACGAAAAGAAATAGAGGAGTGATGCTCTCGAAGGCGATACTTAACTCGAATGAATGACTATGGAGGAATTGCGACTTGCAACACAATGTGTAGACTTCCTTCCGTTTCTGGCGAAAGTAAATTGAGATTCTATTGTTGAGCAAAGGAAATTCAACACATCATAATATGAATGTAGCTCCAATGCAGATTTCGGGGAAGATGTGGATTATTCTAAACTCATCTTTGGTGTATTTCTTGCAAATTATTTCATATATTGTCTCAACAGACCAGTTTGTTTTTGTATATGTGCTTTATATATGATCTGTATGTTCTATGAAGAAGAGTTCCTTTTACCTACGTAAACGATATTTTTAGAAACTCGTGTATAAATTTTAACAGGATCCAGCCATGTCAAGTTGAAAATCGTAGCTAAAATCAGAATGTATTGACAACTTGGGCGTGTATTTTATTTCACGTGGCTCCATTGTTACACCCAAAATCACACGGAAATAACATTTTTGCTTAATTGTACCCTCCACATGGTAGTTATATCTGTCAAGGAATGCGTACCTACAATTTACAATACTCCTAGTTTTGTTCTGCTTAATTGGACCCTCTCATTATGTAGCTGTTGCATTCGAACATTATATTATATTACTTGCTACACACCACTCGTGTGCTTTAGTTTATTACCTGCTTCAGCTTTCATAAAAACAAATGTTGTTGTGAACGACAAGACAAAGTCGTAAGTATATGTGTTCTGAGAACAGTTTGAGACAAGCTTCAAGAAAGGAACGACACGACAGCACAAAACTCCAAATAGATTTAAACATCCAATCCCGTTGTTTATACCATATTATTATAAGGAATTGGAAGCTTCCATAACATAAAATATGGTTGGTTGGATTTGGACTTCAGTGAAGGAAGTCGAGGATATTTGTTGTGTGTTTGGATTCATAGCCAACTCCAACATATTGCTCCTTGACACGAAAACTCGCTTTTGGAAAAGAAATCTGGGAAAAGAAGAAGTGCAATGCAAGGCTTTCTTTCGCCCAAGGAGAAAATATGACAGCAAGTGAAAATGCTTTTAGTCCCGTCCCAACAAAAATAACTCAGAGTAGCAGAGACAATTCATTACGTTTCTCGCTCCACTTTCCCATTATGTGTTGTGTGAGGAAACGAGAAAACTATTCTTGTTGTTCATCGCTTTGGGCTCCTGTGGTTTGGTTTTTTCTTTCATGTAAATTCAATATAATGCATTCAATGTGGCATGGTCGTGTTTTATTTTCCTTTCAAAGAAAAAAAAGAAAAGAAATATGCATATTATATTACAATGCAATCAAATAATGTGCATATTTCAGTGACCTGTCATGTTCCTCCTCTCTATAAAAATTTTATTTGCATACATAACCAAAAAAACATTTTATTCAATATCTCAACAGTGCCGTCTTTGTCCAACACAAATGACATGATCGAAACATGAATTTAATGCAATAATAATAAATATACTTGTGGTGCATTACTAGCACATTATTTGCTATGATTTGTAAATTGGCCGAAATAACATGGTGAAAGCCTTTAGAGTGAAAAATGAATCAGTTAAGTATGGTTGAGCCCCAAATGAATAAGTGAGTTGACTACCTCATGGACTTACTAACAGAGAGCGGTTGGAGCAGCAATTTCCAATTTGGAGTATGAACCTACTATACCTACCGAGTTCATTTATGTAATCCATTCCCATTTGTTTTCCCCTATCAAACTTATCACGTTTCAATACTCAACCATAACAAATGCATTGACTTCACTACACTGCCATGTTATATGTATGACGCAAGCCAATGTGTATATGATGAATATCGTCAAATTACAATTTTCTTTGCATTGCATTGATCTATCAAGCTGATATAGTTACAGTGAGTGAAAACGAATGTGTGGAAGGAGAGCATGACATTACATTACATTAGAGAAAGGCTGGAGTTGACTGCTCATATTGTAGAAAACAATATGAAGGTGTTCCCTGGACATGGAGCCACGTGTACAAGCCCAACATACCTTTGCTGCTATGATATCATATCATAACCTAATCCATCCAGAGCCACTAACCTTTTGAAAGAAGAAAAAACAGCTTAACGCAATCCAAATCCCCGTTTCTACTTTTGTCGATAAAGTAATCACCAAAGCAAGTTGGGTTTGGGTTTTTCTATCCTCATTTTGACCTGCTAGTAGCTTGTTTGTCTATGGAGGTATGCTGTTGTTCAATATAATGAAGCCTTTCCTTCTCCAGACGGTGTATTAGAGAACGCACAATCATTGAAACCTTATTGCATTTCCCGAAAAGCAATTTTTCCATAAATACAATGCACTATACTGAGCTGACCAACGAATATTCAAGTGAACCTAACTATTACCTGGTTTTTTGGTTGAGACTAATCAACCATTATTATTATCGATAAATAGAAGGGAAAGTAAGGAAAGTGTTTCACCAGAAAACTGGGTACGCACCTGCCAGCCAACCTATCAAACCATTATGAATGTGTTTTATAGTTGATGTCGTCTGTTTTACTATTCTAATTGTTTGCATTATTTTAGCTTTGATGATTATTGTCTTGTCACGTCACAAAGAAGCTTGTCTTTTGTCTTCCGAAAAGGAAACTCAGTTTCATCAGTATTTACATGTTGAGCGGAAAAATAAAAAAGTTATTTTCAATACAGTTGCAAAGATTTGTAGAGGATCAATAATATTATCATGGGGAGAGCATGTTCCCAATAAAATAATTGTGATTGGGAATGAATGAATAGATGCAATTACAAGAAACAGCTGGCTATCATCAATATAGAGCCGAGTTAATTTTCTGTTCTACTTATATATTCTACTTCTGCATTTCCTCTTCATTTCCAAGAAATATCCGAGCCATGTCATTAGACAAAAGAGAGAAAGCACACGGGGTTTGGTTTTTTTTGTGCATCGCTACGAAAACCTCTGTTTAGTTTGGAAATGGGAAAAGGAGACCACTCGATCAATGACATTAAGTGTTGTCTCAGATGACGACGGAGGCTACCTTTGCTACTTTTAAAGGAGAGGGAAAAGCCATCACCATCATCAATATCGTCATCATAATGCCAAAGCTGGGTAGATGGATACTCAAATATTATACTATCTATCTTTTTTATGCTTTTCTTTCCTTCATTTTTCTTGGGCTAAAGTGTCACTTTATGCTCAATGGCCACTCTCCTTTCTACTTGAGTGGAGTGAGAGAAGAGATGGAAAGTAGCCACATCCACAAGAAACCAAGTAAATGGTAACAGCGCTCAAATTTATTCTTCCACAAAAATTGTTTGCTGAGTGTGCGTTTATTCAAACCAAACCACGGAGTTGACAATTCTTCTAAAATGCAGGTGGTTTGAGTGGAGTGAAGGTGGTAAAGTATCCTTTGGTGTGTTTTCAACGAAAAAAAACTTAAGAAACTAATCCGTTTACATATGAGCATTTCTATTTTTCTCAAACTTCCAGTCACTATTTATGTTGTACAAAAATTATTAGCCTGCTTATTTAATCAAATTCCTACCAAAATTCATGATATAAAATAAAATTTTGATTATTTAAGAATATCGGCAAAGTGGTATGTAAAACTTTGCAACTATTTATACTATATCTTACAAAACCCCGATTATTCCAATGTTCATCTTTTCTCATGTTTGGGGTTTGCTTTATCGCTGTGATATGATCAATTCATGAATATTTTACACACGCATAATATGCAAACGTGCAATCATATAATCCATGAAAACAATTGAATTGCCTACCTACGTCTACTCACACCGCCGCCACCCACGTTCCTCAACAACAAGTTCCTTTCTCGGTGAATTGAAAAGGAAAAGTGATGATTGTCAGCAGAAAAAAGACATCAAACCATAATAATATCCCGTAGTGAATGGGCTCCTCACTCCAATTCATTCATATTGAATATAATCCTCAAAATGTAACTGTTGCAACCATTACATGATGGTACTAGCCCTTATTATATGATGATACTGCAAATTTTCCTTAGGATGTGAAGTTGACAAAGGTAAAATTGATAATTCTTTTTACCCTCATGTTTGCCAGATAAAAAGAATTGCTCACGAATTTTTTACGACCGTTTTCAACCACGTGTAAAAACTCTCTCGTCAGCACTTTTTCAAAAGGAAGCTGTTATTCATGCAATAAATTACAATTTTTATAAAGGAAACTACTTTCATCGTTCTCTGCAATTTTGCAAGTCTTACGACTCCACCGAAAGCCCTTATCCATTTCCTTTAATTTGGGATCAGATAAAAAAAATCTGTAATTTTAATTAACTTGCTCTACTTCATGCAAAACTAATAAACTGGTTGCGTTGATATTATCAAATTACTTTGGTTATTACGTAGGCACGTACATATTCCGTTATATTTTCTCTTACTCATTACTCCAATATCAATCACCAAACCAATACGCTGCAATGCAATGAAACATCCTGTTATACGTTGCTAGAAATGAATATTGTAATAGAAACCGGCCATGAAAATAAAGGAAAATGTTTGGTTTGCGTGTGGTAGTAGTAGTCCTTCTCCTGCTTACTTTTCTTCTTACATTTTTATGCATGCAAATAGGCCGTCTCATTCACTATTACTGTACAACATACGCACAACATTCACTTTTATTACCGTTTGCCACTGACTCTCCAGCCCAATACAATCCATCGTTCCACATGGTCTGCTGTCTTAATACCTCTGCAATGCAATCCTCATGTTTTTGTCGTAAGGATGCCAGTTAAGAGAAAAGGAGCTCGTATCAATATGCATGCAACTGCAAAACGTATACATCTACACACATTTTCGATGGGGAGAGAGCAAGTTGAGTGGGGGTAGATATAAAGGTTCATGACCCACTACTCTCGAATTCAAGTATGCATTATTAATGCTCAAACTGTACCTGGCTGGTCTGCACTAGGGAGCTCAGCAACTACTTCTGTACTTGGGTGTTTTGGCCATTAAATGTGTATCCTAGATATTTTCCCTTCCTTGTTTCAGGAGCACGAGAGCAGACCAGACTGCAATAAAATTTGAGTACTACATCTCTCTCGAAATTGCAAGTCAAGTGCTGCGTCCAGTCCAGCTCTGTTTTAGTCACAAGTATTCTCTTGGATCAACTTACATGAATGAACATGAATTTTACGTTCTGTTTTCCCAACCCGGCTCTTCACGCTTTCCAACTTTTAAGTAAAACTGGCTGAGTTCGTATTGGGATTGGGATGCGGGTGCAGTCTATTTCTGAATGATCCCTTTAAAAAGTTTTCAATAGGTTTTAAATTTCCAATACGGTGGTTTCACAATCAGACTTGTGTGCATAAAACATTATATTGTTCATATTATTCATCCCAAAGTTAAAAAAGAGTTTGCTTCAAGGATTCAATGGGCATTCATAACATGTTTTAATTAAAATGCGAATTTTTTCCCCAATGAACTCTCCTCTCTCTCTGCACCCTAGTTCCCTGCAGCCATTATATTTTACATTACACAATAGAGTCCAGCTAAAGAGCAGCAGTTGGAGCTGTAACACAAGTTCCCCTCATTACTCAAACGAAACGCGTGTACAACTCCATGTGCATATGGCAGGGCAAGAGCAAGAACAATGTGCACTGTACACATTTTGTATATAAAAGCCAAATTGGATGATTACTAGTTTCCAGACTTGGGTTTTGTCCAGAGGAAGCTCAGCTCTGTGTGCAGTGTGTAAACGAAATATTAACAAAAAGGTTTCATGTTCAAATACAAGAGGTCTAAACCAGGATATTTTGCATTTCAATTCAAATACACACTTGATAATGTGGGTAAAAAATAAAACCCTTTTAAAAAATCATGTTCAACTCATGTACATTTTTTTTTGTTTATGCTACAAAACTCTTTCCTACCACCATGTTGGTAACGTGCTTGAGGATTGCATGATGTGATATTTTTATGATACGATGCTTTTTGATTTAACACATAAAAGGAGAGCTAACTCTAGTGAAGAAAGACAAATTGTACTTGTGTGTGTGTAACCCCACTGCGAGCATACAATTAGTTTATCATTTAATATAAAAAATGGGCTCTTTGATCTAAAAAGGTCTCACAACTCAGCTCCACCACGCTTTCTGATTCGGATGCGTCAATGGAACTCACTTTTGATGTGACGAGGATGCCATGATATTATGCTCTACGCTCATTTTCTCTCTCGCCATTGTGTTGGAGTGGTTCTAATTCGATTCGATCGACTAATTTTTTCATGACCAGGATTCAGATCGGAACCACATCCACACTGCATTTTTTTCGTGCTCTGCTTGCTAATAAAACAAACGGCTGGGCTGCTGTGAATTAATGAATGAAAAGACCGTCTGCAGCCTGCAGTTTCCCTCAACAATACAGAGAACATTTTCCTCTCCCCGTCGCATTTTCATGAGAGTTGAGCATTTGCTGACTCAACTTTGAACGCAAGAGTCTAATGCAGTTTTTTGAGAGAGAAAAGTCTGTCCAAGACAACAACAAAATGCATCTGTGTAAAAGATTTTTCTGCAGACTCAAGTACCATAAAACAACACACAGCAACTCTAGTAGAATATCTTTGAGCTGGTAGACCAGAAGCAAAATAGTGGAGTGAATGTACGAAGCTTACATAAGTAATACAATCACAATCACCAGCTGCTCTACTTCCATTCCAGTGGTTTAGTGTCCAGACTCAAACGTATATGCAGAGAGGAGTGTGTACATGAATGTATATAAGCAACACTTTCAGGATAAAATGAGTGCAGTGAATGGATCATTTAGGCACAGCAAGACAGAGTGAATGTACATTGGGAATTTTTGTGTGTGTCATTCACTTTCTTTGCTTGCTTGCCTGCTCAGTAGGCTTAAACATTCCGGTTTTATTTGTGAGCTCCCTTCGGGTTGTCATTTTATTGGTGTCTACTTCCCTGCCAAAAACATTGGGTTTGCCTGTTGTTTCCTATGTGAGCGTTGGATGCAGTCGCAGCATACCATCCTAATTTCACATTGTTTAATCCTAATGTTATGTCACTTGAAATCAATAAGTAATTTTATGATTATCAAGTAATGCTAGGGAATTGTTGAATAAAACAACTTTTCCTAGTTTTAACTATCCAAAGTGTGGCCTCAAATTAATCTGGGCAATCTATTCAAAAATTAATATCAAAATAATATTACAAATACCGTCGAAATGCAACAAAACTTGAATATTGATTGGAAATAATTTTGCGATACGATGGAGCAAGAATTATGATGGAAAACGAGACTGGTGACTAATCCTAAATCCATCCTAAACAGCACAAAATACCCATAATTGTGAGTTTGTCCAGTCCAGAAGCAATAGAACAAGACCAACCGGCTTTAGTTCCACTACACACACATGACTCTTTGAAAATGTGCCAGCTTATACGTGCCTACATGTACTATCCTATCCTATTTGGAACAGAATAGAGAGGAAAAGACATTGAGCCTGCCTTCACAATAATACACAAGGCTGTATATATATTCTTCGATTATTCAACAAAAAAGAAAGAGAAGAAGCGACGACAACGTGAGGAAAGAGCGATATAGAACAAGCCATATCCAATAGTTTAGATGGATATATATACTTATTTATGCTCTGTTTTTGGACAATGCAATGCCAAGTCAGTGCCTTCTGCTGTTACTCATTACTTTTCGTCCCCTAATCATAATAATGGTAATAATATCCAGCCGCATTACTCACACTCCACTGCCATTGCCAGTGGAAATGTACATTCTAGTTAGTTGGATTCCAACTTGTTTGGTAGGTATGCATTATGTGCATATTTTGTTACCAAATTATAAGCGTAGGAAACGCATATATATGCCTATTGTCATACATCAGTGAAAACTAGAGAGAATTTTCCCTTGCTAGATGTTACTTAACTATTTGTTCCTTTCGTGGCAATTGCACTACAGACAAGTTAAAAGAAAATATTTAGAGCCTTATTGAATAAAATACCTATTAGTCTAAAAACAAAAACCTTACACACCATTGATTTCATAACACTCTATTACCAAATCCTTGAAATAAATCTATTGACTAGAAATATATTTAAAAAGTAAAGGAATTCTACTACGACAAGCAATTAACCCAACGGTGTTGCTGCTGTGGGCATTGAAAAATCTTGTAATGAAAAAACATATTCCTGTTAGATATAAAATTTGAGTCTTACCATTCGTATTTACGAGAGAAAGCACAGGAAAAGGAATGAGCCTGCTACCGCTGTTAACTGTTAATCAAATTTTAATTGACAACAAAATACGTATACAAAGTGCTGAAGTGGTCTTTAAATTTTTAAAGCAGTAGAATTTCTATTGTACAATCAAGCTAGTAGCGATTTATTGAATAAACGTGTATAGCAAGACACACTATCTCTTTACTCTATCTACATCGTGGAGACGAAACCTATGATTATCCTAAGTTTAAATATGCGTATAATCTATTACTTTAGAATTACAAACACGAAAAGAGTCACTGAAAACATCTTTGTTAAAATTTCGTGTGTTAGGAATAGGCACAAAACTAAATCATTCTACTTGTTCTTATTACATTACCCCAAACTTTAATAAACGAATCTTTCTAGCTAAAATACATTTACTTTTCGAACTGCAAAGTCTGCAAAAAATGTTTTTATTGCGCCATCCTGGAAAGCGCATTTGCTTTAATCGCTCAACCTCCATTCTTTCCATTTCATCAGGTAACGCACCCTAATCTCACCATCTACTGCAAGCCATTATAGATCTAATCATTTAATACAGCAACATTCAACGCAACGTGCGTGTACTCTCAATCCGCACCGATCATCTCTAGCAAACGACCATTACATCGGCTTTCTTAGCCCATCATCATGCTTTCGATTATCATTATTGTCTTATCAAGAAACAAGCCATGAATGGAGATTAGAACTCTTTCCACAACGCACATAACTATGAAGATAACAAAACTGCATTTAAGATACTACTATTATACCATAGCGGTTGATTCTAGAAAACAGGGCAGCTCCAGCAAATTTTCTACTGCTGTGATGGAGGATATCATTAAGGTCATCCGACTAATAACACATTACATATGTACCTATCCACATAAGTAAGAGTATTGGTATTACTATTACATTTTATGCAAAAAAAATACCCAGTCCCAAAGCATGCCTATTAGTGGCACGATGTTTTTTCTCGGCAAGAAAAATAGGCAAGAGTCGTCAGGAGCAAGATGAAAGGAGAATTACACTAGACGTTCCCAACGGGGAAAGGAAAAGACGTTTCGGTATACATGTTGTTATATAACCTTGTATACTGTGCACTCTCATGAAACGTCCTCAATGGCTCACTAATGTCTTGAGCCATTCAGCCATTGAAGCAGAATATTATTACTATTATTCTCAACAGACAGTGCATTGCCACGAAGAAAGTCTTGTAGACGCTTGTCGATGGCGAGCTCCTGCTCGCTGGCATGACATAAAGGCTCAAACAACCAAACACAAATACAACCATGCCAGGCCAGCATAATGCGAACTCCTTTTTCCTTATTTGATGTGAAAGAAATTCGATGCTGATTTATCAAGTTAATGTAATGTGATGACGGCATGAGCAAAGTCTGACTGAGCAGCTCAACTACTACATAGTAGTAATGTGGAGTACTCCAACGACTACAAAAAATGTTTTGTGCTCTGTATATAATGCTCATCATCATCAACAACGGGAGTAGTAGTAGTAGTAGCATTGGCATTATATATTGGGCCTGTGTGCAAAGCACATCTGCTCTAACGAAACGAAGGGGAGTTTGGTGATGTGATAGTAAATGGAAGAATATTATTATAGAAAAAATAAGAAACCAAACCAATATAATAGCACAATATGAGCTCGAGCTTTCGTACATCCATCCGTCCATCTAAGAAGGATTTTGGTTTGGTGGATGGAATCGAGCAAAAGTTTAGTTGAGATACTACTTAAGATCTTCCTAAAAAGAGATTGATAAGCGGGTCGAGGCAAAAAAAACGGGAATGAAGATGGGAATATATGGTGTGGCAGTAATTGCTTGGCCGTGGAACAGAGAATGGAATATTATGAGGATGGCTATGCGATATGATGACGTAAGTCACGTATAATGAAACCTAAAAGCCTTACAAACTGTAATGATAGTGGGAATAGGGTTTAACAACGACATAATATTATTATATGTATATAATCAGGAAGGTTTAAAAGAGAAAATAAAAATACAAAATAAAATGCCGTTTGAAAAATAAAAATAAATTTATTTAAACAATAATAAACCAATACAGTAATAAAATAATAGTGGACAAAAAAGTAAAACAAGGTGGGATGAATAAACGCTAAATATATCCTGAATGAATCCAAAGGAAACTAATATGAAAGAAACATTAACGCTTCCGGCGGAATGCTAGTTTCGTCCGTGGTGATAAGATTGTCTTACTACAACTATGTATATTTCTGTATTCCAATACAAAAGTCATTGATCTTACCTGGAACACATGTAGTGAGATTGGAGAGGTAATTGCTAGAGAGAAAAGTCCAATGATGATGATGTATGTTACAGGATCCTCGTAAGAAAATCTTCATATTGGAATCCCGCACACAAGTTCTACGTAAGTAGATTCAGATATCCGGCTCTCCTTCCCCATCCTTTCCCGGCTTTTCTCTCTAGTCACCATTTCAGCTTCAAACTTTCTTTCAACAGGAGTCCTGTGGTTGTTGAGCTTTGCTCAGCAAGCCAAAGCCAGAACCAGCCATCATCATCTTGAGGCAAGGCGAGGGGTCAGTCGAGACGACTCCTTTTTGCTGTGTATCTAGTTCCAAAATCTGTCCGTTCAGCACTTTTACTGATGGAGATCAAAGAGGAAAAAATGGAAGAGAAAAAAACTTGGTTTTTACGTCGGCAACTTTTCCTAATTTCACAACTAACGAAATGAACATAAGTAAAAGAAGGTCTGATGCAAGCAACAAAGTTTCGCTTCTGAGAACTTCTGAGAACGGAGAAAGAGAGTAAAGAAAGAAAGTTTTGGTTAAGGAAAAAGTTGGGAAAAAAGGAGATACAAGTTAGGAAAATAAGTGAAGTATTTTTTTCTTAAAAGGACTAGGACTACGGCTTCTTCTTTTCACATCACATGATGTGCTGGGAAACGGGCGTTGAGGGAATAAGAAAAAAACGGTTATTTCCAGAGAACCTTGGGGTGTGCTGCGGATCGTTAATTTTGAATGGAAGCATCATGTAAGATGAAAGAAGGAAGGAGAGAGGAAAATAAAGTAAAACTTCATGGTAAATATAATGTTATGCAGAGAGAGAAGAAGAAAAGAGGGTTTCAGGCAAAAAGCTTTGTACAGAATCTCTTTTCATACTAAACTCATCGTCAGAACAAACGCAACTAAACCACTAGCTGGAATGGAGAATACAAAAGCGTAGCGTTATGTCATGTCATAACACATGACTCAAAGCAAGAGAAATCGCAGTTATCTTGTCATGGATGTGCAGCAGTTTAGATAGGGAATGGAGTCACAACTTTGTTTCACTTTTTCAATTAAAATTGCCGAAGCAAATTATAAATCTGATCCAAAACAACCATTGGGATATTTCTTTCTATTTGATTCGAATTTTAGTTTGTTCAAGCAAATAAACCTTCTGAAATAATTTTTAAATATCCATAAAAATAGCAAACAGTTTTCAACTTTGCATTACCGTTCCGATTCATTTTAACTCTAGGAAACTTGTAGCTAAATTCCCATTCAGAATAATCTACCATTTTTATGACAAAAGGGGAAGCAAAAATATACAGCACAGTAAAAGAATCGTTACATTTCGTTTATAGCCTGAAAGGGAGAATGTTAAGTAGGAGTAAAATTGCCGACTTCCTCTAATGAATGCTTAATCACATGAACAAAACGACTGCGATATATACGACTTGCACGCTTTGCACACACGTACTAAATCATTCATGCAGTAGCAGAAAATTACTCTGAGTCACAAAACCCGAAATAAAACTTGACACCGAAAAATTGAGAAATATCAATACATACCTGTTAGCTTTCGAGATCCAATTGTGCTTGTTCAAAGTACGTTTCACTAGATAAATTTCCTCTGAAAACTGAACTCATTTTTTTGTTTTTATTTTCAAAGAACTGACTGTGATGTTGGATTTGTTGCTGTATTCGTCTTTCGTTTGAGCTCCTCCGCACAAAAATAAGTACTGCAATCCAATAAAATGTGGGTGTGAAGAAGTGAATGGGTTGAAGGAGAATGAAATAGCCTGATTTGTGGTAGGTGATAGGTAGAGAAATGAATTGTAACGAGGTAAAAAAGTTCCAGATTTTATCAGCGCCTTATGAATACTCATATTGGCCAGAAGTTGGAAATAATGGAACGGTGAGCAAGGTGTTATTGGGAAAAACTTTTGGTTTTGTGTGGTAAAAAAAGTGACAAGAAGAGAGAGACGGACGACGGGTTGACGATGATGTTGATGGGTATATTTTTTTTTGAGTTACTACCGTATCGTGAGATAATAATGAAGTGTGTATGTATTTGTTTTAGTTATTATCGATGTTGTGAATGGGCATTGACTTGGCTTGACTTTGACTCTAAACTCTACTGCTTTGCTGCCGTGTCCAGACTGTGCAAGTAATCTTCCAGGTGAGAGACTATATATACATGACTCGCTATTATGAGGTTTGGAAATGATGATACAACTACAAACTACTTTCTTTTCCCTAGCTAACTCGCTACACACTAGCACAAAAAGAGAATAGGTGAGCTGCTCTGTTTTTCGTGTGGTGTTGGGAATAAACGAGAGAGAGACAGAGAGAAGACAGGACAGTTTTTTGAGCTCCACAGTATGACGATGACGATGGAACTGGTTAAGATTGAGGTGTGCTCAAAGGATAGTTATGGCAAAAAATAAAGAGAATATTCTTGGTTTGACGACGAGAAATGTGTATATGGTTTTGTATTATTTTCAGTTGCTGCTTCCCTAGCACGGTGTTTTAGTTGATGGGATGGTGTGGTAGTAGTACGGTACAACTTGACTGATTGTGTGTGAGTGAGTGAGTGCCACCGGAGCCGGAGCTTTCCATGGCAGATATTAGATATAAAAAGTTGAGTCCTTTGCTTTCGCTTGTATTGTCGTTATTCTAATAAAAAGCAAGGAGACCAGCCACTTGCTCACTCTGCCTTGATATATTATACATATGGCCGGTGAACAAGTTAGCAGCCAGGCGATAAAGGCAGAAAAGGGTGGTGTGGTGGTAGCTTCAGTCAGTGCCTTGTGTCAGTCAGTCGGTCCCCAGCAGCATCGATCCGATCGTCCGAAATGAGGGGGGATCACGGTCGAGAACGACGAGCTGGCACGAGGAGCTCCCTGGAATCCAACCGGAATAAAAAGCCACTTTACTGCACACACGCGAAATTCAAGCAACACTCAACCAAAAGTTCCCCTCTAGATATACACATGGAGAAAACGTAAACCCGGCTTTGAATGCTCAACACTAGATATACATTTTATATTAGCGTGGATGGAAACTAGACCCTATCATGAAATATCCTGGACTCTTCCATACACCACCGAAGAAAGCCGAGTGAGTAACAGTGCTGGAAAAGCGAGATAGAATATATACAAATACATCCATTGTTTACTATACTTTTATTATATAAGATTGGATGGAGTAGAATAGTAGAAAGCACAGGGAGAACCGGTTTCCAGGATATTCGTACCCCACACTGCTTTCTGCTCATTTGTGTGGAAGACATGTAATTTCTATATTGCTACCCATCAAACACTATTCTCAGTGGTCCTCTCAGACCAACTGCATCATAATAGGTATATATACATAATATAGCACATCACACACAACTACAACTCACAGTCAGAAAGATAAGGATATAATCTATTACAAGCTGGCCTGATACTGGGGTTACTGGCAATCATACAGGCGTTATGTATATTCGCATATGTTTGATATCATATAGAGATAATGTGGAATGAAGCGTGGCTCAGTGAGTGAAGGGGACAAGCGGTCTAAAAACAGTGTGGAATATTATATAACTTTGTTGCACATAATATGCAATGCAGAATTTGTGCTTGAACCTTTTTTTAAAAAAGAGCGATGGATGAGTGACTGTTGCTTACTTTGGTTGCTGCAGTACTATCTTTGAGTCTACAGTCTACTGCGTTTTATCGCTAACAAAATTAACCTAAAATAAAATTGACATTTTATTAATGATTAACAGTTATTCAACCAATACTTTATCTTCGTATAAATAGAAATATATTATTTGTTTCAAAAGCTTTAGCGACGTTGTAAATGGACATGATGCATGTTTACGCTTGGTTAATTGGACTTGTAATAAATCGATTGATTTAAGGCAAACTTTTATTAATTTCAGCTCCTTAATCCTTCTTCTTCTTCTTCCAGGTATTCTGTGGTTAGCCACATCACGTCATTATAACTTGACTAACTGGTGCGAAAAGCCGCAAGGTACAAAGAGCTAAAAGTCTATCCTAGCGTGATCCATCTTCTTACCTAATCCTTTCATTTCCAGTTGTACTTGCGGTTTCGTTTGAACATTGGGCACCTTACACTTTTCTCCTTCACCAACTAATAATTTTCTCTAGCCAGGTTTCCCCAAAGTTAATACCCCTTTCTTGAAAAACTCGTCGTCGTTTTGTCTGCGTATCTCAAGCGTAGCATAAGAAGACTCCTCTGTAAGCTCTCCTTTTTTCCCCTCAGCGTCTCTCCGTTTATCTCCTGTTGCCAGAAGGAAAACGTGAAGGAGACGAGCCCGTCTAAAACAGCAATTGCCACCACCAGTTAACGACATAAAATTGCTGCTTTAGAAAACAGCCACGCCACAACAAAGGGTGAGCACTCTGTATTTGACCTGAAAGACTAGTTCTTAGACTGACTTCTTTCTTCATCCGTTAAATTATGTACTTTTTCTCCGGCGTCTTTTCTTTCTCTCCCATTTTGAGCTAGTTAATAATATAGTATGCTAACAAACATGTAGCATATATAAGATGATGATGGCAACAGCTGCAGCAACTATGTATTTATCTCTACCAAAAAGACAGAGCGAGGAAGATGAGCCGTACTTCCATAGGTGTTTAGCTAGTCTCAAGGAAACCCAAGTTTTTATAATGGTGTACCTAAATTGAACTTCAGAAGAAATTGTAGTATTAGCAAAAAAAGTGTTGTCTTCGTCTTCAAAGGAAAAAAAATTGGAGAAGGAAAGGAAGAGTAGAACACAAAGGAGAAAGGCTGCCTAAAGCACATCCGCTAGTTTCTGTTCTGTGCATAAACCATCCCATTTACTTTTCTACCACACCAGCTAATACACACTCCCCCTCTTCCCCCGATTAGGTCATCATCACCAACATTGCATTGCCAACACAGAAAAAACTATATCCGACCCGCGATCTCCTTTGAGAGAACTGCAAGAGCAGCCACAACTTTTTGTATGAAATATAGCTGTTATCGCGATAGCCCAAAATAGCGGAAATGATTCCAAGCCACTATACGTAAAAGGCGTCACACTGAAATAATAACGGATCCGCTCCCTTTCCCATGGCTGTGGAGGAGCGGCGTCTTTTTGAAGAATAGCTTGTTTAGTTGTTTTTTCTCCCAGGTTCTTGGTCGCTCGTTTGTGTCGTCGCGGAGGAGCTGAGAATATATGCATGTATGTATTGTGTGTTTCTATTCCTTTGTTAGTTTTACTTGCCTACTTTATCTAGATAAGAGAGATGTCACCTTTTTCTTTTCTTTTTGGGTTATTTTATGTAACATCTTCATCTACACTTTTCCATTTTCTTGTGCTTTCTTTCATCAACCCCGATATCTTTTCATTCCCTCTTCCATTCTTCTTTTCTTTGAGCTCTCACACACACACACACTCGCTTCCTCGGTTTGTTACGTCGTCCTTTATCCTCCAAATGAAAAGAAAAAGAATCCAATCCCACTCGCTCGTGTATTCACGTCCATGATGGGAAAATCTTTTCTGTCTTAATTATATGGTGTTGTGCTCGTTTCGCTGTGTCTTGATACGAATGTGCCATCGCCATCACCGTCAAAAAAAACCTAAATAGAACGGAACAAAATGCTGACCCTGCAACGCAATTTTAAGAGGCTTTTTCCTGGGAGATGATGCTACGTATTTTTGTTGCTGTTGCGATATACCATTTCCATATATTTTCGCTAGTTGATTGCTGACACTTTTATGTGTAAATAACCAGCATACTTGAGTATACCTACGGGTACATGGGATGTACAAGAGTGCAAAGGAAGCATTTCCCCTTTGCCTTGATCATCCAGGAGTGAGAGAGAGATTCTTATTTCCCCAGGCTTGGGTAATGAGTGTTTCTCTCCAAATCCTGGTTGCTATTAAGAGGGAAACGCGATCTGTCTTTTGATCTCTCACTTGTCGGCTGTAAAAGTGTTTCATTGTCTTTTGTTGGTAATTAAACTGATATGCTGTAACGATGAAAGACTCACGCTGAGGTAACAAGCAGAACAACGCCATCAGCATCGTGTACATTGGAGGTAGTATAGTGCCACTCTCAAGCTGGGTGTAATGAAAGCTCCTCCAGCAGTGGAAAGGAGAATCAACAGAGCAGCGTATAATTCAGAAAGCTTTGGCCAAATGTGGAAAACAAAACGCCTCTTTGTAACTCGGAAATGGAAACAATAATAACAAATTAATAGCATGAAATGGAAAAGGGTTCACTCCAGGAATTTTCTGCGAGTCCACAGAAAGAGATACATTTTGTGAGGTAGCAATGTATATACTCATTTCCAAGATATGCAACAAAAAATTTGTAATTCTGTGCCTTTGTTTTGAGCTGTTTGAAAAATTTGTACTATTGTAGTTTATCATGAAGTCGTTTACAATAATCTGGGAAAATAAAAAATTTATTTTAGTAGGTTTACGTTTAGTTAGGACTAATTCTGGTTGGTATAAATGAAAAGTCAGACCGCTATGAAATACCAGTTACAAAATAATGGAAAATAAAATATATTGATGTGGAAATGATAGCCAATCGTGATAAAACTGAAATTTTTATGCATTCTCAACGTATTTAACTATGCCCGATATATATTTCTATTCCCGTTTCTTACGTTTTTCTTCAATGTGCTTTCATGCAGAAGATGAGATTTTTTTTACTACTACCACACCGTCGTTGCCAATCATTATCATACCATGTGTATCCAGTCTGGCTGCTCTCCTCGCCAAATTACATTCCACAATTTATGGACACGACGCTCCTTTCCAAGTTCCCAAATTTTACACAAGGAAGCTATTAAAATTTTCCCAAATGGATACGTAATTTTCGGCACATAACTTTAAAACTCGGCTATATCATTGGTCTCAGCGGTGAGCACGTTGGATCTTCGAAAAGCGAAAAGATTTCCTCGGTTGGTTGGCTACCTTGCCTTGGCATACTCTTACATCACTCTGAGAATATCGATGGGACTGCATTTATAACTACGAGCCTACTTACTACATCCACCTCCAACTCCCGCCCAGCAAGACGCTCAAAAGGGATGTCTTGTAATTCATTTGAAACCCACAACTACAATAAGGACTAGTCACCAGCGACAAAAGTAGATGTAATGCGGTAGAGTGGAGCTCACAAAACAAGGTAGTACAGTCTCACATTTATACTTGTTAAAGGAATCAGAGAGGAGAAGCTGCTCCTGCTGTTTCAAAGGAGGACTCTAGGTGAAAACGAAACTCGTCTGCTCCTCGTCTTAAATGGAATAAATATGTGGAAACAGAGCGGAAGAAGGAAGAGCATTTTTAACGGTAGAGTAAAGTAAGAAGGCTTCCACTGGCTGTAAGCTGATTGCATGAATCCCTACGGTTTCATCTTGATCCTTCTTTTAAGAAAACGACAAACGAGAAATGGAGTGGTTGTTGGTTCATGTATTATGTTATATACTTGTTTTTTTCTCTGTGCGATTACATTACTTACGGAGGGAGACGATAGGATATTTACTTTTTTTCAAAGGAACAGAGAGCCTCTTTCTCATATATGTGCCTTTATATAATAATATC
The DNA here is from genome assembly GCA_001718145.1 of Orchesella cincta. Classification (NCBI taxonomy): domain Eukaryota; kingdom Metazoa; phylum Arthropoda; class Collembola; order Entomobryomorpha; family Orchesellidae; genus Orchesella; species Orchesella cincta. The sequence goes on along the minus strand of LJIJ01000199.1, from coordinate 83,444 downwards.
AAACATGTACAAAGTGTATTAGTATATCTGATAGATTAAATAGACAGAAAAGATGGATGAAAAGGAAAGAATTGGAGCCAGCAGGAGTCAAGTTTTCAAAAACAAAGTTCCGTTTGATCCTCAAAGGATTAAATTCCCTGTCAGGAGGAAATAGAAAGAGAGAAAGAACGAGACTCTCTGTATTTTCTGATCCGGATGGATGTTGGAGGTTTGGAGTTGGATGGAACATAAAGGGCTTAAAGTACCGAGTTTGTACTTGAATTCGCACAGCATTTCATTTGCTCCCACTACCTCTCCTTCAAACATATTAAATATTTCATTTTCAGTTAAAAATACAGCTCCATATTGGATTGACAATGTACACAATATATGGGATTTGTTGAATGGAACACGTTCTTCCAAATGGTTCCTAAATTCATAGAATTAAAATTGCAAACATCCATTCAGCTGAATGTGGCTACAAACTCATTTGGAACATGGAGGATTACTCTACGAACACGTTACATACTGCCAACAATCGATGTGTGACCAACTAATGACTTTAGGTGCAAGTGTCAAAGGTCCACTGTAAGTTATCGCTTCATTACTAAAGTTTGCATCCCCAACCGGTCTAATATTATTGCGAGAGATGATGACATGACATTCTTATTACGGCAATATCATTATATGTAAACGTAGCCAGTTCCGGTGAGAGTAGCACTGCAGTTAAAAGTTAACCTCCTCAGCTCATAATGGACAGTTTTGAGCTTGCTCTCTGGATTCACAACTGGGTTTTCATAATTCTTAAGAGAACAGAGCTATTTAACGATCATTACGCACAACAAGGGCACTTACACCAACCAAGCTAAAAGCTTGGAGTTGGCTGGAAGTGTTAGTTATTTCCTTGCTTTTGAGCGAACCAAACCAACCCAAACTCCCAAAAATATCTGGTAGGCTATTTCCAGTTCTGGAAATTGCCTTGCTACCATCATGATCGTGATCATCGTCATCATCATCAGAGTGAATTTTTGGAAGCGGAAAGGACTAAATTGGGATAGCTGGGCGAGAGGAAGTCAATTTATGGACTCGTAAAACTTGTAACAGGTGCTTATGATGATGGTAGTGGAAGCTCACATTCTTTTCCTTTCCCGACAACAATTCCAATACCAAAAATTCTTTCCAAATGACACTATGAAAATCCTGGTCGTTAAATAAGTTCTTTGGTTACAGCCACCTTTAATTTTCCACTCGCTTGCACTGACTCGGGTGATTCTGCTATGTTGAATGGAGATTGTGCAATCAGAGAACGTTTTTACATTTTTGGGTCTACGTCGCGTTATAAATATTTGGGGTACGTTTACCATTAGGCAGCTACTGTTGAAAATCACGATACTCATTGTATAATGACAGTACTTATTTTCTTTTATTCAAGTTATTTATAATTACAGTTGATTATGAAGCCAATTGTTCACCTGTACGTATCTTATACATACGTACGCTACAAATAAGATGTACTCGTTTAAACCATAAATTCTATTGAAAAATATAAGCAGTGGATAAAATTGCTTTTTGGGCAGTTGTCCAGTGCAGTAGTCATATCATACTAAAATGTTAGAAATGCAGGTTTTAGTGTATATATATTCATTATAATTTATTTTAGTGTATGATCTTTGAAAAATGCTAAAGGCAAGACAGGTGTTATGTAAACTAAGGCGTCTAATGATTCAAAGTAATTTCTGCGATTGGATATCTTCCAGCAGAATCCTCAATCGCATTCAATAAATATTCATCATGCACAAATACAATTCTTTTATTATTCACTGTTTAATTACATACTTGCTTGATTTAAAGGACAATATCGTATAATATTTTAATAGAAAAATTGTTTAAAAGTTGTGGATGTGTAGTTTCCTCGAAAGTTAGGTTAAATGCTGACTAGGTTTACGGTAATATTGAAATAAGCTCAGTGAACATTTTGATTCAAAAGGTAATGCAATCGCCATCTCTCGTTTCGAATTCCCGTTTCCAAAGCAGGACGAGAACAGACCCGGGTTAGAAGTTGTGCTTACCGTTCATGAAGTCTTTGTGCTATCCACAGTTCACAAAGCTCATGCCAAGCATGAAATCCCTTACATATCACACAAATACGTATATAATATTGCAATGTTCATTAGCGATTGTAATTAAAAACAAGGAAAATGAGCCATTTGTTTTGTGGAACAAGTTTATTTCAGAAAAATATTTACGATTAAGACTGAATCTTAAATACTGAAAAGTAAAGTAAATCTTATGTTGTGGTAATAACATCTGCAACAAATTGAATCAAGTCAGTAACCTGACTCCGCACAGCATACGGAAGAGAATTGTAAGTTTCATCAATAGCTGTGGCATTGTTAGCTGCTGCAGAGCCCACGAGTTTTAGCACGGGGACGAAAATTTGTGGAAATTCCAAGTTTAACAGGCTAGATACCAACTCATCCGTATCTTCTTGTCTTCCAAATCTGTCGGTGGCATTGATTGGCATAAAAGATCTCAATACCTACAAATTTTTGAAATTACTACGTCACAATTCTTAATTCACCCAAACAAATCAATTCTAAATACTGTAGATTAACCAATTGTTTGCAATGTAAAATAATATATTAATGTACTACACTCACTTTGTACAAGTTTTTATTGAAGTCCTGAAGACACCTAGGATTGACTTCATTTTCCGTCTCCTCTAGTTCAAACACTTCATCATCAATTAACTCAGTATTTGAGGTACTTTTATCAGGAATACTTTCAACATTTGATTTCACAATTGTATCGGTTTCGTCAGCCTTCCAGGGAAGTAGCCACGCATTGCAACTACAAACCTGTGAACACGCGATACAAATTACAAAATTACCACTCTATTCATAAGACGGTTTTAAATATGCTTACAATTTAAACTTCACGTACCTTTACTACAACGATAATCAGAAGAATCCGAGACATGTTACTAACATTAGCCATTTTCTCAGTGTAAATGTAGCTACTGGCTCTGCAATAATGGGAAAGTTATACTCAATCCGCATGTGTGATCAAACTGGAGCAGGAGTAATCAGGCCACTGTATAATGCATGAGGAACACTATCACTTTCCTATTCATTTATTCAATCATTACTTCGTGCATACCTGCATTTCCTTGCTCTCGTTGTAAATACTAAAAATACAGCATCATAATAACCTTTGTGTGCCTCAATCTGTCAAGCATGCAACCTGAAAACAATGATACATGACCATTGTTTCAAGGTTTTTCTGTGACATGGCAGTATCACATTTTTCATACATTGGAAACTCATCCAGTTAATATAGAATGTCACATAATTACACCGGTATACATGAGTATTGAATTTAACGGTTTTTTTGTGCAACTACGTTAGTTGCCATTTAGATGCACATAGGAGAAATTATTATCTTCAAAGAACAAACAACTGCTAAAAGACAACGAGAACATAAATACAATATTAATATTTGATGTGCGTAATTAACATGCTTTTATAAAATCTTATACTGTGAAATATTTTTCTAACCTGGTAGATTGGTTAAAGATTGCAGTCGTTCATTCTCCTAAGAAAGGATTCACGAGTAAAAATCTTTCCATCACCGTTCTACAACGTGAAAAGAAGCTTGTCCTACTCTGCTGCGATCTTGTTCTGCAGAATGTATGTATTACAGAAGGGATTCATGAGAGGGAAAGCTGCCTAAATAGAAAGTAAGATGTCTCCTTTACTCCGACTTCAACTCCAACCTAACTAGAAAAGCACTCCTAGTCATCAACTTATTGATTGAGATGATTTGTTCCGTTTCTTTAAGTACACAAAACAGGGAAAATACTGCTTTAATTATAGATCTATTAAATGCATGAACGGTCAATTGCACTCGTCCAGCCTAATGAGATTAACTCTATTCAAAATTTAAATTCAATGGACCATGCATTCGGAATTGTTTTCAATCTGACACAATATTATTAACCGCCGTGGCATGATTCTTAAACAAAGTTCCAATACGTCCGAGTCATGAATGGAATTGTATATTATATCAGCCTATGCTCTGTTCCCGAACTGCCCAGCTCCATTAATAAAGTGATGCAAAGTGCAATGTGCAATGATACTGCTGACTAACTTATTTGAACCTTCAAAGGAGCGTCACTGAAAAAAATTAAAAAATCTGATATTTTGTCAGGTGATAGACTCGAACACAACTGTGCAAAGCAATTTCTTTTTAAAATCTCAAGTTTCGAAATTATGGGTATTTTTGCAAAAATTTGGCTGACTTCAGTTGTCCACCGATTGTGAAGAAACGGTTAGAGCTATTGACCTAATTCTTTTTTTAATGTAAACTTAATCGAATTTCGGTGACAGCTTTTCTTCTGTTTTTGAAAAGCATTTACCGTTTTGGCGCTATTAATTTTCAAACATTTAAATTCAAAATATTTTGTACAAGGAGTCAACAATTTGCAGTTTCAACACCAAATTTGAACTCTAGGAGATAAAATACGTCTAGTATATTGATTTAAATGAACAATATTATCATTTACGGAAGATATTGACGAATTTCGGTTTTATAAATTGCATACTACACTGAAAGTACAGAGTAATGTGTCTTTACAATGCCGTTCTAGAAATGTTTTTCTGAAAACTGGTTCGTAAAAACCGAAATTCGTCAATATCTTCCGTAAATGATAATATTGTTCATTTAAATCAATATACTAGACGTATTTTATCTTCTAGAGTTAAATTTGGTCTTTGAAAACTGCAAATTGCTTGACTCCTTGTACAAAAATATTTTGAATTAAATGTTTGAAATTAATAGCGAAAACAGGTAAATGCTTTTCAAAAAACTGAAGAAAGCTTGTGAACCGAAATTCGATATTAGTTTACATTTAAAAAAGAATTAGTCAATACTTTAACCGTTCTTCACAACGGTGGAACTGGAAATCAGCAATTTTGCAAAAATACCCATAATTTCGAAACTCTGAGATTTAAAAGAATAATAGTTTTACAACAGTTGTGTACTTGATTTAAAGTACTAATCAACTGACAAATATAAGCGTTTTTTAATTTTTTCTGAAGTGACCTCTGAAGGTTCAAATAGGTTAGTCTGCAATATCAAGACGTATTTGTTAAATCATGCCCAATGGCACGACAACTGGTTAATGACAAACAGTGTCACATTACCCGGATTCCGTGCAAGTTCACTTAACGAACAGCAGCATACTTGTATGCGTTGTACGTTTGAGTGCAATTGAAGAGTTATCTTTGATTTAATTGTAGCCCACCTTTCGGCAGGCCTGAAAAAAATTAATAAATTCTCATGATGTGCCCACTGACCATGAAAGATCTAGTAAAAGGCGAGATTTTTATAATAAATGATCAGTAGGCCCGAGACAATTTAACATCCAGTTCTCATCTCACCGGTCAGTTTAGGAAAATGTGAAAACTGCCGACTTGCATTTTCAATTGCTTGTTTAGCTCATAAAAGAATCTCAAAGTTCTTAAATGATAACACATAAAATTAATATCAAACTTTTCTACCAGTTTGTGCATTTATAATTGAAAAATTTAATTGTTCTGGTAGTTAAAATTGACATGAAATATATAGATCACATGTAGATATAAGCTGAGTCTCATAACACATTTTGAGTTTTTTTAGGCTTACTGGACCGTGCCATACCTTTTGGGGCGAAGCAGAAAACGATGGTCACGCGGTGCAAGTTCTAGCTAGTGTATATGTACGGCTTTATGCGAAGCCCGTTCGCTCTAGATAGGTATAAAGCATGTACCTAACCCAGCTTATCAATTTTCCATCCTAGTATCACCATCATAAACTTTTCTCATGAACAGCCCAACAAGTTGTTTGCGTTTTGCATGTAAAATCATACCAGATATACTAATATGATGGAGCATAAACCAGCAGAAGGTTAAATTGTTAAACTAAATTTTTAACAAATCATAACGCTAATTGAATGTATCTTTCATAAAGTTTGGTTAAACATTTTGATGTTGTGGTTTTACACTACCACGTCAATATTGGAAACGCAATATGCTTAATAATTATGAGTAAATGTAGATGAACATGGTAGGAAGACGAGTAAATGGGAAGTTAAGATAAACGTATATCTGTAATGTAAATTTCTTAACTTTTAATAAATACATCAACACCATCATGCATTCTTACACCAGATTTATCACCTCGCATGTGATCCTTACTAAAAATTTAAAAATCTATTAATGCCAGTTTTCAAAAAGAATATAAAATGAACATTACACAACTTGAATTTGGCTGTGTGTGGTAAACTACTTAACCATGTTTTCAATACCTTCCGACAGAAAACAGTCGGCAAAAATTCCCATACATTAGAAACGATATCTTTATTGCTTTTTCGGGAACAGGAGCATATGTATGCTGTACCATTCTTAAAAATTACATGTGCCAGAAGTAAACCTGATAATAATCACCATGAAGCCTCTAAATCACCGTGAAAAAAATTAACAAGCAATAGAAATCCTAACTTGTCTCATCTCCCAACAAATACACACCACTCGATTCTGCACAGTGAAACCGGAAAGTAAGGAAGTTATGGCATTTTGTCTTCCATAACATTATTCCGATTCGGTTTACGGAGAGGTGATCTGATCCTATTTGTGCTCACATGATTGTTACATTCACAGCATAATTTAGAGCCACGACAGAACCCCACATTTAGGAACATAACATTGCACGCAAGGATAATCACAATCGGAACATTGTCATCGGGAGTCAACTGCTCAACCACTATTTTATTTCCGAATCAAAAGCTTTTATTTGAATTTGAGCACATTAACTACATACTTTCCTCCGCTTTCTGCTCATACGCCGTCACCAGTCACACAACAGCTTAATGGGACTAAAAGCCAAAATCAAGCAAGCCACCTTTCATTCATTGGTTGGTAATAATAACATTAACTTAGTTAACATTCGTCTCAAAAATCGTAAAAGATGTGGGATGTTAAGTATGCGTATATGGGTTCATATCATACCAGAGAGCAAATTTTTTTCATCGTCTTCTTCCACATTCTCCTAGAGCCATCATCATGTTACACGATAGTCTAGAATGTCTTAGGTGAATCGTTGCAATACTTTGTGCTTACTGCACCGACGGGCCAATTTTCGGTTTCACTTTGTCTCGGGTGGGATGACATATTTTAGTGCCATTGTTTTCCCCTTTGTAATGAGATCGTAGGAGTTCTTTTTATCATTCCATTCACCAAAAATACCAACATGTTTTGAAGCGTCATTCTATTCCTCCGTTGTGATATATACATATATAAACTTCTAATCATTACCTTACTCTAGCGTTTTACTACTGGTTGCTTGCTCTTTACACATGTATTATTTCTCTCAACAAGCAACAAAATAAAACGGATTGAAACAAGAGGAGTAGTAGTAGTAGTTGTTGTAGGCAGGCTCGTATTTTTAATACTTTTTGGCTAGAGACCCGCTTAATGTATCAGAAAAAGAGTGGAGAAGAGTTGCTAATAAATCTTTGCTTCAAACTACGAAATTGTTTGACGATGACTTGGATGAATGTTGCTTTTTTCGGTTGCTGAGTACTAGAAATTATGAATCTTTAGCCCTCTCTTCATCTACTTCACTCAAACCAATCCAGTTTCTCTGCTCTTTGTTGGCTCATTATTATCTCTCCCAGCATTCTCTGATCCCAGAGACTAATGTTAAATGGCAAATTTTGAAAACAAAAATTTTCTCTTATTATTAGAGAGCAAAGTATACAACGTAAAAATGTACTATAGTGTGTGGGACTCTTATAAAAAAAAGGATAGGGCTGTTTACATACTCTTATTTTTTGCCGAGCTTCTTCTTCCATCAATTCCTTTGTCGTCAGAAAAGAATGTTTTACAAAGAATTTCAATGCTATGCTCAAGAAATTAGGTCTTTGTGCGGAGGAGGCAAACGCAAAACTTATGGATGAATGTGGAAGCGAAGCATGTGAAATTTTCATGCAAAATACACACTCAAGTATGTAATAGCTATATAGTTGGCCTTATATTTTTAAAACCAACCGTCGAACCAAGATGTTACAGAGTCAAAGGAGATCATCAGATCATCTCTTGAAGTAAAAACAGAAACAGGAGCAACAGAGAAAAAGTAAGACGACTGCCTGTCATTCTCACTCTTCTTCTTGGAGAAGTCAAAATCAACTTTAATTCATCCATCCTACAACTTACACCATTTTAACGTGGTTGAAGTTGAAGTGTGGTAGAGGACAAATGAATACGTATGAGAATCAATTTGAGATGTGAGGCGGTGGAAGGAGAGGTGTACTCATTAAAACACTTTCAATTCGTTTTGGTTTCACTTATGAAATTCGCCTCTGCTCCAAGCCAATAAATAAGCCAAAGACAATGCAACAAGAAAAAAATCGTTTATGTGGGCATCGTGAGACACTTTACTTTTTTTCCTTCACTCACTCACTACCATCATGACATGACATATTATACCATTAATACTGTTAAATTTAACTAAAAGGTTTGCAATAGGTCAAGCTCCACAAATATTTCTGGGTAATGGCCTGTTTTTCGACAGAAAAGAGCAAGAGTGTGGGTTTATGTTTTAAAAACATTTTCATTGCCAACAGCACTTTTTTTATTTTCAGAGGCAATCAGCCTCAACTTTTCGATACATATTTCACACCAGAAAGTGAAGCCAGGCGACATAAGCTTAGCTTTATTGCGGCTTCCTTGGCTTACTTAGATAATATTCATTCCTCCGCAACTGGGAGACTATGTTACTCTTTCCTTTCAATAACAAAGTTGCACACTGCATCAATTGTATTTGTATATTAAGCACGTACACATCAGGTGGAGGCGGCGAGGGTGAAGAATGATATCGGCTCTCAAAGAACCAGGACCCAACACACATTGAGTATTAAAAAACTTTGCCAAAAAAAATGAATAAGTGGATGCTTTTAAGAGGAAAAATCCTTGATCATCATGATGCTGCTACTCTCTGCTTTCTTTTAATGCTCTTTTTTTCTAATGTGATGTTGTTTTTCCTCTGATCATTTTCTGTTCATTACGCTGAAAAACTCTCTTTCAATAACTTACGTACCTATTCCGCCATTCTATGATATGTTGATGACATATGTGTTGAAGTTCTTACGGCGGAGCGTTCTGTATAGCATGTGTATTACATTACATTACATTTTCCCTGTTAGTCCAAAACTCACCCAGTGTGTGTGTACATAAGTATGTTTTTATGTGTTTGCCATAAACCACTCGCCGCCACACTTTGTAAAGAAAACCAAAAAAGTTTGAGCGACGCTGAGCTCCACCATAATATGCTAATGGTTCACTTTTACAATGCGTGGGTGCTCCTTTTTCTCTTCTTTTTTCAGAGGAGCAAGTACTAAGATGTTGTATTGTAACATAATACGGCATTAGAGGATCATCATGATATGAACATACCACACTCCTTCTTAAGACACTTATTATAGCATTAATTGCATTGCGAAAGGAGAGCAGAGAACAAAGCCCGTCCACATTTTTATGCAAGCATCATGAATGGAATGCTCTGATCATTCCACTTCAACTCCAACGCGTTAAAAAATTTCCCTTGTTCTTTTTTCCTTTGAACATGATGGTGACAGCAAAGGTTGGTTGGTTGGTTATGTTATGTTGTTATATGTATCTTGTACTGTTTTTTCGGTGTAGGATATTTTTCTCTCCAAATATCTTTTGTTTTTTCCTATGAAAAATAATCATTTTTAACTAACCTGTTCTATAAATATAGACTCTCTTTATATTTTTACGGTGAGTCTTAAAAAAACTAAAACTTGGTGCAAAAAAAATGTTGGGGAGAAAGGCGTCTTGTAATTAGTTCGCTGAGGACGCTGAGATTAATGTAGCGTATGCTTGTGACCGATCTGTTTGAAGACATTAAGTTTGGCAGATTAGCCAGCTTGACATTCCTCCTCGATTTTGTACTTGATCCAATAATATATGAGAATGAGACTCCACGGAGGAGATGGAGAGGAGTCTGGGATGTAGACAGATGTTGAGAATTCCGAGTGTGGATGGAAAAATGGGTGAAATGAGAAAGAACGAAATGCTTATCAGCTCATCCATATACACATAATAATGATATCACAGAGTTGAGTTCAGTTGTGCATATGATAGTTTTGTGATAACGGGACTAAGTAACCATAACCTGACAATAAAACAAATAGTAATATAGGACGTTTAGCACTTAATTTTCAAGAATTTCCCACGCACTTATACGTCCACAAACACAAAAACATTTTGGGGAGTAGTCGCCAACTTTTCGAATTTTTGAGATACTTTTTTCCTCAAACTTTTGTTACAATAAGGAAAAGCTATATAATATCATTAGGTTGAATTGAATAGGTGCATTCATCCAAAAAATAAAAAGTTTTAAAACCATCTCATCTCTCATTTAATCCTAATCCATCTCGGATGGTTTTTGGGGAAATGTTTTGAACAATAAGACGAACAGGAAGGAAGGAAGGAAGCAACTTTGAGCCATTCATTTTATTAAAAAAATTTGGGGTACATAATAATACACCCATTTAATAAAAAAAAGGAGTCGCTCAAAAGAAAAAATCTCTGCCCGTGGGATGAAAACGAAATCATCAAGGGGAAAGGTGAACAATAAAGTTTTTTCTTTCTCTCAACTCTGAAACTAAGACGAGCTAAAGAGGGGGATGGAGGAGTGCATTGAAAAGTAGCTTGGTATGTCGACAAATGTGTAGGAATCCGCCTCTAACCTGAGCCAAAAGTTGAAGTTGATCTCCCGTGCTTCTCTAAGGATAGCAACAACTCTAACAGGTTATATGAAATGAGACCCTTTTTGGTCTGTTCACTGTTGCTACTTGTAGAATATTTGAGGGAGCGACAAGATACGAAGAAGGGTAGGATTGAAGGGCCCAGGTAAAAAATGGAAGAGTAATGTGGGAGCTGGAAATAGCTTAAGTCAGCCACTTTTTGATGTGGGACGATTCTCACTCTTTCCCACGTATCGTGACCCTTCTGTTGATGAAAAAGAATTCTCAGCACATCTCATGTTAAAAATCTTTCCACGAATGAATCCCATTCTCATTTTTCTTTTGATTTTTATTCCTCACCTTTATACAGATCCCCAACCAAACTATTGTCACTGTGTACTGATCATTAGTGCAAAGATACAAGATTATAAATCGGTGTGCAAGCAAATAACAACTGGGACTTGTTTTTAAAAGAGAAAAATGCTATGCGTTTTCGAGGACCCTTGTTGCTGGGGAGGAATTAGATGATGAAGGGTCCCCTTCAAGCACTCCAGTAGATATGCATGATTTCATGAATTAGCAAGTGAGAGGCAGACACACAAAAGATTCCTTTGGTGTGCATTATGATTATCATTTTATGAACAACCTTGATTGTAAAGATGTTTTCCCACATTCCCACGTTCATCATGTTGATGTGAACTTTTTTTGCAAAGAGAGAAGGGCTGGGGTTTGTCACATCTTTCCCGTTTCAATGTGCGTACCAATAAAAATTCCCCCGCTGCACAAAGTTTAAAGGGGACCTGTTGCACGTTCTCTTTTGGAAACAAATCCAGCATTTCACTTTCATTCAATGAAGGAGGGTGTATTTTGTTTTGTTAAGAAAAATCCGGGTAGGTTCGACTCGACTTCACTTTCTTCTTTTCAGTAGCAATTATTATATTGTACAAGAGGGTGTTGCTTTTGGATATGGCAGATTTTTTCTTTTGTCTGTTTCTTCCTACGACACCCCCTTCGCAACCACGTAAATGTCATTTTGTGATTAATTCTGCAAGGAACGCTATATTTACTCGCGCAGGCAAAGGGAAGGTTTAGAGTTCAGCTTCTTGGGAACTGGCTAGCAGTTGAACTCTCAGGATTTGATGGTTTCTATTGTGCGTGGATGATAGATAATATACTGGAACTGTCTGTGATTTTGAGTGAAATCTGATGGTAGGATGACTCCATCACAACTTTTTTATTTGAATGCATATAAGAATAACTTTGTTTTCCAATTTGTTTATCTAAAGTCATCTAGATTTTTTCTACGAAAATGTAACTAACAGCCTTATTGCAATCTATAGATTCATCGATATTTTGAATAAATGTAAATTCTAAAATTGGCGTCTTTGTTAGATACTTACATCTGCATAATGCATTTAATTGTGTGTGGGAGCGATTGTTTTTATAGACTTTCCTCATATGTAGGTTGGTTGGCCCCGAGAATGAAATATCATCGAAAATGTCTAAATATCTACTGCAGTAGAAATACAGTAATTCTCCACTTTTGTCAACATCACATTACCAAAGCGTCTGTCTCCCCACATCAAGCGCGTCAGTGCGGCTCGTCGTGTCACTATAATTGTAAATGACACCAGCGTGTAGCGTTACCAAAAACCAAATCGAATTGTTATTGCTAGGGCAGAAACCAGCAAACATGGCATCATAAAGAACATAACTGCGATCATATTTCGTCTTGCTATTAGTCGGTTAACATACACAAATAATGTAATATACCTTGCAGATCCTGCCTGAAGTGGAGAGAGTTCAACTCAACTCAACTCATGTGTAAATTGGCGCTCCATTAAAGGTCCTCAAGAATTCCTTGCCGTTGGCAAGTTTTATTCTGTTCAAAAAACGCATTCACAATAATATTCACATTCCTTCCTCCTCCTCCTCTTCTCATCGACTCATTTCTTCTACCAGTTTTTGATCTCCTTTTCATTTTTATTATGTTTTGGCAAACTCTCTTAACCACGCAGAGATATGTAGACACTAATGTTGTTGTGGGTGTACCCCAGACTTTTTCACTAGCTTTTGGTTCGCTATTGATCATAATAATATGATAGAGATTCCTTACCTTCCTCCTAATGTACCGGCACTAAGCAAAGGGAGAATTGGCACATAAATTACCTCCACAATTTTCTGCATTGAGAGAGGAGAACCTCACAAAAAAATTACCTGTTCGCCTTCCATCACTTGAAATGCAACCATCAAATTGTCATCACATGCAGTCTTTATAGCTCTCCTTTCAATCAAACCTCCTTTGAAGGTAAAAACCTGAAAATTGAAATTTGTACTTTGGGAATCAAGTATTCATACGCATGTTCACCATTCAGTCTCAACTCAATCATTATAGCTATTATACAGCCTCACACCTGCACAACCAAAATGACTCTTGTGTTGAGCAAGCTCTGCTGCACAAAGGAACCAAATCATCATAAGAAAGAGGAGCAAAAACAGGCGTAGAAACAAACAAGACAAGTATCGTTTTTTGGCCATGAGCTATGCATCCCTGCATTGCAAATATATATCATCATAAACTCCTTTATGGAACTCAGCAAAAACTGCCTCTGTAATCTAATGCTGGTGTGGTGAGCCTGTCGCTCACTCAATTCATTCCACACATGGTCACTTTTATTCAACATTTTTCAATAGCCAATCAACATGATCGACAACTTTTATAACTTTGACATGAACTTCACAAAAAAAATCAGAGCCTTTTTACTACCAACTCAACCAATGTGCATAACAATATGAATTAAAAAGCATTATGCATAAAGCATGAGGATTCCATGAATTGTACTTTATGTAAAAGCATAATATGATTGGAATGAAGGTGCATTTCATTTCACTGGTTGAATACGCGCATGTAAAAAAATCCAATGCAAAATACATATATACGCCAAGCGAAAGCGGAGCGATAAGATTTTTGAATATCATCATTATCATGATCATAAAAAGCATAGTTTCGTTGGAAGAAATAGTTTTCAAATGTGTAATAATAACAGAACGTTAAGAAACACTTATCATCATCTGCATTTCAACTCAACTGCACTCAAGTTTGATATAGTAATGGACAAAAATTCCATTTCTCCAAAAGTCAACTTTTTTTCCTGGGCTCCTTGCGGTGGTGGTTTGGTTTGGTATGGCTTTATATATCATGAGGTTAGACATACACAAACAATTCCACGGACCATCAGCTCCTCAAATTTCTTGCTCAAGAAGAAGACACATGATTTGGTGCTACACAACTCCATGCATAATGCATAGACATTTACCTATATAGCCATCGCTCCGGTGTAGTTTGTAATGTGTATGTGCATTTATAATGCATATGTGATAATATACTATTAAAGGCTGATATGTGTATGTATCCGAAAAAGATAATCGAAGAGCATCCTAGAATTCTTTAGCGTATTTTATCTTCATCATCATCATAACATACACAAATCCAAACCACGTAGGTAATAATATGAGGTAGACCTATACAAAGTTTGGAATAGTTTGGCTAAGTTTCTGACTTTGACTGTTGTAGCTCTCTAACATCTTTTTGTCCGACGGACGACTGTCTCCTTGTGTTTCTATTACTACTACAAAGATTTGCCCGTCTTATAGGTATATATACGGAGAAGTTATGTATGTATGTATGAATACACGCATGTTTTTATGAGTAAGCACAAACAGGCTGAGAGTGAGGGTGGCATGCCATCATATCACATCGAGATTAAGACTAAGGACCCAAAAAACGATCTAGGATTGTGAGAAGACAGCCACTCACTCTCCTAAAGAACTAATGTAGCAGCACACCAAGCCAATGAGTCCGTCTAGTGACTTGACTACTGCATAAGTAAGTATATACGTATGTATGAAGCATGTAGGTATTTGTAGTTCTATACAACTGCATACGATACGAGTCCCAAAACTCATGATCAGCTCAGGTATATATGAGCGACGAAAAAGAGGAACCACATAACATCATCAACACACACACAATAAATGTTTGAAGCGAGAGTCACAGCACAAGGCAGTCAGCCAACACGGGAGAAACACATTGAAAATGTGAGATTCTAATTCTCTCACAAAAACTAACCTAACAAGTCACTCATTTCACTTCACACACAGAGATCTTCTGAGCGTCATTACCGTCTCATGTGTGAGATTTTCGGCATCGTGTGTGATGGGATGTGACTGACTGCGCTAAGAGTAGGAATACCTGTCGAGAGACTCAATAAAATCATACTCAATCCAAGTCAAACTAATACTCGATATTATAAATGTTAGAAAAACAGTGGTTTCTTAGGCTGAGTGTAAAGGATTGTCGCGTGTGATTGTGATGTGACACTCCTGACTTGATGAGGAGTTCTGCAAAAGAACATTTGATCGGTGAGATGATGTTCTCTTCAAGAAGTTGGTGTGAGTATCGTTAATCGTTATCGTTAATTGTTATTGCTGTTCCGCGCTCATTCTCTTCATTACTATCTGTTATGGGATTACATTACATGTGATTAGGGAGTTAATCAGTGTAGGACAAGCCAAAAAGACAAACATTTTATGTTTAAAAAATGCACTAGGCAGCAACGACAGATTAGCGTATTTTGGAGTTTAAATGCGCTCTATTTATTTTTTCCATTGTTGGAGTGAAAACAATATTTTGCTGATTATTTTCAGCCCCAGTTTTCATCATTTTCTACATTAACTTAAATGATCATTAACCGGAAAGTTCCTGATTTTGTGCAAGTTTTTCGAAAAAAAACAAAAATCCTACGCTCCATTACAAAACTGTCAACTCCACCAGAGCTAAAGTGAATTTATGTTTGTTTGGAGTAGTACTCGAGCTGAAAAGTCCTAACTCTCAACCACTCTGCGTCGCATGACTTCTTAAACGACCTTGATGATTAGCCTGTGTGTTGTGTGCTCTGTTTTGTACAGTTGTATAACAACCTCGTTATTATTATTTTGCTCAAACTCAAACAGCTCGTAATTTGATTCGGATTTGTGATACCTCATCATATCAATTATAAAGAGCTTCTTCATCTCATCACAGATTTGTCAATGTTTTCTCAAAACAAGTCTGAAAACTTGTTGAAAAAGAAATTAGACAAATCCTAGTAAAACTAATTGTGAGTGAGCAAATGTAAACATTATCAGCTTTGCTTTAATCAGCCATCATCAACATTTCAAAGTGCTTTCACTGTGCCTCTCATCACGAAAAACATTTTTGTATCAAAAAACGTTGTTACTGTAAGTCGTGGGAATAGTCGCGTGCTTCTGTGTGCCTTACAGCGTGACGGATGATACATGGAAATAAGTCAACCTCGAAATCTCTCACAAGCCTCAGGAGAGCAACAAAGGAGCGAAGCGTACAGCGCAGCAGGCAGGAAGGAAAGGAGTCGATGAGAAGCAGCATTAGCATCACTATGCTATAAAGTACATGTGTATTTTTACGCATTCTCATGTTTTATGACTTTTTTGACTTGTGTACAATCTCCGTTTTTTCTTGACAGTTCCAAGTGAACAGTTGTGTGATATGTACATTACACAACATTAAAATATCAAGGGACATCACATTATGCTGCCGAACCAGTGATTTTTTACATAAACCATAAAAATTTATATTACTACAAGATTGAGTTTATTAATGATTGCTAAAAGAGCAGGCATTAGAAACGTTTTTTAAATAATTACCCACATTTGCACTCAACTAAAGTCTGTTATTATCTCAACACAAGCGTGTTGACGACCACCTCCTCATCCCATCCTACAGTTTCCGTTATAGACAAGGTGAGTTTCTAATGTTTTTCGCTCATGTTTCAATATTTGAGTCGGTACCGTGTTGGCATATGCTCATTTTGCTTGCTTTCAGAAGGAATGCGCAATAATACCTATTATTTGATATTTGTGTAGTAATGAATACAGTACCAAATACTCTGCTCAAGGCATAATACGTTAGAAATGTTAATGTATCACATTACCCATTACCAAGAAATTTCTTCCAGGAGGTCTCTGTCCTACACGTGGCTTGACAAACAGCAATAATAATTTGAGTTTGTCAATACAAACCTGCATTAGAAAAGGTAGTGTAGAAAACAAACAATTTATCAACATTATACCGAAGAAGGAAATTGACGAGCATTAATTTCAAAGCGATCAAATTATGATACATAAGTGATTTGTCTTTCTTGAGCTTAAAAAAATCTGTTGACTTCAATGAACACAATAACAATACATAAATACCTAGTTATATAAGACGGTGATGATGAGGAAAAAGGTAATCTTTACTTTTTATTCCTCTCACACAATACATTAATATCGGAGAGGGCACAAAAAGATGAAAGAGGTTAGTAATGGCAAAATCGCATCAACTCCGCACAAAAAAAGAATCGATTTTAATGTGTATTAAGTTACACACTTCTCTCAAGATAAGGGTATAAAAACGGACATGACATGATCCTTTATGGACATAACCATATATTTAAAGCGTCACGATGAAGCGGTTAATCCTCATCAGATAGCCTTATTTGGGAGGGAACAACATGGTTATATACCACCTACGAGCCACCAACAGCAAGGTGCACGATAACTCTTCTTTTCGAGTGTGTGAGCTTGTATATCATCATGATTCAGACATACTTTGTACTTACATGGTAGTAATAATTGCAATAATATTATGATGATGGCAAATATGTAGTAATAAGCTCAACCATCCCACACCACCACAAAGACATGATGATGATGATAATCATCAACATCCGTTTTTTATATTTGAGCTGACCCACCGTCAGGACAATTAAGTTGAGATGAGATGTGATGCCGTCTTGTTCTTCGGAATGCTTTTAATATTATAACCAAACCACTTCTGATGATACTACTCATTGTGGATGGTTTTTGGTGAGATTTTTCTCTATTTGTATTTGTGTGGCACGGCACGCTTTTGCCTTTTTCAGACTCATCTCAAACTTCAAGCTCACCTAATCAATTCACGACTTGGTTTGGATTGGCTCGGCGTCAACTTGATTATTTGAGAATAGGTTTTTTATTCGACAAGGAAGAATTTATTCGCATAGTTTCATTTACAGAGTGATTGACATTTGAGTTGGAGATGTAGTTCCCTTTCAAGGTAATCCAATGAGGTTTTCATTGAGTCGTAAATGGACTTAATGAAAAATTAAACGAGTATACAAATGCGTATAACGATTATGACTTGGTTGGTGGCTTGACTTGGCTCATTCTGAGGCTCACGGCAAACCCAATTAAGTCAGCGAAAACTCAATTGAGCCAAACCATTTTCTGAGCTCAGTTTTGACAAATCCGGTTGCTCGATATGGTTTTGGATGAGATCCTTCATCATCATCAGGGTGAGAGATGATCTTTGGATATTTTTATTTGGATTTAGACTCATGATGGGTGGCTTTTGTGGGTGGGTGGATCGAACCAACATATTTTTTATTCGGAGACAGACACAAAAACGTGAAACAATTTGATATTTCTAGGCAATATATTTTCAACCTCCTCCTTCTCGTCCGTCGCCTTGTTTGAATAACTCCATATTTAACTTAATTTGCTTTTTATCCTCATCTCATAACTTTTTTTCATTTTGTTTCTCTCTCTCTCTCTCTTTCTGAAAACTGAACCTTATGAGCAATTATTATTGCTACTCATAAAAATGAGGCTATATATTTTAGCTGGGATGGAAAGTAACAAAACATTTTTTGCCAATGGCAGTCTCCTCCTTTTCATTTCATATCTGATTGTGAGTCTCATATCACCTCAACCAGAAGAAAAATGTGTGCTTGGAGGAAAAAGCCATTTTATTCACATTCCTCCGCACACTCAAATTCTTTCTCTTATTGCTCAAGAATCTTTGCTGAATATTTTGCATATTGCACATCTGCATCAAGGAGGAAAACGAGAAAGACCCGAAGAATAAAACGTGAATTCAATCAGAAAAAAAATGTGTTTGTTGAGCAAAAGGACACAAATTCTGAGATTTACATGTATGATATGATATGAGTTATTGTGAATGACATTATTATCCCATACATTTCAAACGACAAAAGGAACAACCTTTATGTATCGCTTGTACCTTCGAACTCTAGGCTACGAAGAAGTCTGTTTCAAGTTTTAATACGAAGACAATATAATATTCCCTTTTATCACTCTGCTTTGATTTTGGTGTTCAGACTTTAAGCAACCCATTCGACATTGAGAGGAGGACATCAAGGTAACATTTTTGTTGAAAAAAGTGTTCAGGTAAACACGAATCTAATCAAGTTGTTGGGCGCAATTAATTGGTGGAATTTGATTTGAGCCCCTTACCACATCAAAATGAAGTGGGCTTAACGACTTTCCCACTAACTCAACCATAGTTGTTTGCTCTGCTTTAAAAAAGTGTTGTGATCCGGCTCGACTTTAGGATATGTATCACACACGAGGATAGTGAGGGATTTGTACCAAAAAATGCTACCTGTTATTCCAATCTTGCTCCCACCAGTTTATTAGTTGGTGGTGGTTGTGCGGTGGTGGTGAAGAATTTGTGTGCAGCATAGATTATCAAGTTTTTGTCAATTGTAAAAGCAATTGGTCAACTGATGCTGAGAAAGAATGTGCATATATATACGTACGTGTCTAGATGTAAAATAACGTACATGCATATTATATCGCATCTTTTCTACACACACATGTGCTATTGTCTACCAAGATATAATCTATTTGACTGATCATCACGAGGCCTTCTCTCTCTCTCAAAGAGCCTGTTGCTTCTTTTACCATTTCACTTGAAACTAACTCTCGACAAGAGTTTGTAGATTGGAGATTGCCTCCTCGTACTTCAATAATTTCTAATGTAGCAGCTGCTTGTAGGTGTATCCGTATGCAAATTGCAACAACGATATTATAATGCTAGCTTGAATTCGAATTTGAATCCAATCCATCTCTTAACTATTCATACTTGGCATGGGAGCAAGTGTACTCTACTTTTAATATGCATACTTTGTTTGCTTGATAACTTATCGGCAGCAGGCTGAGTGAGTGAACTTTTCAACCAAAATGCTTTTGATTGTGAAGTGTACTCACAAAGAGCCTATTCAATTTAGGAAATCTGTACCCAAAAACCTTCCTAAAGAGAATCCAATCCCCTCTACATCAAATAATTTCATTTCAGCCGAACTTTTTAGCATTATGTATTTCGTGGAAAAACTGTATTACTTTATGTATAATCCAATTCCGAAAAGGAATCTCGAAATCATATTTTGCAACAGGATAGAATTGCGCAGTTTTAGCGAGGACATGGTGATAACGACCGGATAATATTTAAATTTGTGATAGAGTTTGATGAATTGCTGACATGAAACATCTCTAGGTGGTTGAGTACAGTTGACTATAGGTATCCGAAAATTTAATCACCTACTCGGCTCACAAGGTGAACATGTGACTGAAGCTCTTTTTCTGTCATTATCTGCAACAGTAGCATCACATCACATCACCCTCACCAGTTCTGAAGACGCGGTCTCACCTCACCTTACTTTATCATGATCGGCACCACCGTGATATAAAAAAGGAGTAGCTAGCTTGATGATTATTTTATGTAGTGGTGCATAGCTGGATGCTTGCACTTTGTACTTTGTAAATTAAGGCGGAGAATGAAAATGAAGCAGCAACTCATATAAGTATGCAGTGGGGTGCTCTACTTCTTTCTTTTTGATTTTCCTCACATGATCAAATTCAGCTTGAGCCAAAACGGATGCTTTTTAACTCAAATCCAATACGACAACGAGGCAAGGTGAGAGAGCGAAGAAAGGTAGGCATAAGTCGTGCATAGTTTGTATATATGATCATAATCAACAAGACGACAAGCTTGAAAAAGAAGCTGGGGCAAAAAGAAAGGGAGCCGGATGAGCCCAGAGAGAGAGGTTGGAATGCTGTTGCTGGCTCATCGCTTGTTGTTTAAGGAGCTGTTTATTGCTACATATTTCTCTTCTCGGTGTGTGACGTGTGTGTACTTTTGAAATTGTACATATATGTAGATAAAAAGTAACCAATCGTTCATTTCATTGGATTCAAACAACATGTAAGTATGTGGGCCTATCTATTACTTTACTACTACTTTACTACGACAACCTGTTCTCTCATCTCATCTCGTCTTCAGTTGAAAAAGCCAAAGAGATGAAATAAAACGAGGAAAAAAAGTTATGTGTAACGAAGAGTCAAGATGTTGAACAAGCAAAGCAGGATCCTCTTCAAGTATACATTCATGTTATATAGGCATATACCATAATCATTCTCTAAAAGGATATATAGGTAGAAGAAAGGTATTTGGGCAAGGACGTAGAGTTGACCTTAAGGTGAGGCAGCCGTGGGCCTTTGGCAATTAAGCCACCCTCGCAACATATTTACTAGTAAAAAATATTGTGGCTAGCCACCCGCACCTCGCCTTGCCCCTGGCATTCCAGTTTTCCTCACTTGTTCTTCAGAGAGCAGAGTATGAAATCAAACCAGCAAAAAAAGAAGCCCCAGCTAGAAACTCAACCGACCAGTATTCTTATATCAGGTGTAGATATATAGTATTGTTGTGTATAGGTTTTAAAAAGTACTTCTTTCCTCACAACCTTCGTGACTAAAAGTATGCACATATGTTAACTTTTTTCATCTGCTCTTCTAAAAAGAAGATGATGATGAAAAAGCAGTCCACTTGTCCACCACACCACCACTTGCACTACTGGCTTGGCCACATCTCATTCCGTCGCTTGGTTTTCGTCTTCTTATTCATTTTCTCCGACCGTCTGCCTGGGTTTGAGGAGAAGTTATGTGGCTACAACAAAAAGCTAGATCCACAGGTCTCATTCTCATCATAATCATCTCATGATGAACAACACAACAACCTGTATTCCTTTACAAAACATCACCAATATTTATTGTTTCGAGTTTACAGATTTTTCTACGCTCTTTTCAAGCTTGATTGCTAGTACTGCTCTTCTTCCTTCAGTTCAGAGCTGAGAGAGTAGACAAAGTTACACTTTGTAGTTGTAATTTTCTAGCGTATCGAGTAGTACTTATTGCATAGTTAGGCTGTGTATCAATATCAATATCCTTGAGTATTATATTATACACATGTTGATATAATTGCATACCAACCCATCATCATTTTTTCTTTACTTTAGCACTTACTACAAGTGGTCCTCTATACTCACCGTCATGTTAAACCATATTAATTATAATGCACATTCTTTATCTTACACGTATGTATATAATATCAAGCACTCAGAATCAAATCAGATCAAATGAAATGGATACTAAGCTCGAATGTAAGTAATGTAGTAGAAAAATCATTAGTGACTTGATACACATATCAGACATATCGTTAGCAATCAATTCATTTCATCAAGGTCCCTTTGTTTTATGAGATTTTTTATTAAACAGGAGTAAATTTTAAGATAATTTCGTCAACGTCTAGCTTTCAGATTCTAAATCTACACTTGTACTTAATTCAACAGCCATTTGAATCTACTTTTCAATCAATTTATAAGATTGTTGAAAAAAACATAACTGGAGTCGATGTTTGAAACTGATAATGAAATAATATGAAGCCTTCAGTTTTCCCCTTGATGCTTTTTTGTTCCTTGACGTTTTTATGAGAAAAGTTGAACTGGTTTACATTTTGTTAATGGGAAAACGAAAATGAGAATGTCGAGAAGATCGGAATCTAGCTTGTCTCCAGTAAGGGCTTAAAATAAAGTTGAAAACAGGAGTTTTTGTAGGTGGATGGATGTTGATGTTAAAAGCATTATTTTGTTGGGAACAGGTACTCTATTGTGGTCCCAAAATCTCAAGTTGCTTCCTTACCCTTCCTCCTCCCGGCTGATTGCTTCTTTTGAAGAAAACTTTTGAAATGGGTTTCAAAAAGCGTTCATGACTTACAAACATAGTGTAGGAGTAGGTACTTTAGAAAAGGTTTGAGTTTGAAGCAAGCTCAGGTGAAAAAACATTTTCCTCGCAATCAGTTTACAATGTCGAGGGTGGCGAGGGTGGTTTGGTTCTGCTGTTGTTGCTGATGATGATGATGATGGTGAGCCTGATACGCGCTGTAATAATATAAAAGATGATTACCGCTCTCGGCCAGCATGCATTCCTTCGCGTTCAAGCTAAGGTGGTAGTGGTATGCGGGCAGACACGAATCTTGTAGAGTGTAAATTCGAAAGCCCTTTCTTTTCCTTCGCATGCCATTGTGCTTAGTATCAACCTGCCTACTCTCTAATTCCAATGTCGTCAAATGGTCGAAGGAATTCTAGATGAGTGTCCGCATCCCATTTTTCTGTAATGAAGAAAGGTGCACCTGCTGAGAACTCAGCTAGCTGAATAAAAGCTGAGACTTCAATCTCCGCTTCTCATTTTTTGGCTGGTGGCTACAACATGTACAATTACAATCCAAAACTATCTATCTTTCTATACAGCCATCAATCTGTGGCTTGGCTTTGTGGCTCTCGCTCGGTTGTTGATCTGTAAATAGAATAATTGCAGTTGATTCTCATTTATCTCCTCTTTTTAGATGTTTCAGCAATTAATGAGTGGCGAGTTGGAGTCGTGGTGTAGAATATACACGCATAATATATGCATACTAAATGTCAGATATGCCCATTAATACGTAGTTCTTTGGAGCAGAGATGTAGTATGTATCCTAGAAAATAGGAGTAGAGAGTATGGCTCTTGTTGTTCCGTTGTTCTTTTGTTTAAAGTTTCATTATTCATGGTGTGCCAAGTCTTTCTTTTCATTCAGTTGACATGTGCTGCAGGGCTTGCTTACAGGTGAGGAGTGGGTGGATATTGAAATTACACATTGTATAATATTTGTTGTGTAGTTGTATACTACCCAGCTGCAATGACCTATGTTCAACATTAAATAAATATTGTATATTATAAACACCGTTGGAGCACTAAGATAACACAAAATTGCCAACTAAAAATTATCGTTGCAATTTCAATTAAAATTTGTTTGAGTAGATTTAATTTTATGCACTAATTTAATTTTATACGAAAGGATTTGGTGAATAGTTTATCAAATTCAACTAGAAATCTGAAATGTGGGAACATTTATTTTCACTGACCTTGAATTCAATACTACTTCCTGTAGGTATCAATAACCGGATTAGAAGTTCAGTATACTTTTGTTATATCCTACGAATATGTCACAAACAGGAATTATTTTGAAGTTGAGTTATCTGGATACTACGCAAATGCTTGGAGTGTGTAAGTGGTTTACAAGTTGAAGACGCTAGTAAACAGTTTGTTAAAATATAAGTACTTTACTTCCATGACAGATCAAAATGAGTGTAGAGAATTTTGTTGAATTGGATCTTGAACTAAAGTGATGATTAAATCAATGAACGAGTGAACTAAATATCAAGGAGCTTACTTTTATATAATCTTATTAGACCCAATCATTACACGGATTGTTTACAAGCACTTTGATCCTATCAACTTCCCATACTTTCTCTCAAGAATTCACAAGAGTTCTTGTGAGATAATAATTGATAATTTTACGAATTGGATAATACCTCTTACCTGAAGTTAACTAGGAAAATAACTATTGATATACATATTATTCTTGAGTTGTTCCAAATAAATACATACTTGATTGGAGTAGGGGAACCAAATAACCAAAGTGGAATCTTACATGGAATTACACTCTGGGTTTTTATCTAGTAGCTGAGTGTCACATGATCAACTCTTCATTTCCAAACCTCGTCATAATAAAGCTTCCTATTCACTCTTTTTCTTTTTACTATGATTTCCTAGAATGGAGAAACCATGAAAAGGTATTGATGGCAATAGTAGTTCAAAGCAATACGGTAGAAATGACAAATCATTGCGTATGATAACATTTCAGTCAGAGAAACTTCTACATTTGTCTGTCCACAGGAGAGAATTTAAATAATTATAGCACATTAAATATTTTTATTCGACTTCATGATACGAATATCTTCCCATTCAACTTCCGCAGCACCTGTCTCTCGTTTTGCCGATTTTATTAGCCATTTTCCCAATATCTTCCACGAAATATGCGATGCTTTGACAAAAAATTAGCAAAGTGTAGTTTTTAATCAAAGGGAACCCGAGCTATTAGCTTTGCTTTAATAAAACTTCTGGTTGCAAGAAACACAACTAGACACAATACTATACTCCGTATTACACATTATTCTTCCAATTTTCGCGTACAATAACTGAGAAATGAGTCATCATTATCCTACCAAAAACAACGCTTTCAAGGGAATCACCTTTGTCATTTTCTGGATACTTCCCGTAAGGAGAAAACATTGCATAAACATTAATTACTGTATGTGATATGCCGTTAAATTCTTAAAAATCAACCAAACGAAATTTCAGTTTGCTTGGAAGAATCACGTAGTGAGAATTTTTCATGCTTTGCTTTGTCATACAACACATCGAAACCAGAACCAAAAACCAGCATATTCTATCGTAATGCCGGTGGGATCCGACTGGAACCGATGATTGTTGGAGGTTCTGGTGTACAGATATGAAATATATGGTCTATAACAAGCCTCCGCTCTCAACGTAAGGTTTGTTTCTGGAACTGGACGAAACGGAGATATAGACACCAGTGACGTAGGCTTATATATACATATTTGTAGACAGCCCATACGAATTTGGCAAACTTTGTTTTCTGCTCGCAGTCTTGTTCACGGACACTGCAATGCAAACTCCCGTATGGTTCCAAAACCCAATGCTGATGTATAAAGGGGGAAATTTATCCTATACTCAACTCAAGCTCCACTTTTGGAACATATGAGCATATCCATCTTCTTGTTCCAGCAGCCTAGGTTGCTTTTGCTGCTGGTGACTTTCCTTTTGCAAAAAATTTGCACAGGATATTGGCATCACCATTTGGGCTTACTACCTGTACAGTTGAGTTTCACAAGGATCAGTGTAAGCACACTCACACACTCTCTCTCTCTCACACATTCTTCATGCCCAGCTTCCAGAGACATAAAGTGTTGGGATCATGATGAAAAGTCGGCATTTCATCTGAGGTCGTCATCCAATCCAGTTCTCTTCAATTTGAAGCAGAGCAGCCTTTTTTGATATTAGAAAAAGACGGTTGCAGGACAGGACGGGAGGATAGAAAGTGACGGAAGGCTAGGCAAAGCACCACAGTAGCAATCAGATTGTGAAGCCATTACCATCATCATCATCACCAGCTTGTCATCTGTCATATTGCTTGCCACACATTTTGGCTGGGGCACTCACTTTCCTGCCACTCAGTTGGAAACATCTATACGGGCAGAGCAGACCGACTGCTTGTGACTTACGTGACACCGTCACTCAACACAGTACACAAACTGAAACGAGTGGGAGTTGGCTTTTGTGTGGAGCTCCGTTAATTTACACTGTTTTCCAATTTTTCAATCCATTTCAAGTTTTAAATGTCACTTTGAAATTTCTTGAATTGCCAACAAGATTAGCGACTACATTTGTACCTTACAACCTTGTGAAAAATATACGCTTTCAGTTTCTCCACCTCAAACTGAAATGTTTCTTAGTTGTGTGAAATTATTTTGAATTAAACTCGAAGCCGGTGTTACAAAAATTTAGCAATCTGACAGGGTCATGCTGGCAGGCACTGTTGGATAAGAAATTGAACACTCTGAACCTGGGAACACAACGAGTAGAAACAGATACGACACAAAACAGCATCCAAATCCAACATCCGTGCAAATTTCATTCTTTCCAACCACGCTGTTCACACGTTGTAGCGTTGACTCTGCCAAGTTGAGTTTCTGGTACCAGCATTTCACTCTCTAATCAAGGTTTCATCATGATATCACCAGCATCACTCATTTTTATGGCAGTTTTGACGACCTATCATTCGATGTGGAGCTTCCGTTGTCGGTATGTACTTTTTACTATAATTTCATAGCTTTATACACTTTAATAGGACAGTTCAGGTTAACAATCTAACTGAGAAAAAAAATTTCTATTATTTTGTTCGAAATTACGTTGACGTATAACATTACCCATTTCAAATGTTAAGTAAGGTCATGTCTCTCCAAACGTAATGAGCGAGTAATCCTTGGCAATAAAGCAAATAAAAACGAGGAGAGTGCCAATAATAAGCCCATTAAAATGGTGCTAAATATACACGCACGAAATATTACATGCCGTGCAATTAACAACGTCACACGGTTAGGATCCCTCTTTATTTTGCTTTGCCAGAACTAAATGGTTCAGAGTAGGTAGTTATCCTACCGTCTCAAGTTCTCACACGTGGCAAAAAAATCTTTATGATTGCGTATGGCTGACAATACCAGCTACTGACAATTGCTCGATTGTCTTTGGCTAAAAAAATCGGTTTGGATGGCGTGACATTCAATTCTACGAAATTATAATGAAAGTTATGATCAATGCGTATATGCACCTAAAGTAAATACCTTTCCTCTCAAGTTTAGTCTGAATATGAAAAGTAAAGCGAAAATTAGCAAAAAGGAATTATACGCTCTTTTATTCTTCTCATTTGATGATTCCTTTTGTCCTCTAAATTACAAATCCGTGCAGCCGACGTGAGGTACAAACTCTGAGACCTCGACGGCATGTTGCAATGGAGCATGTTTAGCAATGCTGAATGAGAATTTGGATCGTGGCACGCTCCATGTTTTTGCATTGGCAATGTTTTCGCTTCAAGTATCAAGACACGTGTCGTTTGTCTTTGACAGAATTTTATGATACTCCTTAAAACAAAAACGAGAATGAGTTTTAGCAAGACTTCAAATAAGGATGATACTGATATGGGATCTGACGTCTCAAAAAATGTATATTGCAAAACCATCTGACACCGAACTTTTCACTCTTGATAAACCAAAGTATTTCGTTTCCCATTGACACAATAAAATTTAATTGCAATTCGGATTCTTTCACAACATCAAAGTGAAAGAGTTCAGGTAATTGATTTCTTCTCATTTCAAAAATTGGCTGTCTGGTTTTGATGCTCATTGTATTGGGTTGGAAATATGTGCGTACCTAAACATATTGTAGGCTCTACAATCTAATCCCATCACAATCAGTTTAGCATCCATATGGCTTCCTTTATGTAGCTTGATGTGAAGTATATGGTGACATATTAACACAATAAAAATGTAGCCAAATCGATAGAAAAGGTTGTTGAGTGGAATAGCCGGAATGAGTAAAGTGGACACTTGAGTTCCCTTCAATTACCTCCTTTTCTCGGGTCCACTTTTTCCTAACAGAGGAAGGAAATATTTTTTTGCAATGTCGCAGCTATACCTACTACACTACATATATATATACATAGCCACCCACCGTAAAAAGGACATCCGGCTCGAATTATCCTTGATAATCCTTGGTTTGCATAACATACACCAATTAGAAAAGAACAGTTATAATCTCCCCGAGTTGAACTTTAGTCGAAGCAAAACCCATATAGCAAAGCGAAGAATGCAATGTGGTGCAATATGGCAAGTTTTGCAAAGCTTCACTCCACTAGAAAAAGTGAGCAGCAAAGCAGTGTGTGTCCAAGAGTCCATGCATTTCACATAGAGAAGCACTACCACTGTGTCGCAGTCTGTGGGCTAGTACGGCACGGTTCAAGTGGCGTGGGTGGGTGTGTTTTGCGTATTGCATGCAGGAATGCATGCATTTATAACCGTTTACCTTGACATGGGAAAAGCGGCTGTTCTAGCTTGCTCGTGTATGGATGGACACGGACAACAGTCTCGCTCTCGTTGCTTCACTGCTCCGCTCCGAGAAAGGGAATTAATATGATAATGTAGCCATACATACATGCATTCATGTTGAATACCAGGAAAACACTGAGTTTCGTTCATTTTCCCAAACACTGGCTGGCTTTCGCCCTAAAAAGTTTCTGCTGTTGATGTTGATAGCATGTGGTTGATGTTGACCGTGCGGTTGGCATGTTATGTTATGTCTAAGTAGCATTAGGAGAAGGAGCTCTGGTATGGCCTATGACGCACTTTGCCTCTCAGAGTCCACATTTTTTCGCCTAAAGTTATAGACATACTTTCTCGTTGTGATGATGTTAAAAAACCACATTTTTGTTCCCAACTTTTGCTCTCTCCACACTTCATATCATCATATCATGACACTCTTTTGTATATACTCATCTCTTCTATCACCATTTAGTGCCACCCATGCCATTTTCTTTCACAGAGAGGATTTATAATATGAAGATTTTTTTGGTCACATATATTTATGTATTTTGTTAAGGCTTCTTTCTCAACTCTGAAAGTTATTAAAAAATGTGGGAAGCTTTTCCCACATGAGAATAATATATGGGATGGCATTTGATAGAGTATGAAAAAGGCTTCTCCTTTTAAATTCTTCTTGTGCATTAGCCACTTCATACAAAATACAATGGAAAAAGGAGCTTGGTGGTCCTGAACTCTTTCGTAGGATGGATAGGGGCTTCCTTTCTCTTAAGTAAAGTGAGTATATACAAAAGCCCAACGTAAATAACTTAAGTGAGTTGTAGGTTTTGGGAGGAAGAAGAAGAAAAAAATGGATCCCTCTCACTTCGAGCAAGCAACAGTGGCCTGGTCTGCTCTGGTCCGTTTTTTTTTTCTTTGCTGGCGAAGGAGTAGGAGTAACAACTTGCAAGTGCCATTGCCAATACCGCCTTTCACCATACTTTATGCATGTATATTTTCGCATTGGAAGTAAGTAACACCGTAAAAATGGAGTAGTTAGCTTGGCTTCCTTTTACAACACTTATTGTGTGTATGGCTTAAGAGATGCATTATACAAGTAAGAAAGGAAAAGCAAGCGATGTGGTAGTAGAACATGCCTAACTACGGCTCGGTCCACCTTTTACACTTCTCATTATATCGATTGCTCGTAAAAAGTCTTTGCTGACGTCAACCGGGATAGAGAAGAGCCGTGGGGAATCCACTGATTCCATAACGGGGAAAGTAGAGAGGGAAAAATACGTACTAAAACTGCCACACCATGCCTGCCAGCAGCAGTTTGGCGAGGCTGAGGCTACTTTATTTTATTGCATGCATGCAAGACAGAAAAAATAAGCTTATCTCGTCTTCCCCTTGCTCTGGAGAAAAGGAGAGAGTTATGTTTTTTTGCTCCTACCGATTCTTTTAAGATTAGCTTTCACTCTACTCCCCTTACAAACACCTGGTTTGGATTGAATGTTTGAGGCGTGAGGCTGCTGGAGCTATTTTATGGATTGACTTTAGATTTCTTGAGTTGCTGCTCAGAAGAAAAAAAACTAAGTGGGGCTAACTAGTTTGCTCCTGACCTGGAGGCTCACTCGATTAGTTGGCTGTCTTAAACGTGGCAATTATTACAGAATGTAAGTAATCCGTTTCAGGGATACATTCCAGAATCACAATACAATGTACATATTTGAACTGGAGACAAGAAAAAAAAATACTGACCGAGTTCAACGCCAACATAATCCTAGTGTACTTATTTACTTACTATCAAGTATCAAAGTATTAAACAAAAAGTTTTCAACGTCCACCTACCACTTTTTATGGTCTACCACGATACACCTCACCATGACCGTTGAGCCAAGTGACCACCACCTTATAATTTTAATGACTTGATTGCTCGCAACTCTCACAATCCCGTGGTTTGGTCACAGTCATCATTCACTCTGCTGAAATATTGCGGTCATAATATTTCAAAGTCAGGTGAAATGTCGAGTCGAGCCTTCATTAATATCAGATGGAGGTCAACTGGGAGGGAGGCAGTTGTAATAATACTGTACTGGATTTGTATGTATGCTTTGGTTAACTGTTAAATAAAACATATCCTTCCTTCCTTGATTTCGTTATAAATGCTGTTGTTGACTGTTGAAAAGCAGATTTTGTCGCGAGGAAAGCTAAACGATTTGCTGCAACAGTTTTTTTCTCTCCTTTGCTCGCCCACTTCCACCAATTTATTCTGCTTTTGATTTTGACTTGCCTAAAATAAAGGGGGGATTAGTTGAAGAAACTCGATATCAATCTGGCTTCCTCTATTATTTCCCTTTTTTCTCATTATCACAAAGGAAATCGAGCACGAAACAAGATGGAAATAAAATGTAACAAGTGCAAAAAAACAAAAGTTGGACATTTTTTTGGGACAAAGGAATGAAACAGGTTGTTTTTAAGTAAGTATAATACAACATCACACCACGCATATACTTATGCATGCATGCATACTAGTTTCCTTAGTCAAAGTTATAATGGAGTGTTATGTTGTGGAAAGGAAAGTGCTTAGGTTAGAAACTACAAACAATAATGCAATTTACATACTTGGATACATGCATTGTTCGGGAAGCCAATTAATTACGACGGGTTGAAAGTTGAAGAAACAACAACAAATAACAAACATGCATAAAACGGAAAATGTAGGTGAAAGAGAACGTTAAACAAAAAGGGATTTTATATGCATGTTGTGTGAGTGTTGTTTTCTTCTCCTGCTGCAGTGCGAACTCAGGCATGACCTATACATTTAATAATTCACGGAGATAAACCTATTTCTGATGCTGAGTATGTGTACACAAGCAAGACGGATACTTGTGGCGTGGTTTGGAATGGAGTGAGGGAGGAAAGCAGTATACCGATTATAGATGAGGTGGAAGCTTCTCAAAGTTTGTGTATAGCTCATAAAATTTGCATTCTGCATGATGATGCTCTCCTCCTCATGTAACTTTATTCTTATACTCCTCACGATCAGATGAAACCATCTCTCACTCATATATTGTCTTTGGTTGGGCTATAAATAGCAAAGGTCGGCATCATCGGCAAGGCAGATAACGTTTATTTTACCACCACCACCGCACACACACACATCTCATCTCTATCCAGGCATGCGATGCATCACAATATCCCAAAGTATAAATTTCTGGTGAGTATATACTATCATTACAACCGATGCTACCTATACATTTCATATGAAACAATAGGATTATTTCCAAATTATTAATGGCGTTGGCATATAACATAATGTTAACGGTGTGTCGGTTGGTGTGTAACGCACGTCAACTAAAT
The DNA here is from genome assembly GCA_001718145.1 of Orchesella cincta. Lineage (NCBI taxonomy): Eukaryota > Metazoa > Arthropoda > Collembola > Entomobryomorpha > Orchesellidae > Orchesella > Orchesella cincta. The sequence continues at coordinate 51,587 of LJIJ01000199.1, read as the reverse complement.
ATTTCAAACTTTGTCCTCTCCTACTACTCCATCCCACTTTGTTCGGGAAGAGTCAAATGCGGGATGAAATTGATTGAAGGGAAACGTGCCCATTATTTTCGTCAACTCATGTGAATGTGTGTCTCGAGAGAAGGAAACGGTGAAACCAATCTGTCATAGAACACACAGGATAGCATAACATCCTAAGAAAAAAAGTCATCAATACTAATTCCTTCATATTGAGTAATGATCTTCATGAAAGTTTTCTGGCAACCGTGAAGAAACCGTTATGGAATGAAGGAAGTAAGAGAGAGAAAAAAGTTTGGCAAATGAGAAGAAAGAGCTCTCTTTCTGGTCTCACTGGTAATGTGATGGCAAATACTGAGAAATTGTTAGCGTGTCTAAAAGATTTTCTTTCTTTTGCAGATATTTACATTACTATTATTAAAATATGATGTGTATAATAATAATGCTTATGGTACGAACCATTTGGGAAGTAGTTCTGCGACTGACTTGTCGACCAATGACTTTTGCAATACGCAGAAAACAGAGGCTTCCACTCCAGGCATGGATATAAGAGCCGCGAGGCAATGTTGCTGCAATCGCTAGCGTGGTAGTAAGACGAACGAGCGTTGGTTGATATTACCCGATTTTACGTCAGCACAAGCTCCTTTGATGAGATCCTCGTGGGAGTGAAAGTGACGACAGTAGAGTTGGTGTAGTAGCAGCAGAACTATAACGCAGTACATAAAAAAGGAGGATACTGAGCCAGAGTCGCAAGCGACACACATATTTTAGCAGGAAAAAGCTTCAAAGTTTTAGCCACTTGAGTTCCTTCCTCTTCTTCTCCAAGACAAATAAACAGCTGTTCAGGAAATTGTTGCTGGATGTGATGGGAAGTGAGAAGGAGTAAACGTTTGCAGAGGTTTCATTTCATGCTGTGACTTTCACCTTTTCAAATAACACGAATAGATTTAGATTAGAAAAAGCGGATAAGCTACGGTGGGTAGGGATGTTGGGCTATTATGCATCATTTAACATTATAACGAAACTGACATTTTGACCTTTAGTTGAAACAAATAACTACTCCCACAGAGAAAGCTGAAGGGATTTTTGAGAAAAGAGGATGTGTGTAAGCATGTACGTAAAGGAACATGACGACAACCGACCAAGTTGCTAGTATATCGTATGGCTTACATGAATATTATGGTTTTTCTGAAGAAAAAACATCTTTGGTCCACTATAAAATCAAGACTTGGTCAACCAACCAGGGCTCAGCGTATGGGCAATGAAAATACAGATAGCTGCTAGAAACGGCCCACTTCCTTACCTTGACATAATATGGAAGGAAGTGTGAGTAGGATGTTTCTGCTCGCTGACGTACACCGGTTGGAAAGTTGAGTTTGTGGCAATGAAACATTTCATTTAGAAGAAGGTACAAAGCTAGCTTTTTAAATTGATTAGTTTAGTTTAATTTAGAATAGGTTAATGATCTTAAATAGGATTAATTGATAAAATGAATCAACTGACTATAATTACAGTAAAGTCGTGAAAAGTTTTGGCATGTCATTAGAAAATGTTGAGAAAGGACAGGAATTCACAATATACGTAAAGGTTTCACGACAATAAAAGTAACGTTAATAATAAAATATTAAAACGAGTTCACATGTCATAAAATCTGCTTTTAAAAAGTCTTCAGAATAATGAAACCTTCCGTTTATCCAGCTACATATATGTACTTACATTAACGTTTCCATATCCATTTCAGCAGTCTTCCGTGTTTACCTAAAGTTTTTAATTTTCATCCAGCAACAGCATATATACATTACTCAGCATTACACGAAAAGATAAAAAGTATATAGCCTGAGGAATTTACGTCAGCAAAGTTCCACGAAGCCTGTTTCACAGTCAAGGACAGGCAGTATGTGAAAGTATAGAACGGTGTAACGGCCCTCGGTGTAGGTAAGCTTCAGAGGAAGAAAAGATGAGTGGCCCTTCACTCAAGTTTTGTTTACTTTAAAGTTGAAAATGATTTCAAATTTCATACTCGAGAGACCATCATTATCATCCAATGCCGTCATATTCTCAGAAAGTTGCGCATTTTATGATGTTGCAACCTTAAGGGATAGCACTTAAAACAAATTAAACAAGAGTTCTTTGTACACAAAAGGATGTACTTGGAATAATCAAAAATTGAAGCAGTCTTTCGAAGAATCGTACGCACACACGGATAATATGCACAGATTATCCAGCTGGTGAAAGTATGTTAAATTAACGTGGCATCAATTTGTTCCTTTTTTTGAAGTTTTGTTCAAATTTTTTACTACGGTAAATAACTACGTGTTACAACGTCTTGGATGGTTTAAAGTTATTAATTTCTGTCTAAATCTACGGAAGAGGCGTTTTCTCAAGAAACAGTGGGTTACACACCTGCGTCATTCCAGCCATTTAGTGCGCCGTCTTTCTAAACTTTCACTTCATCAACATTTTTCATATTCCGCTGTCGGAAATGCCAATGCGAGTGTGAGCTAACCAGCCAAGCTTTGATAATGTCAGGATGGAGTTCAGTAAAAGCCTTTCATCAGAGGAGAACCGTGGGCAGCTCCAAGAAATAAATCATCAGAGGCGTTATTTGTTCAAATCTCAAAACATGTTTTGAAATGGTATTTCGTTTATATTTTGATTTTCCCTGGTTTCCCTCTATCCATAATATAATCAGAGATTCAACCTCGGAGTTTCCAGAATCTCGACCTCTGATTCCCCAGAATTTAAGCAATCGACAGGGAGTTGTCGTTCATTTGAATTTTTGTAGAAACTCAGTCATGCTGATTTGATTGTATCCAAGCAGGAAGTTATACAATTGAAAAGTTTGTAGAATGGGAGCAAATGTCAAATCACCTTTTGAAAGATCTTCTGAAGGCGGACATCCTAATTAGCAATTGTAATATTGCGTATTTTTTTTACTTGGAGACATCTTTCTTTCTTCCGAGATTTTTCACTCAATGAACAAAGTTATTCAACGGTTTAGCCTCGTCGTTTGGTGGAATTACGCATGAAAAATGCATTACAAAATTTAATGTATGTCGCAAGGTGAAAATTCAATAGAGGATGTGAACAGGAAATGTTTTCCAAAACGGAACCACTCCACGGTTAATGTTCCGCTGGTAAAAACTAATAATCTTTTGGCGAGGTTGCTTCTGTTCAGAAAAGCGCTTTTCCTCCCATTCTTGGAATCATTTGTTAGGGACATTGTGGTTAGTGTTAGCGTACAAAGTAATAGGCACATTATAAAATGCAGAATGTACTTTACATAAATATTATAAAATATAGAGGCTTTCATCGTATTTGTTCTGAAGGCATCCGGCGACGATGACTGACATACATTTCACATTATGCCAGCAGCTTTTCTTGCGCCTTCTGTGAGTAATTTATGTAACATCTTTAGTCAACAACTTCTTTATTCAATAACATACAAATCAGAATAACAGCGAAACAGGCAGGGAGCTTAAATTGTCGAGGGAGATTCTTTCATGGGATTAAATTGTGTTTTATGGCGTAATTCCATCTTCTTCACTTTCGCTGGCTTACAAAATCAACGTAGAAATCTTGGAAAAAGTGTTTTAACTGTTAATACAATAAGGGAAAATGCATTAGATAGGGAACACTTTCATTTTAATTTTAGTTTCGCGGAAAAAAAGTAAAGTTACGTACTTTTACACCAGAAGAAAATTGAGCAATGACGTCATTTGTTATAGTTCAGCGACGATTAGAGGTACGAATTATGAAAAGTTAATTTTAAATCATGTGTATTACATAATGACGATAATTTCTCAGTTTTTCACAAAAAGATCTCATCCTCATGAGCTTTCTTCATCTATTCTTGTTGATCCCAGAATAGAGTCACTCTCGTTTTGGTCCCACTGGTGAAATGAGGTGAACGGAAGAGAGTTATTTGTTACATAAAATGAAATGGTTTAACAATAGCAGTAACGTCTCCTCAACTCAACTCTCTCAGTCCCTCAGCATCATATCATCCCCAGTGTGAAAGCTGCTGAGAGAAAGGAGATTTTCACAGCATGCAAACATGTTTCAATTTTCACATGCAAACATGTCTTCTTCTCTGGAGCATAATAGTACTGCATGAACTCATCATAATATCATCAACATATTATCTTGCTCTTCTCTTCTTCTTAGCCATTATGCTGGAGAGAATACTCTTGTTTTATACTATTATGGCAAACCAGGATAGTATAGCTCAACTCAATGCAAGGCCGAAAAAATTCAAGGCTGTGACCTCGGTCTCTCTTCCACCTCCTCAGTATTGATCGCATTTTTACTAAAGTCCCAGTTCCTGTGTGTGACGTGCGAGCTGCCGAGCGGGCAAAAGAGAAAGAACTGGGTAATGTTATACCCATAATATACTACTCCTTCCTTCCAAGTGTGGATCTATCTATGCATAAGTAATACTTATGTTTCATCATATATCATCATCATCATTGTTTATACCAGTCCAGAAATCGGATACACTTCTTCGGTTTGCTTTCGCCCGTATACATTTCGTTCCGCTGCTCACTCATCCATGAGGTCAAACTCCAGCACATTGTGATTTGGTTGGGTTTCTTGTTTCTTTCACAGACAACAAGTATTGGTATTAGTTAGTATGCGAAATCTTAGAATTTGATGTATTCTTAGAAACTTTCTCGGGCGTAAATCATTGAACCTGCTATGAAGTAGGTAGAGAGATGTAATTAAGTGAAAGTGATTTGATTTCTTGGACTTGGAATGAAAATGAAACCATAGTTAATAGGCGAGTCAGATCAGGTTGAGAAATTACCAAAAACTTTTCTCACAATGAGAGCATTTCTTGGAAGCTATCTAATATTATTAGACAAGTTTCAAGGAGTGAGGATAACAACATGGATAGTTCAGACTTTCCTAGAAGTGACCATTCTAACAAGTAATATGAGAATTGAGAGTATCATATACATGTGCTCTTCATTTTCATTACTCCGAGCTGCAGCTAAACCATGTAGGTTTGTTTGAAAGATTAGCTTCAACTCCAGGAACGTTATTCTAAACCAGGATTTCATCAATGTATTTTATATGATTGCACAATGTAGCAGGCAATGTTGTAGATTGTCCACGAAAAATTAAATCTGCTTCTGATTAAAAATGAGAATAATGCTTATTTGTGAAAAATGAGAATTTGTATCAAGGAATAACCATGAATAGTAAAGCCCCAACATTGGTGGCTTCATTTCTCAAAACGTTAGCTGAAAAAACTACACAATGGAAAACGGAATTAAATTCTCAGAATACTGAGAAATCCGCCATTCCTCGTTGTATTTAATTTGATTACTTATACACGAAATTAAAATTTTGTTAGTAGCTGTAAATGCATTGGTAACGATTTAGAAGACTACCGGACCTACTCTATGTGTAAATTCATACAGTTTTGTAGTCATCCATATCGGAATTAAATGTACGCAAAATTGTAAATATTTTTTTGTATACATCCAAATTGAAAATTGTGAAAGATTCATTACGTGTTCCCGTACTTGGTGAACCTATTCAAGCAGAAAATAATTTCGCAACGGTATATAACATTACATTTGCTATGATGAGCTTGCCATTCTATTCACCATAATATTCAAGAAGAGCATTATAAAAAGTTTGTTGTTGGCTGGAAAATCATGATGATGATGATGATTATGACAGCCTGAGAAATGGTGTATATACAATCCTTCCCCTAAAATGTTGTTGGACGGATACTCAGAACGGACACAACAGAAGATGTCAAGGAAAGGTCGGTTCCAAACATCATCCATCCGTCTGTCAGTATATGGATGAAGGAGCATATCAGAGCTCCAGAAGGGGCTCAACAAGAAAAATCTAGAGCTGATCCAGCAGCACGTCATAACTCCCATTATGTATCATTCTCCTTGGAAAAGCAAAGCACATCACTTTCATTTTTCTCACTAGGACACAAGGGAGCCCAGGTAAAAAAAAATGTAGCATGCCATGCCAAGCCACTTTTGAGCTGAGCTCTAAGATAGCGTCCATATAACTTCTGAAAATTCTCCTCGACCTTGGGAAAGTGAGACGTAGAATAGACAGAGACGGGAAATAAATCACATGTTGATTTTTTAATGTGAAAGCGTGTCCTTGATAATGGCAAAGTCACTGGAGTTCACGCATAAGCACTCTTTTGGGGCAATGTGAAACTCTCAACCAGAAGCGTGTAGTCAGTTATTATGCATGGCTCATGAAGCACTTCACTGTCAGGTTCTCTTATGGGAAGAGACACTTGTTTGCTTATTATCACCATCATCATCATCCTCATCATTTTGCAACATATTATTTTTTGTTGTGCTGATGCTGATCAGACAGCTAACTGATCTCTGCTTTCCCAAGCTATCAGACAGCGCCTCAAGTTTGGAATATAATATTATATTCATGCTGCTTTTGTATAGAACCCAATAGAGCAGATTATTTGCACACAACTCTCGTATAATGAGGAGTGTATTCGTTCGACAAGTTCTGTGAAACTTGGAGTTGTAGCTGCTCCGCTATCTCTCTTGAGTAGAGGAGAAAGAGCTAGACGCAAAAAACCAGATTTAGCCATGGTAACCATTTACGTCAGCAAGAGAGCAAGGGCTCTTTGCTGTGGTGGGATGATGACGGTGATGTGATGTTGGTGGAACAGGATAGGAAGAAGGAAGAAGCGTTGCGGAGCATTAGGTAATGATAAAGTTTTAGGTAGAGGGAAAGAAGAGCCAGAGCCAGCCAACAAACATGAGGTTTTAGAACTCGACTCATATGGCATAAGTGAAAGTGGATGCTATCATTGCATTGTATTCTATATAGCTTTCACTATGCTACCAGCACAGCTTGGCAATGGCATTGGTTAGTGGAGGACGCGCGTAAGTTGCGAACAACGTGGGAAAGAAAGCCTTCCGTTGCAAGAAGTTTGATTAGAATCACACACAGACATACATCCTTAACGCTACCAATAGAGATGAGAAAGCTTGGTCTGGGCTGGTGAAAGTTTTATGCACTCATCTTTAATTAAAGGGGATTTAGTAATATTTGCAATAATGGGGAACATGATAATTATAATAATATGCAAAATACAATATGGAAATGTGGGTAGTAGATGTGGACATCTGGAAACAAATTAGGTAATAGGTCAAAAACCCGTATTATTCATTAGCCTTGGCCCTAATTCAGCATTAAAATCATTACGAATTTATGGCAAAGAACGTCCTTCTTTCTTGAAATGATTTTTATGCATAATAAATAAGTTACGGCATTTGAAACACACCACCTTTATTTAATCTGTGAAACAGCATAATTTTATTGCTGCATGAAACCGCACTTAAATCCCGTCTGCTCCTCAACTTCACACAAGTTGTTGAGCAATATAAAGCTTTTAGCGGTTGTCAAATATTTGTCAACAGGCTCCCGTCTACCGCCTTTTCCTTCCCTAGTCACCACTTGACGACATGCTTTAAGGCTTTCCCCGTTAAAGTGGCTCGTGTTGTATGAAATGAGGTTTGATTCCATGAAGTCAGCTTTCACCACAGTTTTGCAATGTCGGCTGTCAATCTCCGTTAAATCACATCAGTTCATATTCCTTCTATTCCATTACATTACCTTACTTCAATCCAGGAAGCTGGAACCTTACAACAAGACCATCATAATATGAACTTCCTTGGGATATTTTATTGAATTGACTTGCATAACTTAATTGTTCTGCTCAGATTGCAACCTTTGCAAATGTTGAATTGAAGCGACGCTTAATGCTAAGAGCTTGTGATCTATCAACATAGATAATTTGCTTTTACCATCATCATATTATTATGTACACGCGGCTTACTGAGGCATACATACAACATGGGTGAATTATAAGCTACACTTTGTGCATTGAAGTTCATTATATTTGCTTGGAAGGTTGAAGTTTTTCGTAAAGAGCATTGAAACGGGTAAAATTACAAAACAAGTTGGATATTGGTTACCTAACATATTGTTCTATTTGATTTTCAGCTCCTCATCTAATGATCAACCGTAATGGATACTTGGATCGCCTTGTCCACCTATTCACGGGCTCATCGTCCGGGGGAACCGCTATTTCACCGTTAAATTCATTGTGATATGGATATCGTAGACGACGACAGTGCTTTGATCCACTCCAAGTTTCATAAGGCCAAGCGTGGGCTGTTATCCTCCTCCTCGAGTTTCCAATCCCAGTCTCAAAATCATCAGTCCATTTCTCCTCAACATCAATCCCCATCTCCAAGCATAGCAGATGCAGCTCCATCCTCAGAGCAGAATTGTTATCTCCAAACCCCATTTCCACCTCCAAACTCTTCAGCTACGACGCCCATCGCAGCATCCACAATAGTGGATTCGATAGTTGACACAGAGTTCAGGGTTTCTGAGCCCCTCCAAAAAGCTGCTCTTCCTCAACAACAACAACATAATTACAACATTATTCATGCAAAGCTCGAAGCTGTTGCTGCCGCGGCCCAACAACATAATCATCATCATCATCATCAATATAGTGGCGGCACGACGATCCTCCTCAGCCCTCCTTTTGGGACCAATTCCGTCGCTGGCATTCCCGCAGCTGGCTCCTCAGCTGGGTCGCCAAATCATCCCATTTCTGCAGGACTAAATTTTGGAGGTCCACCACCTCCACCTCCTCTTCCCACTATTCATCCTCCGCTGCCCATGCCAGGGACAACAAATTTCCACGCTAGGGAGCAGGTATTTCGGTTTGATAGCACGGATCGGGAGCGCTACTTATGCAGTGCTATTTCGGAGGAAGACGAGGAAGTCTTCAGCCCTGGTCCGTCCCCCTCCTCTTTTTCGACGAGGTCTTATGATAGTCCCCACATTGTGCTGGATTCACCGAGGATCACCATTAGTCCACTGAGAATTGAAGACTCACCTCCGACCATTCAGAACTTGACGCCATCACCAATCATGGATAGTCACAATAGACTTTTTCCAAGGGTCCATCCGGGGCTGGCGGTGTTGCCGCCGACGACAAATATTGATCAAGCCAGATGCTTGTTTGGTGTTCCATCTTCGCCAGTCTCACCGCTTACTCCGAACACGCCGCTATCCCCATCCCCGCTTTCACCGCACGAGCATATGTTTCAACAGGGTATTTTAGAGGAGCTATATCGTCGAAGGTATGTTGATTCTTCTTTAAAACATTACTCAGTAAAGCCACCATAAAACTTTCCCTTTCCGACAATGAACATTTTCCCCAAATTTTCTTTAGGTGCCATTCGGATTCAGATCTTCCATGCTTACCTGACTCCCCCAAGCTTGAACCAACAGATTTAAGCGTAAAGTCAAATTCTCGAGCAACCCAAAGAACCAAACGATGGATTCCACATCCTCTCGTTATGCCAGCGATAAAATCAGGCTCGCTGGAATCTGACCAGTCAACCCCTCAAGACTCCCCCCTCGACTTGTCAATGAAGGGAAGCCGGGAGAGGTTCGGAAGCACGCCCAATTGTGACAATTTTGGGACTTCCCGTACTATTTCTTCCTTAGTCATTCCTCCACATACGACACATGGAGGGAGTCCACTTTCTCCTGGTAATTTAGCAACTTTTTCAAGAAACTTATTTGTAAGAATTCAACGCCATCTTACTAACGCCGTATTTAATTTCTATATGTTTTTAGCTGTTATATCACCAACCACTCGTCACTCGGTTGCACTACGATATAATCTCGAAGTATCTCCAGTGGTAGAGGAAAGTCGTCCTGGAGGGGATATGGGCTTTGTTTGCCCCGTCTGTGGCCAAGTGTTTAGTCTCCATGATAGACTTGCGAAACACATGGCTTCTCGTCATAAAAGCAAACCTCATGATCCTAACAAAAGCTATCCTTGTGAGGTTTGCCATCGATCTTTTGCCAGGAGTGATATGCTTACTCGCCATGTAAGTACCTAAAAAGTTTGTATGAATAAGTAATTGAAGTTCATGGACGAGAAAAGTATTATGATGAAATTATGGAATGAATAGATATAATAATGATGATGACTCCATTCTTTCTAGGTTCGTTTGCACACAGGTGTCAAGCCATACACGTGTAAAATGTGCGGCCAAGTATTCTCAAGGTTAGTGAAAGTATTGATTTCTTTTATCCCATCCCATCATCTCTTTGGCAAGCAAACCGCAAGCCCCAGGAAATGAAATTCATTTATCTTAACTCTTCCTATTCCTTTCATTTATGGTTAGATCGGACCATTTGAGCACTCATCAAAGAACTCACACCGGAGAAAAGCCATACAAATGCCCTCAATGTCCGTACTCAGCATGTCGACGAGACATGATCACCAGACACTTGAGGACGCACACTCGCAACAGCTCATCATCCTCGTCAGATCTCATGGGCAGTGTTACAACGCCTACCTCAACATCATCATCCTCAGAACCGATTGTTGATGACAGGATCATCAAAACAGAGTTTTCCAGACCACCATCCTCATCTTCCAGCTTCGCACCCGAGAGTCCGACCCAGTTGTCGCCCGCACTTAATCTGGGATCTCTATCGGTTCACTCGCCGCCACCGTCCTCCTAAAAAAGGCAGAACAAAAATACTAACTCAACAAGAGTAAGATTGCTGTGCAGTCTGAAAACAAATTACAAAAAAATAAATAAATGTGTAAAAAATCTGGGATTTTTACAAAAAGTATACAAATTAATGGAATTGAATTCCCGTTGATTGAGTGAGAGCAAAAACAAAAAAAAATCATTATTGCTCACACGCTGACAAGATCGTTGATTGATATTACAGTTTGTGATGCGGGTGCATCACTTTTAATGTAAAAAAATTTCAAAGCAGACCATCACCATTTTCATCACCAAAAGATAATTTTGAGCTTTGTTCACGATCAAACCAAAACCCTCACTACAAAACGAGCTGCTTTTTGGTGATGTGGTGATTTATTCTTGTACTTCTGATTCGATTCGAGCAGGTATAAATGTTAGGTGTAGCATATCTGAGTAGATTTATCAGTACTACAACCAAAAGGCGATGTAGAGTTTATAAAGTAAGAGTGACCGAATAGTATCGTGACCTGAGAAAGAAAGAAAAAATTCATTTTCAAATGTACTCCTACATATTTGTACCAGTTTTTGTGCCGATAATAATAAGGGAAACAAACAAATTAATTAGCGTTCTTATGTAGTCGTTATATCGTAAATGAGAAGATGCTGCTGGTTATGTTTGGTCTGAAAAATTTGTTTTGATTTGGTCTATGAAAACTAGTTAAATATATAATGCACTGTGAATGCGAGCTACACAAAGAATTGATGTCTGATTCTGATATTCATTCATATAGATAGATACATTGAGGTGGTACCTGTAAAATTGTGCTGCTAAATTAAATCAACTCTCTCTCTTTTATACAAAACGGATAGTACAGTAGAATCATATCCTTAGACACGACACACTCAGTGTAGAAAATAAAAATTTGCTGTGAAATTTTATACTACGTATCTAAATTTCTAGAGGATAGTAACAGTACGTACATTAAGTAATTGAGCATTTTTGTGAAATCACTGGTCCAAATACAATACTTGTTTCTCACAAAAGTTAGTACACACACATCCCGATTTAAAAACTGCATCCAGACCGAAATATATTAAAATTGGAACTATTTTTGAGAAATGCAGAGGACATTCTAAAATATGGCTCTTTGCTAATTCTACTATGCGTAATGTCGAAGTCAGGAGTAAACATGCTCAATACTCTGAACTCTAAATCTAACTTTTGGGCACTTTGTAGTATTGGGTAGTTTCAACGGCGATCTTCTTTACAATTTGAAAATTAAAACTTGTAATATGAGGAAGGTAAGTTGTTTGATGGTGACGGATTGTATAAGCTATTGCAGAGCTACTATGAGTTGATGTGAATGACATTACGCAACACTTTAGATGATTTATACAAAATACGAATGGTGTCTAAGAATTGTACTTCCTTCAGATGAGAAATGATTAACTGAAAGTACTTGAATACATGTTAATTGGAGAAATAACAGACATTCGGTCGGTGAAAGTGATAAAACCTTCCGCAGCTGAAAGCACTGTTTTGTAGTTAAATGTCTAGGCTAGACAGTCTAGCAATGCTAATTAACTCTGCTATTCTGGATTCCAATATATTATTACGCTTACGCTGTTACAATTTAAGTTTTGAGTGTCGCTCATACGAAAAGAACTAAACAAGCTTCCGCAGGGAGTTAATCTGGGTGGCGGACGGATTTTCAATATGAAAATGCTGAGAGTTTTTTTTGTTGATTGTGAGGTAAGAATGAGCTAACACATTCGCCATAAAATTAGGGCGATGATGATTTAACTCCAGTTTATGTAAAATTACGTACATATTCTTAACATCTAGTCGAGCAATAGTTGAGGATCTGTGTATAACCTTGCCATCACTCTGTGACAGGATCCTTCGGAATAGCCTATTTAGATTAATATAATGGTATACTGGTATATGACGAAATTATGTTTTAAATACGTGTAGCAGTGAAATTATAGCGTGAAATACAGACCGAGTTGCGAAATCTACCTGTAGACTAGAGACCCAATAAATGAAGTTTGGTGTGTGGGATAAAACTAGAAACAATGTACGTTGTAATGATCATGAAAATGAATTGAATGAACAAAGTTGGTTTTGAAATGTATGATGATTATGCTCGAATCTCAAAGTCGTACTATTATGCTCATACATAACGGTTCTAATGGCAGGTTATTGAATACTTAATTATACGTGTATTATTTAGCATGATGATTTAAAATATATTATGTATAAAAACGTCCTTTAATTGTAAGTAGAAAAGTTTACTTACTCTGTATTTTAACTCGTTAGTGTTATGTAACTCGAGTGTCATATTGATATTATGTATATTCTTGTCGATTTCAAGTGAATTCAGTAAGCGTGCCATACTGTTTTTCATGCGATGCATATTCAATGCAAATAGTGAGTCAACTGTGTAGAGAAAGTAAGGGGAAACTTAATAAGGATTCCTCCTTCAGTTTTCAATTAATGTAAATTATTATTATTTTAGTTTGGTTTATTCTACTACGAGATAAAAATGCAATGCATTTCAATGCAAAACAAGAGTAAATACATACAAATAGCTAGAATAAATATATAGATAGTTTAGAAAATAAACGTGTGTGTATTCAACTCACCTTGTATTTTATTTTGAGTCTCTCTCTTTTCAAGGTGAAACGAAGTAGAAATTTTACTTAATCAAGGTAATTTTGCAACCAAACATTTTACTCTTATTTTACCAATACCAACCTTTCCCAGTGATTTGTACAAGTGATGATAATTACGATACTAAAATATATGTGGGAGTAAGTAAAACTACTTTAATGAATTTATAATGATGACAAAACCAATTCATTCTGCAATGCTTACCAACGAGCTTAGAGCTTAAACAGTTCTCTAATTACTCTAAACAAAGTTGCTTTTCCCAAATCAGAAACAATTTCAAATTTGCAGCCCTAATTAACTATTCACGGTAGGAACAAAAGCTTTTAATTTGATCAAGTAAACCCTTTCATTTTACATGTTATCTGGAAAGTCCAATGCTTCGATCTACGTTTCGGATGTTTTTTTAAGTTCTGAGCAAATTATTAGTAGACTGCTAAATCCTCCATAAAAGACTTCTTTGTTGGATTGTTTTGGTCAGGGAATTTCGTTCACATTTTCTATACTCAACTCACTTACACTTATACGTACTATAGAGAGTAAAAATGTTTGGATATTTTTTGGTAAACAGTATACATACATACAGAGAGATACAATGAATTGATGTCATTGTCAATGAGTTATTGATACTTGATAAATAACTACGATATGAATGATATGATGTGGGGCTGGTAACGAGAGCGCAGGGCGCTCCTTCTCCTCCTTTATTTTATCTACATTTTTGCAGTTGCGTCACTATCGTATATTACATTAATATTATCTTAGCCATTTAAAGAGGTAGACTGTGTTACAATGATTTCAGTAATAAAAAACTAGACTAAGACATAAGCTACGTGTTATCCTCCTGAACAAAATAATACTCTCTCTGTAATCATTCATTCATTCATGCTATTTGCCATAAATTTGTACTGTCAATGTCGATCCTGTGAAAGTATAGGAAAGTGTATCTAAGTATATGTACAAGGTATGTAATGTATAGAGTGTTCAAAGTTTGTTCTCCAATTTTCTTAATGGAACTAGTTAGTTGGATGTCACTCGCCATATCACAAACTCTTTTGTTATGTGCTTTTTGTCACAACTAAGATGATATCATACCAAAGAATTTTTTTGTAGCACACACAAAAAGGAACAACTCCAAAAAAAAACTTCAGTTTTCACTTACTTTTAAGAATAAGAGAAACTCAAGGGAGAAAAAATCACATTTTTTCATTCATTGGCTCAATAGAAAATGGACTTTTATTATAAAGGGAAAAATATATTATGAAAAAACATTTTCATGTCCTGATCTCGCTGTACCTGTTTCACTGAAAATAATTATTAATTGAAAAAAAAATTGTCAATGCACTCAGTTGCAAAAGTAATTGCAGTTTGATATAAATGCAAAAAATATTTCATATTTTCTAAAGACACCCACAAATGTACATAAAAATGAAAGCATGATGTTTGTAAAAGTGTTTTTACACATATTTTCCCACTTACAAGCAAAGTTGTAAGTGAATATGATCCAAACTTTATTGTGAAACTATATTATACGTATTTTAAACAAACTGTAAAAAAAACTCTATCACAATGATATATGATCTGACCATTATATGTGTATTTGTATTATTGTATAAAGTGCGCTGTAAACTTATTCATTTTCGGTATATTAAAATACGATATTATTAATGCATGATGATAATATATACGATGTACGTAAATGTATCTATATGTATAGCCGTGATATATAGGGAAACATATATACAACTGTTATTGTTATAATGGAAATGAATATAAAATAAATTATTATATGTTTTTGATTTACAAGAAAAAACACTCTTGTTCTACTTGTTTATTCATTCAGCGCTAAAAATCAATTATGATTACAAACGTTGTACACCTGTCATCGGAGTCGCATATCCGGCACAAATAAATTAGTATTGCACTTGATTCATGTTACAGATCATTATTGATCACGGATAATGTTTTTTTTAAAAGGCGGTAATGGGTAATTAAAGCATTTTACAACCTCATCATTATCACATCAACATCACTTTGAAGAAGATAATAATTAGTTTGTTATCATCAATGGGCGATGACAGGCGTCTCACCCGAAGAGACGTACTTGTAGCGCCATGCCATAAACGCAAAAACAATGGAGTCTGCCATCATAAGACCCGCAAAAGTAAAAAATTCTGTGCCCTGGAAATTCCAAGAAAAAAATAGCTGAGAATGCAGTTTTCTCAATGAGAACAAAAAAAGGTCATGAGATCAAAAAGGTGACATACTTGAGAATGTGGACTGTGTCCATGAAACATAGCAGCGATTATCACAATCACGTTTCCACAAGCGTTCATAAGATGCCAAATGGCTTGAAGCACACTTTTCATACTGGCTGGTGCCTAAAATGTCAATTATCATGATTGATTAAAGGTTTGATAACAAATGCATCTGCATACAGATATGGATTTAAGATTACGATTTAGTACCTCTGTAAAAGAAAATTCCATTCCGCTCACTATAAAAAGGATCTCTCCCCAAGCCATCAGAACATATTGGGGAAGCAGCCACAAAATATGAATGTTGTTTGCAGGAGTCACAATGACCAATTGTGATTTTATTTGTCCAGCAGATTGCAAGTCATCGTGCATGACTAAAACGTAGCTTCCACCGTTAAGAAACTCATAAACGGTGGTTAGTCGAATGTTTCCAGTATTTGTTTGAAGGGTAACTGTATACCTAAATTCACAGCAAGAAATTGTTGAATATTCTTAATAGTACAATAAATCTCTCTAGAGTTTGCGGACGAGGGACCTACGTGTCTTCTGAAACTTCTTCTGTATTCGAAAATACAATATTGTCCTCCGCCCTAAGCAAAAGAAATGATTTTGTTTCCCCATTTCCTTTTACGGGAGTGAGCGTCACTTTCATAACACCTTCATCCGCTTTGAATTTGAAACTGGAACTATCCCGTGAAACGGCAAATCTTACACGAGCGTTTCCATCTTTGGACTTTGCGAAATCATCCTCAAATGGGAGGGGACTCACAGAGAGAGAATTGTTTGAAGTTACTGAAATACTGGCTGTTTGGTACGCGGTTGGAGCAACGTCTAAAATACCGAGCCATTGAATATCCAACCCGAGATTTGACCCTGAGCAGTTCTCACTCGCAGTTCTTGCAAGGATTTGACGGTTTTTGAAATTCATGGGTGGAAGGGTAACTACGTCATTTATATTAACAGTGTAATCTGATTCCTGTGCGGAAGCGGAGGAGTTGAGCCAAATGTCGATTGGACATGGAACATTATTTGCGAAATTTAGGACAGTTAATCCACTCGCTGGTTCACTTCTAACTGCCGGCTGTTGAGAAACCACGAAGCTAGAATTACTTGTGCATGTATTATTTTGGAAGATAGCAAATCAGTTTTTGGGGAGAAAGTTTACACTACTTACTTCAATTTTCGTTTCAACAATACCAGCAACTGCAAATGAGAGAGCAGCCAAAACTCCTCCAATTACCATTTTTTGAAGTGGTTTTTTGCAAACTCCACATTTCCCAAAAATGGGATAGATGACGTATTGAAAAAATGGAAGGAAGATGAACATCAAAATTGCATTGCTGACCTTCAACGAAAGAATAAAAAATATACAGTTATATAAAGATAATTAAGAGTATCAGATAGATAAATTGCTAATTATTAGATTGAATTTAAAAAGCCTAAGGTTTCTAAATATTTGCATTTGCATTATTCCTATTGCCGTGCTGTACCTGCATTTGTTCAGGTTTGATGATAAAATTTCCAATTCGTCCATTCATTCGTGTTGCCTACGGAAGGAATGTGGTAATGCAATTGCGGGGATTGAGAAGATGCAGAGGAGCTCTTACTACTTTAAACAATAAGAAGCTCTTTAACCAGACAACCTACTGTAATACTAAGAAAAATACTAGTTTGTGGAAAACTTAGAAACGTTTAAGATAAGCAATTGTTCTTAAAAGTTTCCACTTTGATTCCGCCAAATACTTCAACGATGATGCTAAATGCTACAACTCATTACATTCTACTCAATCCCCCTCAATTCACCTGTAGTGTCCATCTGCTGCCCTGCAAAAATTTACCAAATGTCATAATCAGCATTACTCCCGTGTTTGCTGAAATGAAATGTATGATGTAACATTTTGGTTAAAAAATGTCATACCAATTGCTCATAAAGTGCAAAGAACATGGGAACTGGTAAATAATAGACGAGCACTCGAAGCAATCCTTTTGTATCCGCAATTAGTGACTCATCATACTTATCTGCAGCCGAGTCCAGCCAATGAGTTGATGGTGACGGGGATACACTTGCAGACTTTTTCCCTCTATTTGATATTGCGTACTGGGACGAATTACGTTCATTAAGAAAGCATTTTAAATGTTGTACTAATTGTAGAATATGATAATAATACTTACAGACATGCATTTTACAACTTTAACCATCATGTTTCCATTTGGTGTGTTGATAACATACAACCGTCTTCCACTGACGAATACAACTAAACACAACACGAACGTACCAATCTATTATGGAACTAAATAATAAATTTTCTTACAAAATGCAATGTGACGTTTACCTATTGCCAAAAGCATAATTGTCGATGGAACTCCAAAAGCGAGAGGATAGCAGTTCTCCATCCCAAAACATGACACATCCCTTCTAAAAACTGGTGTAATAACAGTCGAAATCATGTTTCCAATTGTGATTGCAAAAAAGAACAGGGAGAAAAATTGTTTGAGTTGATTTTCTTGTTGGGGCAGAATGAATTGCTCTCCACCCAGAGGAGCCTGAATAAAATCACTGAAATTTAATTTTTCTCCTAAGATACCTAACACTGCTTTAAGAAAGGAGGACTTACAACGCATGGCTTCATTCCAGCGGTCCCAACCGCCATCAGAAATAAACCAACAAAGAAAAACGCTCTGAAGAAGTAACAAAGACACAGTTTTCCTCATTAAAATGTAACCTAAATCTAAGATAGTTTTCTAATAATATCCAGTAAATTACTCGACTGGAAGTTTCAGCGGTGGTATTGATGACAGCGTCAGCGTCACATTTCCAATGGCAAAGAGTATCGAGACATAAAAAATGGTTCGGTATTTTCCTAGCCAAGAATCTGACAACACTCCCCAAACTACCGGAAGTCCGTAACAAAGCATGAGAAAAATGTGGTAGTAGGAAGTAGCCGTGTTTTCACTGAAGTTAAGTTCATTCCTCATGTAAATTGTAAGCACGGCTCTCATTCCATAATATGAAAAGCGCTCGCTGAGCTCCGTGGCCATGATAAAGAAGCAACCTTTTGGGTAGGGAAGCCTTTTCCCACTTACTCCCTCCTACGCAAAATAATTATCAATATTGTAGTAAACCATTGTCCAAGTAGATAATTCTCTAAAATTCGTTTTATACCATTTCCATCGAATCACGGAGTTGCAACTCCTTATCAGTTTTCGAACCCTCAGTCATATTGAATGTGAATGGGATGGTAGTCCTCAAGTTAAAATCACCACTGCCAAACCAGCCACCTACAACTAATCCTTAAGGGCAAGCCTCCTCGGTTTTAATTAGTATGGAAAATGCTGACTAGCTAGAAGTTGCATGCTTGCGAGTAGTGATTTCCAGAGTTCCACCGTCAAAGCATAAAATGTGGCTACTATTTATCAGCAACCGTCTGAGTCTGTTTGTTCACCTTCACTCATTGGTCATCATCATATGATATCTGGAATGTGATGCACTATGTGTGTAAAAATTAGGAATCTCGCTACTTGTTCCTGTCACATTACATCACGGACAATGTACATGTGCATGTTTGCTGTGATTGACATTGTGTTCTTATCAGTTTCCTTCTGATCACGTATGTATTACTGAAGCACGACAATCACCTGTTAATAACCACAACCACCCTTTTTATCACTGCCACTGCCAATCCAGCTGATACTTGATTTAAACGGATTTTAATGATTGTTTTGTGAATGGTTCCGTCCGTTTGGAGTTGGATGCGAGTTCTAATAATAGACAGTGAAGATATGCATACGATTGTAAAGAGAAGCCCAACTAGCTCTGATTTTATGGCTGCGTGTATGTCCCAGTTTCATTTTTGCTTCTTGTTCCGATTTACATGCTTGCTCACTTTTACTTTTCTGCAATTTGATGACTTCTACTACTTCTTCCCAACCATATTTGCAAAAAGTGCGAGTGAACAAATAATGCTTTAGTTTTATTCTTTTCCTTATGTCTGACCTATCTGGCTGTGAATCTGAATAAAATTTAAACCGATACCAGAGCTAGAATGAAGTAAAAGGTACTTTTTGGTCGTCATCAACATTCTTAGACATTCAATAGGAGCAGGAATAATGCTGCCAGTGCTCAAAATACATATGAAGTAATTCATTATCGAGGAGCTATTTCTTCAACCATTTGCATTCATAAACATGTTAATTATCCAAATACAAGGCCATTAAGTTTATGCCTTGACGTACCACACGGTGAGCTATGATATGAGTGTGGTATTAAGGAACAAAAATAAAATGTTTATGATGGTCCTGTCTTAAACACGGATATGTACTCATTTGTCTGCATTCGTTAATTGAATGACGTTGTTGGCTCAAACTTCTATTGTAGTGGAGATTACTCACAAACGATATTAATATTCTATTCTAATTCTTCGATTTGCCGACATAATGACATTTAGCTGATGAATAGCAGATCGGCAAGGTTAAGGAATACTAGACAGGCAGCTACTATAACTTATGTGACTGAAGATGAAACGGTGGTTCGAAAATTACTTATTATCTCCCTCAGTTGCTCAAACATTTATATCCGAATTTTTATTTGAGATAAGAAAGGCATCCATGCACATGAAGGTTGTATGCTATCCAATTAAGAAATTTTACCATGTATAATATAACTTCGACTGATTCAGAAAGCTTGACACCGTCTAAATCGCTCATCTACAATATATGCTACTATTCTTGCTTGATATATGAAAGAAAACGGGACTTCACTCTGAAATCAAAATGTTTTAATGATTTTTATACGATAAAGACATATCTCTCGTTTATTTCGTAAAAAATGCGACACACACAAAAACTACAGCATATAAAATTTGTATGGCATCTAGGAACGTTTTACATTAAAAATCGCATTCGCATTCGTACTCTACATTCATTTCATCACATATTAAAAAAATTAAAAAGTCTAGGCATCCTTATACTCCTCATTCTTCCTCCTTCCAGGGCTAGACTCGCGCATTTCAACAGTGTTATTATCCGGATCCTCGACTTGGCCGATTTCTACTGGTTTGTAGAAGCATGCCAAAACTGCGAAAATGATCATGTCCACAAACATAAGTCCGGAGTACAAGAAGAATTCCTTAGACTGCAAAGAAAAGACAATTAATGTATCACGTAAAAACATGATTACTCGTTTAGCACGCATTGATGATTTTACTGACCTGCTCCTCAAATATTTTAAATTCTGCAAGGAAGACGACAATGACGTTACCAAAAGCTACAGTAAGAAGCCATGCAGCTTGCAAAACTGACTTCATGGTAGCTGGAGCCTAAAATAGTAATGAAAGGTTGTATTATTAGGTTTGATTTCATTGCTTTCGTTAAGTATTGGATATAAATAATTTTTACCTGAGAAAAGGCAAACTGCAGTCCGGTAACGCTAAACATAACCTCACCAATGGTAATTATCACATATTGTGGAACCAGCCACAGCATGTGAATAGAGTTGGGTTGAGTAATCACATATTCCTTAATATCAAACTTGTCGGCTCCGCTTTCCTTCTTGATTACGTAGACGTAGTTTCCACCTTGTTTTGGCTTAATGTTTCCGATTGTGACATATTTCTTTGAAATATCTTTCGATTCAATGGCAGGCGTCATTAGCACAAGTGTTTGCCTGAAATATTTTAATAAGTAACAGCAGTTAGTATTGCAAATCTAGCTCGTATTAAATATAAAGTTTGCAAATGAAACATTGTAATGGCGTTATTACTCATGAGGATCAGTTTTGTAATTTCCACTATCGAATTCTGAAACAGGGACTCCGTCAACGGAGACTGCTGCTGCTTTCTTTCCATGCCCATCGTCTTCAACTTCAGGTTCTTGCCATACTTTCATGAATGAGTCCCCATGTTTGAACTGAATGGACTCCTTTCTAGAAATTGAGTCTCCAAATCCGAGAAAAACGAATCTGAAATTGAAACGGAAGACTTGAAGGAATATAGTTGGATATTTTAATCACTGAATTGTGGAGTATTTACTTTATTTTTGAAGCTCCTTCCCCATCCTTTTTCAGTTTGTCGGATGAAGTAGCTTCTTTGATGGAAGCGGTTGTTCCTTCACTCATAATCAGGTAAGATCGGGCCTGAAAGTTGTTAAACACGTTATTTAAAGGTATAAAGACATGAGCACCGTGCGTATAGTTGACCTGTCACAGTACCTCTTTATTACGAGCATTTAATTGATAATCAAATGGCTTGTAACTTTCACATCCTTCTCCCGCAGGTGTAAATTTTGTTGCATAAGTTTTCCCAGCTTCGATTTGCTTCAATATGTGTTGTCCAAAAGCTTCTATTTGAGTACTGTTATTTCCCTCCAGCTCCATTTTAACTGGACAAGGAAGACCATTGATGAAATTTACATGTGCTTCATTTGCTCCAAGTTTCACGGCGTACGTTGGCTAAAAATTATTTAAAAAATCATTCATTCAAAACCTTTCCTGGGTTATACAAATTAACCACTACTTCATCCTCTGATTTTTATTATGATTAGTACATAAATGGATTATCTACCTCAAGTTGAAGCTCTAAAATCCCAGAAACAACAAAGGCTATTCCAGCCAAAACACCTCCAACTGTCAATCTTTGCAAGGGTTTTTTGAGCAATCCAATCTTGGCTAATCCTGGGTAGATAATTTGGTCGAATATTGGAATGAAAGCCAAAATAAGGAATGGGTTCAACACCTGTAACCAACAATAAGTTAAGGCAATTAAAATTTTATCATAGGTAAATAACATTGTCTCGTTTTATTATGGTGGAAATCAAACGCACCTGCATTTGGTCAGGTTTAATAATGTATCCAAAAACTTCGCCATCCATCCGAGTAGCTTGAAACGTCCACCTGTTCACGCGTGTCAGTCATTTATGTAAATTGGTACTATACTACCACTTCTACAATATTGTAAATATTTATGCGAAAATTTGTATATACCTGGAACCCTGCAAGATAAACGACCCCCAAATTTTTATCAACTCTTGTATATTCATACGATTCATTGAAGTTTATAAAATTGCAACTAATTTCTAACCTGTTGATCAAACAACGCCCAGAAGACGGGGAGAGGAATGTACAGCACTAAAATCTTGAGGAGCCGTTTGACACTCTCGATAAGCTCGCTGTCATATTTTCCACTTGCATGATCTAGCCAGTGCTCCCTTTTGATGTTGGATTTTGATTTTTGACTTATTGCATGCTGAAAAAATGTGACATAATATACGCCAATGTAAGTATTCTCCACGTGTAAGACTTTTTCTTATATGTTTTGCGTGCGTGTGTCAGTAAAGCACTACATTAAGGACATTTCCAGATAAAAAGTTAACAAGTTACAGGCAGCGCCTTACCGCAATACATTGACCGACCATTATAAGAAGGTTACCATTCGGGGCTATTATTTTGTACAGGGGTCTTCCACAGATAAATACAACTGGAACAAGACAAGTTAATATGAAGAGAAAGAAGGACTACTTGAGTTACTTGCATGCAACCGGAAATGTAAGTTTTTACTTATTAAACTAAAGTTCTAAAGAGCTGTGAGACAAAAACAATTAAAACTATAATGTTAAGTCATGCATTAATCAACTAAACTTATATTAAATCCATACAATCATGTAACATTCTAGGAATTCCCATTCACATGAAATATATTTTTAAAGAGAGCATTTTTACAAAAGTATAACGTGCAAAAGGTTACAAGGACGATGCAAAAGTGCGTAGAGGTTAATAGAGCTGAACTCAATGCAGTGTGCTGTTATTAGTCATGCTCATGCAATGAAACAGACATGAAATGCATTGAAACTCACGGTCACGCATTTGGCAACATCCATTGTGATGTTTCCTTCCGGTTTTCTACACGTGTACCATGGTCTTCCGATTACAAATACGACTGTGTGATGAATGAATCATTAAAGTACATTTCGTAACATTTTTTTCTTCAACCCAATGCAGCTTAATCGGTTCTGACTAAATGAGAATGATTAAGGTGTGATTATATTCTGTGTTGAAATTATTGTAACTTACCTAAAGAGACGACCATCAAGACTGCTGGAACTCCAAAGGCGAGCGGATAACAAGTCTCGGCTCCGAAACATTGAACATCCTTTCTGAAAATTGGTGTTATAAAAGTGGACAGGAGTGAGCCGGCATTGATGGAAAAGTAGAAGATGGAGAAGAATGAGCTGAGTTGCAGAGCCTGTTGAGGCAATGTGAACTGATCTCCTCCGAATGCTGATACACATCTATGAGGTTACAAATAAAAATTAGTTCCTCCAGAAAACAAGAAAAATATTCAATGAAATTATACGCATTTTTAACTTACGGTTTAATCCCACCCGTTCCAATGGCTATCAGAAGCAATCCCAGCATACTAAACGTTCTGCAGATTGAAAAATTAATTAGTACAAGTCACTTGATGAACTGGTTTCCAGAGTCCTTGTATTTAAGATTTTCACTTACTCTGTCGGAATCTGAAGTGGTGGAGTGGCAGCCAAAGACAACACGACATTTCCAATCGCATACACAATCGATAGATACAGAATTGTTCTGGAATTATATGCAAAATATCAATGTCAAAAAATATGAACAGGTATTTCGATGGATGAGCCAGAGACGAAGAATTTTAAGTGGGAGAAATAGGGTTAAATCTACTGGAACATACTTGAACTTTCCAAGAAGCGAGTCAGCAATCATCGCTCCGAAAACCGGAGTGAAGTAGCAGAGCATACTGAAAACATGGTAGACTACAGTTGACTTGTCCTCGCTGTATCCCAAAACGTTTATTAGGAAGAGCCCCAACACCGCTGATTGAAAAATTACAATATCAATTAATATTATACTTAAATAGATTTGTCTTGAATCCTTTGTTCGTAGATTACAAAAATCCGATAAAAATTGTAGGCAGTTTAGCATTAACATCATTGCAACGCCTCAAAACCATGAAATTGCATATAAATCCTTCTGAATCAGGGATACCCCAGTTCAATTTGCCAAAATCCCCACTAATTTGGGATATCATTAATTCAAGTTCACTTTCATTTGAGAATGTCGTTTTCTTTAGAGTGCTCGTCTTAAAAACATGTTCTCAAATTCCAAGGCGAGTGCCCCTTTTAGGACGTAGGATGTAAGTAGATATGCCCACATGATTTAACTTTCTAAGGAATTTTTAGGCATGGTGAATAAAATTAAGATGTGTGATTTAAAAATGCAAGTATACTACATCAATCGTTCCCTCAGAAGTTAGGACAAGGGCTTTTTCGAACTTTTCCTTTGTATCATACACGCATATTTGATATTTTCAGGTACCCAATTGAGCAAATAGTTGCCTATTGTATACATGTGAGACGCATTGAAAATTACAAAGACATCCTTTTGGATCCCCCGACGAGATACCTATTTTTATTCCTAGCCCAATTTACAACGAGCTGTGAAAACTGATTCCCAATTCTTCTGTCGGCTACATACATTTTTTCTAGGAAAATCATTAGCATAAATAGTTGTATACATTTGTTTTTGCCACTGCTGCATTTCATTCAGATGTCAATTGATGAGGAAGGATGAAGAGAAACACGTGAAGAAAGTTTATTGCAGAGTTTTCCTCTAATAATGCAACCGTGGTTAAAATTGCATTTTTGTTTTTGCATCCGCTTCTATTAATTACTACAAACCAAACCACAAGCTTATAACATGGCTTCTCCTAAACATTTTGGCAACAATTTCTCATTAATCAAGCTCACATAACAGAAAGACAAACATCAAGGTACGAAATATGATATGATACTTAAAAACAGCATCGATTAGCAACGGTACTTGTTAGAGTGGTGTTTGATGCTGTACATTTGTGTTCTACACCACACCACACTTAATCTTTCTACAGCTTTCGTTCCCCAGCCTAAATTAAGTGTTGACCATAGTCAATAAATAGCAAATTACATAGTGCAAAACGAGTCCCCACCTACCTATCAGGCTGGTAGATTAGCAAGAAAAAATAATTGGAGGCTTTGCCTAAACATTTATGTAAAGTACTTTCTGAAAATATGACGTGAATTGCATTGTAATCTCATCATGATGATAGCCTACAGCGAAGGAAGAGTTGATCATGTTGCAGGTTGCAGCTCTTATGGTAAGGCTTAGCCAAGGCAAGGGTGTTCAGTCACTGTGGTAAATTGATGCGACACGATGTAACTGCAGTGTTCATGATTATGTAAATGTTCTCAAGATGAAGTGATCAGAAAAATATTGTTGACTGATCATTTAAAGTGTGCGCACGGGGTCAAATAAGTCAGTGAGCAATTGATTGATGGATGAATATAAAATGAGAAGCGCTGGTCGTCGCAAAATAACCAACCACAACAGTAAGTCAACCAACCAAAAGAAAGTGAACAAGCTTGAGATGACAATGTTGCATGTATATATAAATAAATAAAAAGTCGATTGGGATTGCGACAAAAAGTCGTATTGGTTCTTACAAAGAAACGATTAAATTAAAACCCACATGCAAACTAAGTTTGTCGAGTGCTTACTAACCTAGTATTTCCTTATATGCAATCATTTGTCAACTAAAAAATACAATAACTTTTCGGCGAAATAGAGTAATTATGAATGAAAACAAAAGTGGACTGACCTTTCATGCCATAGTAGGAAAACCGTTCACAAAATTCCTGAGAAACAAATAAATTAATTCAGATAAATAGGTTCTTTTCCACATTTGTCGCTTCATGCAAAAAGCTAATCTTACATTTGTGATGATGAAGAAGACACTCTTCGGATACGGTATCTGAAATAAGATTTGTTAAATGCATTTAACTCACGTAATCACAAGTTTTAAATATTTAATCATCGTATTGAACATAATACCATGATATTTATCACAAATGTGGTAGGTACTGATTTTCAACAAACACAGTTCCAACTCAGCTTACCTTTCCCGCACTCACCACCATCTTGACCATTTAATTTAAAATTTCACAAGTTCCAAAAAAAATTCCTGTTTATTCAAGCTTGTAAAGCATTTCCGCTACCATGAGCGAACACAAACAAAGTATGAAATGTATTGTCTAGCTCATACTTTGATGGCTGACTAAAAATACGATTATTATTTCGCAACTCAACACAATACACTGATCCACTCTTGAATAGAGTGATAAAACACAATTGACAATACACCAAAAATGAACTTCAACTTTGTGTGGCACGTTGCATTATCATACTCACTTGAATTCACGCTGTTCAAACCTCAATTTTAAAAGTGGCAATTGACGCCTGCTCAGTTTTAAGTAGCTAAAGCAATTTGTTTATATAACAATTTCAGAAATATCTACCTAGAAAGATCATGTGGGCCAACAATGTTGGTAGTTCTCAAAAAACAATATAGCAATATTACCAATTGTTGCGCACAAACCAAACCAAGCCAAGTAAAGAGCCTCTACATTTTCCTCATTGTGAAATCTTTCTTTACTTGGTAGGAAGGCCAACAACTATCACCACGATGAAATGTATACAATTCACCTGTAACTTTTTGATAAATTTCGTTTTTAACAAGATACGTGACAACTCATAAAATGCCTACGTCAAACGGATGGCTTTGAAAAGCTAATTTGATTTATGTTTGATAAGCCCAATAATTTCATCAAAACCAATCCCAATAAAACAATTTCGTATTAAAACTATATCACATATCACCACAAGAAAAATTGCCGACACCTAAAGTAGTATCATTGCACCGTATTTCAGTTCCCAATAAACGCGCAGACAATCAACCTTAAACCAACTTCCTTCATGAATTCTCAAGCACAACTGAGTGGTAATGATGGCAAAGCAATAAAATGCAAGTCAAGAGCAAGGTGCTTTGTCTATCCATTCAAATATATGCATATCTACCATCTACGCATCTACCTAGACACAAATTATATAGCTGATGTGATTTGTAAAAGGAATATGATCTTTAGCTCAAGTGTGAGAGCTTTAGGAAGGCTTTTCTTATGCAGTATAGTGCAGCAGCCCTTACAAAACTCACTCCTCACCTTACTTTACTAAATACAAGTATTTAGCTGTGCTTATATGCACTCGATAGATTTTATTGGCATTATTTCACATTTTACATGTGTAGAAGCCACTCGGCCACAAAAACAACGCATCTCTGTCATGTACAATGAAGCAGCTAATATATACCGTGCAGGTAGTAAGTGAGGGTCAGTCAGAAGAATAATTGTAAACGCCAAACGCTGATGTTCTCACTACACGCACACTACCGTAGGCATTCAAAGTATACTAGTTTAAGCCACAACAAAAGAAGGTATTTAAGCATAAGACCAAAAACCAAAAAGTTAATACAAAGGTGCAGGTTTCAACCACAACAACAAATGATACACCTGAGTAGTTGACTCCTGCGAGTAATTTTGAGTGGGACCTGATGCATAAAATATGTCTTTCTTTTGCTCCCCGCACAATATTGCTGTTGTAAAGGAAAGTTAAATATATATATCATCCTCGGCATCTGCATAATCATGTTGGGTGGAAGAACATGTCTGGTTGAAGTAGAATATGCAACTGATGCAAATTCCAATCATCCTCAAAGTCGAAATCAAAGCATATAGCAGACTGGCTTGACAAAGTACGTTGTTTTGTTTGTACTTACAACATCTTAAAAGTCTTGAGAGATAAAATCAGTAGTAATGTAGAAGAGCTCAATTTTTGCATAGCTAAAAAATAACAAGGGCAGTCATCATCTTACTGGGAATCTTGATCGCTATACAGGTATATTTTTTACGAGATAATATGCTAGATAAAAGATAAGTGATGAATTACAGGATTCTAATATTGCAAAAATCAATATGCACAGCTTCCTGAATATGTATATTGCAGGGCATAACGTTAGTTCGAAATCTGTAGCTGCAGGCTGGCTTCGCATTTGCTGCACAACAGGATTTACTACATACTTGAGCTATATTGCTGCAGGCTAGTTGGGTGCTGGGCTTGTTGATAAAAAAATGAAATTGGTTGGCGAATCTGACAGAGATGATGATGATGCTGCTGAGAGTATTTTTGCACATTTGTTTATGGCTACTTGAAGATGACACGCAGTTAGCTACCTGTACATAAAAATACATTCTTTCCTGTGTCATTCAGGCTAATTAATTGATTCTTAGAAAACATTGCAAAATTATACTTGGAAGGGAATCCCATGAAGTTGAAGTCAGCCGTGATGAGTTTTGGAAAGATACAACTATACATTTTTTACAAGGTAGGTAGTTATTTCTGCCACAAATGAAATCGTAGGTGAAAAACCGTGCGTACCTACGTATCTATTGAATATGAATGAGTGAGTAAACTTTCAATGATACTGATTCTGATAGTAAGAGTAGTAGGAGTAACTAATACACACGTTTGCTAGCGTAGGTATAATAGGTACGCGTGATACATGGTAATTTAATGTGATCCGATAATCGACGAGAACTAAAGGAAGGCAATAAAATTGCTGTAAGAGATTAGTTGAGAGTTGCACTTTTGTGTATTTAATTACCTAGATCATGAGAACGAAACAAAGTTCAGAATGCACACAATACTCCTAACATTTGGTATTAGGCCCTGCTCCACTTTTCTCTTGTTTTATTCAGAGCGCTACTACCAGATAAAAACCACGAAAGTAACGAAACAGCTTTTGACTTGGAGTTTTCCTAATGCGCATTATCGCAGGCTTTGTGCATTGTGAATGAGTTCCAAACCCAATGACATGCACCTGTTGAAGGTGAACTCACGAATGTTAAACTAAGATGCTCATAAGTAAATCATTATAATAGGTTAAATTACAAATACTAATAGATACAAAATAGGCAATGTACTGTAAACGCTAGTACAGCAGAATGAAAGAATATAGTTTCTTTGCATAATTTAAAATACTAATTTTGGTTGAAATTTTACCTTTTTATCCGATTCCACAACAGTAGCTCCATATCCCTTTTGTGAATCTGAAATTGATGAATAATCCGTCAAAGAGTCACCATCAAGTAATTTTTCCGTTGATAAAGCTAATGAACCGGGTAACTCGTCTGGAGACATGAATGTCAAAGTCGGTCGTCTTCTTGGTTTGTCAACAATGTCAATTTCAACTTTAATCATGCCAATACAAACATAAATTGCAAATTAACCTAGTATTTAAAAAATCTATGTAATATTACAATTTACAAAAAGTACGTTTTACAAAAAAAATCCTCAATTATGTACTCTCATTCTGAAGAGAAAGAAAAATAAAACATATGTCACTGTGTCCATGGTCGTGTCGTGTAGATTTCTCCTTCCAGACTTGAACTGTGACAAGGGTTAATTTTCACACTTACCAAAATCCAGTCCATTTTTCTCCGACAGGTGTTCCTTCTCATTAGACTTTGTGTTGTATTCCCCCTTCATACTACTATCTAAATCAGTTCCAATTCCAGTCTGTCACAATCTAACTGGTCCTCGTCGGTTACATAAAAGACCACACCACCAATATACTCCAGAATGTCAATGCAAAAATCGAACCTGTTTCTATTAATCACGCATGTAAATTTATGCAACTGGGGAGAAAAACGTAGACAATCTAATGCACGTTTGCTTTTAAAAAGTAGAGATGTAAAGATTAAATTCTTCACGTTCTCACATTAAGTAATATCAAACCATCGTTCGTTCACACTCGATTAGCCAAACTGACGGAAAATCCAAAGAAGAAATTGCAACTTTTACTACAACTGATTCTGATGCATCAGCTTACTCAGCTGTAATGGAAATTTAATTGTCACTGTTCCACGGACTATTAATGATGGGTTGCTGATGATCCTCCTTTATCATTAGTATTTGCGTCGCTACTCAACTTTTGCCTAATGTAATACTTCGTTGGATCCGCTTCACTAAACAAGAATATTGCTATTGCACTTTTCCAATGGTTTTCCTCCTTGTAATACTCGAAAAGTCGAAACCGCAAAGGATTGTATGAATGCATAATTTGTTGCCTAATATACCAAAGTACATATTTGTGTAATGCAGGATGCTTTTAATAGATCGGTGTCTACAACATAAATTGTGTAAACATCTAAATGGGTTGATTTGATGATGATGAGTATCTGGCATCACATTGAAAAAATACTGACACGACTTTTTTGTATGGAATCGACATGATGTTTTGTAGATTTTTGCAGGTGCATGGTCTATCAAAGTAGAGTATGACTTTGAATGAAAATATTGTCAGTTAGCAGCTGTAGAAGTTTTAAAGGAAATTGATAATGTGTATCATCTTTTTTGCTGATCTAGCATGGCAAACTCATCATTAACACTGAGCTAAATTCTAATTCCATAAAGGATGTGTCCAATTCAGCTGAGTTTAACAAATACTCAGGTATTTGCTAGTCTTGTTTGTCGTCATAAATGAGCTGGCTGCGGGATACAGATTATGTACATAATTTTTAGTCCATTAAAATCCTCCGTTATCATCACAAAGTAGAGTTTGAATAATAAATGTACATGTGGGCCATTGTCATGCGGCAATGCGTAGAAATGCGAGCAAAACCACTGACTTCCGCCCGTCAGCATAAATGTAAATCATGGACATGAATAATTTACCTCGGCTATATGAGTAGAAGTAGTCAATTATGGATGAGCATCCGAATGAGAGAAATGCGGCGATTGTCATTAATTCATGTGGTCACATTTGTAATCCAATTTGAAAGGATTTGTTTATGAAAATAAAGACAACCTTTCTACCTCAGATCTAATTCCATTCAGATTTCGCATCTGCTCAGAATGAATTTAATTATTATGCGAATAAAACCGTTGTGAACGTCCAAATAATTTTATTCCAAACTTTAGTATTGAATTGTTTTTCCTGATGTTTTACGGGATACATACGAAATTTTTGATGTTCATAAATTTGGATATTAGATTACCGCTACACAGTATACAAATTAGCTTTGATGCTACATCATAGTATTTACATACACATTGAGATAATACAGATATTTTTATTATTGTATAGTACACCTTGCTTACTTACAGCACATCATATCTCATAAAAGTATCCATATTTTATATATTTACCATTCATAATAACATTATTTGTTGGCTTATCGAAAATTTTATTCTGATTTCTTGGAAAATGTATGTATGTATCTATTACAATTTACGAGCTAGGAAAGTTTGAATTATTATCATTTTTTGGATCAAAGCCATGGATTTGAATTTGGGACTGGGAAATTACGTACAGCGTCCAGTTTCTTAACAATATTTATTTTTTCAATTATAAATGACAACATACATTGAAGGGACAATAACAATTATTGACATTTTATTTTTGGTTTGAGGGCACCAGCCCCAAAACTTGTATAAAAACGTACTTTACTTTAATCCTTGTATGTTTAATATGGACAATTTTTCTCGAAGCTATATAATTATTATATTTTACTTTATTTTACGCACCAACAAGTGATATTAGACTACCGAATACTCAACTATCATAATAATAATAATTCAAATCAGTTTGGAAATTTTATACAAGATGATCACGGGGATTGTCCTACTACGTTCAAATCACTAGAGGCTATTGATATTTGACCTATTACACATTTTACACTACGACCCGGGACAGCTTTGGTTGATGAGATTTCTCAACCTCAGCCCAATTCTGTTGTGAGTGAAAGCGAACATTACAAGTTTAGTTCAGTACAATTTATGATATATAATAATACTATGTTGATTTGATGAGGAATATGTACGTATTGCGGATATTTGGATCAAAAAAGATTATTGTTTCCATTTACCTGTCTGACCGTTCGATTTGTTTTGAGTTTCAGAGAGTATACCATATTATTTTACTATTCCTATGTCTACATTATTGATGATCAAGAAGTATCAACCGTTTGATGTGTATGATTTTCAATCAATGATAAATGAAACTGATATGTAACGGGGTTCTACATTTTTTGAGCTATAGATAGACACAAAGTGAAAAGGTACATCAACGTTACGGTTTGGATCCTACATAGAATTACTTTTGGGGATGACTTTTATCTTCTACTTTAATAATAAATTTATATTTGTATTTTATTTTCAATCGGGATTAAAATTACAAAAACAAATATTGGAGCTGCTACTTCTTTGATATGGTTCAGCTACGGCGTGATATCATAGTTAATTATTCACTAGTGGTGAGATAAAGATGAGTTCTGAAAATATCTAGGTGGATGATCCTCTCCTATCATTCATTCAGCAAGGAATGCATAAAAGATATGGTGATGTGATGTGAGTGATGAATATTGTGACTTGTGACGCAACTAGCATAACATTCAGTTCAATGACAGCATACCTCTTCATAATTTAAATGGGATGGCTAATTTACTATTCAGGTGTGCTGCTGGTGCTGTGTTTGTTTGTGTTCACTTTTATTTCATTAGCATCATCCCGTCCATAAGCTACTGAATAATGGAGCAGGAGCTTTTGTTACTCGAGCTGCGCTAGCTGCTCCGTATATCCATAATTTTCCATAGGTATGCACTACATTGTTTGTATAGCTCTAATTCTAACGCGTGTAGAGATACATAATAGGTTTGACTTGACAGTCTTCGCTCAGACAGGAATATAAAACAAGTATTAATCCAAAGCGTGGCGCCTTGTTTCCATCAATTAATTAATGAACAACTTGAGGATAAGAAAAAAACTATACTGATTAAACCTCTACTAAAGTAGTTAGTATTGTCTCGTGGTTCATGATAGTATGTATAGGTATATGCCACATATTATGTTGGGTGAATTTGAATATAAATTTCTTTTGTAGTTGATAGTTTACTATTTTTAACAGTTTTTGATAGGTGTTCACTACAGCTGTCTGTATGTCAAGGCCTGGAATATTGCAGCGGAATTAATGCGTACATAAAAGTGACAATAATAAACTGCTCCATTTTCTTGTCAGCGAATTGACGTGATCGATTTAATTATGTAACGTAAGTTGCTAGCGTGGGAAGATGAAGGATAAAATTACTGAGAAACTGTCGGCAAATTTTGCTCATGTAGTAATTTATGAATCACAAAAAAACTATTTTTAGCCCAAACAACATAACGTAAAAAGATACAAAATATTAATAGCTGAGAAAGAAAGTGAAATGTCAAGTTAGTTTAATTTCCATTCAGCGCTTTTAGGAAGGTGGGTGGAGTGGGCGGCTGTGAGTAAATGCACGTGGCCTGTCACATGAATTAAAAGGTGTCTCATTTTAGCTGGAGTGAACGTCAAGAAAAAGTTTCCATAATTTCATACTCTTAGGAGTTTGGTTGCTGCTGTTTACTTTAGATCTTTTCTATCGAATCTCTGTTTAATACATTTAATGTAGTTTTAAAAAGAGGAGTACAAAAGTTCTGGCAGAAATTATATAGTCCTGCTTAAAATTGTCCATTTTAAGAACTATGATGACGTAACCTATCTTAATAGTACGAAATGACATATCATTTCAGCCCGTAATTTTTAGACGGTAAAACATTGAGTCAAAAAATAGAGGTATGTCATCATGTCATATGTGTATGCAAGAATTTCCTCAATTTTTGCTATAAAAGTACTCGCCTAAGTTCCTTGACTATTTGGTACATTACTTGTTTTTATTGCAATAGACTGGGACGTTGATAAGTTGGTTGTAATTACTGATCGCTTATAAGAAACCACCTGAATTTCCCTAAATTTCTTTTGCATTGTTTGGAGGTTTCGGCTTTAGCAAAATTAGAAACACATTAAAAATATAAATGACAATGACATGACTGTCTAAAAAAATTTGGAAACAAACAGACAGATCAACTACGAATAAGGTTACAAGTAAGAAAATTATGAAGAAATAGTAATAAATTGCAACTTTAAAATTTCACAACACAACCTAAAACCATCGAGGCTGACGTTCAGATCACCTATTAAATTGAATATTATTGAGATTGATTTTAAATTTTTAAGGAAGACCTTGATGAAACAGTTTCTAAATTTAGCTACCTTTAGCCTACTCATATTATACGCAACTATGCGTTGTAGATTAGAATAATTAATTCTAAATTGTTGTAGGAAAATGCATTGCAAAAAGATTTTTTCAAGTTTTTAAGTTTTCAATCAAAAATTGTATTGAAAATAAAAACGTCTGTATCCGTTTCCCTCCATTATTTGAAAACTATATCCTTAGTTGCTTGAAACTTGCAAAATATCCTGCGAATCCAACGACCAAACTAACTAAAACCATTTGATATTTTCTACCTCTAAATATTACTAACTATCAGCAAACACTGTAATTTTATTGTTGTTGTAATACCCGACAAAACTTGATTCGAACACTTTATAGTACATTACGTCAGGATGTAATGTGTAGACAAAAGTAAATTTTATTTTTGCCATTTTGCAAAAAAACAGCAAACATCCTGTTATTATTTTTATGTACATATTTTACGAAAAGAAATCTCTTAAAGTCATAATATTCCCCTACTAGATATAGTTTAGGTGTACGTACACAACAATAATTTATGTGTGTTGCAGGCATGTTGGCATGCTCCACATAATTAGACGCTTAAGTACACACGTTCAGAAATTTATGATAAAAGTAGGAGAACTATTATATGTATAGCCTAGCTTAGTAGTAAAAGTAGCCTACATAACGAACAACAAGGCAGACTGCTCGGGTACATGAAAGCAGTCTGGTTTAACACAGTATTTTTCTTGCTAATCTCTCCCTGCGGTGCCCATTTTGAAGAACATTATATATATTTTTTCCTTCTTTTTTTCTCCACATTTATTTTCTCTCAGTCAGTAAGAATGTATGATTTTGTGTGTTTTACAACAATGTAGTGTAGTGAATCTGCTGAAAAATGGTTTTCTTCAGCCAAAGCACTTTTCCTCTCGTTCGTTGATCTCGATCTGGTGCTATCATTTCTCTCTTCTTGAAAGGGTCCATAATATTGTCTGTGGATCATGTGTAGAGATCCAGTTGCTCTAGATTTGATATACCGGGTTCCGGTTGCATATAACGAGCTGGTTTGCTTTGAGAATGATGTCTGTGCTATTGCGGAACTTTTGCAAAAAAAATTGTTCATGTTACCCACACATTTTTATTATTCGGATAATGAGCCCTAGTCTGTCTGCACGAGCGAGCTTTGTAGCCATTTAAAATTAGCTTGGAGGACGACTATATCCTTTGCTTTTGGGTACGGTACCCACATAACACGCTAAGTTCATTTCCCTTCATATCCTCGTCATCTCCTTTGGCAATGCTCGGCTCTCTAAGCATCCGCCATTAGGGCAAATGAGCGAGTGCCTACTGGTTTTTGGAGAAAATACTCTTTGCATTTTCTCGTAATCTCCTTCGACCTTTTTGCTTTTCCTGAATTTATGTCAGCATTGATAAAACCCATTTTCTCTTGGGTAGGTCGAGCTTTTTTTGGAGGTGCAGTGCAAGGAGGAGTAGTAAAGTACACCAGCTGCCGCTGTTTTGCGCCTTGGTCTTAGCGTGTAATTCGATTACGGCCGTTGGTTCCTTTTAGATCTTTTCCCTTTGAAGGCCGGTGTCCTTCCCAGATTCCGAGAGGACACACACTCTCCACTAAAAAGGATTTTAAGTGTGTTATATGACTTAAGAGGAGATGAGTGCAGGACTACTTGGGCTCTTTGTGTTTTCATGAAAAACACTTTGTAGAACGATGTTGTCGCGAAAATGTGTGGTAAAGTTGGCTCTTCCCAGATTTTGCTTTGTTTGTACAACCAGAACTAACAGCTAACTTTTTGGGATACGAAAGTAACGTTGATGATGATGGTGACCCTGACAGTTATAACTGAAGTTTACATTGCTTACACTCTGCGACTCGTACTCACACGGAATCTCCAGTAATTGTTTTTAATTTGATGGTTTGTTTTGTAGGTTGATGGCAGTTTTAAAACTTTTGGCATACAAAATTCCACTTATGTCGAGTTGGCTGTAAATTTCAGGTTGGATTTTATGTTTCCCAATGAATCATCGTTTTGTTTTCAGAACATCTATCAAATCTTGTATTTTTGCCTTTGTCCCATTTCTCGCCAGGCCAGGCCAGCAGAGGTACGGGATAAACACTTGATTTTGTCCACTGGGAAATATGAAGCTCAATCTGATCTAATAACCGAAAAGTTTGTCTTTCGTTTCTTCTGTAGGTCGAGGAGTGGGAATTGTGCCATGTCGCTGATATTATAAGCTTAAGTTGTAAGAATTTTGTCACAACGTGCTGTGTATTTGTAACTGGTATAGATTGGTTTTTGTATCATTCCAGGTTGAGGGAGATGCAATAAGTAGCAACACCGTTGTTTGCTTTCTGAGACAAATATCGTCCCAAGTGAGAGAATCTCGGAGGATCGTGACCATTATTGTTGAGGAGTAAATATTCACACAAACCATTCTTCCTTCTGACTGGGTGATACGCTGAAAAAACCAAGAAAATCGCAATTTTTAAATTGTATATGTTTCGAAGCAAATACTATCTATACGTATAAAAATTTCCGATTACGAAACAAGTAGGACAGGAAGGTGGGTTCAGTATATTGAAACAAAATACTTTTCGTTATGAAATTCATATATTTATGAACGTGAATCTACATGTTACATTGGCTTTGGTTAAAGCAGCTCGTTACTACCTATTACCTTTTCCAATTTGATTTCTACCATTTCGAACAACTCCCCTTCAAAAAACCATGTTATTAGTCAATTCACATACATGTTAACATACTAAACTCCTTCGTTACAGCCATTGCCCTATGCCTCATAGTCCATCACATTTTTATCTGATTGACCAGACGAGCATAGCCATGTTCGCGATTTGGTTTCAACATTTCCTCCGCTTTCATATCAAATGGAAAGGCCGACATGGATTCATAATTTATGAGCTTTCATTTCATTTCAAGCCAGTCCACTTTTCTAACCTAAAGTGAAGTGAAGACCTCCTGGTTAGAATGAGAATGGTTCAATTGAACGCAACTCTTGCATTTCTTGTTTTTAGCTGCTTTTTTCCATTTGCATACTTAAATATTGATTTATTGAACAGAGACTTATCGGCTTGCTTTTTCAACTCCAATTCGACTCGACTCAACAAGCTAACAGGCTTAAAATAACCAGGCTGACCCAAGAGCAAAGGAAGTAAAAGTGTGAGAGTGAAAAAAAGAAAGAACTTTCACTGGTCTGGTCGGGTCTCTACAAATTGACTGATTGAGTGCACATTCGACATTCAGTTGTGCAAATGGCATGGGATAGGGAATGAGCAGGGGAGCCGAGGACTGAATAACATGTTTACAGTGCTAAACACACACAGCCCATCACATGACTTCACTCTTCGTCTTGGGCAGAACGTAGAACTCATTGTCGGCTGACATGAATGCAAAGAACACACGTGGAAGTGACAACAGAGCCTCATCTACCCCAGCTCATTGTACGAGAGTGAAAGTAAACTTTGAAGAGAATGAGCTTTCTCTTTGTGCATGGCGCTTTTGGCTTGATTTGTTTTCGTTCCCGCTTCTTTACTTTCTCGACGCCAATATATATTTATTATTGATATCAAATAAGGATATGATTTTATGTGACAAAGAAAGTAAAGCACATTTATTCGACCGTGTCGACATATTAGCCACATTTTCTTTGGGCTCTCATAAATTGCCCCTCTCCAATGTATCTATCATCCATGCTTGTATGCATGCATGCATGAATGAGTGCATGTGTGTGTGTTCCTCTCCTTTCATTCTCGAGTTAACTAAGTGACTCTGTTTTTGTTTGCAAGTGAAGATAAATCAGAGAAAGGTTGAAGGAGAAGAGGAGAAAGCACTAAAGGTCTACCATCTACAGCCTCAGTTTTCTTAGGATGTATAAACAAGAGAAGAAAAGTGTAGTTGTTTAAAGGAAATGAAGCAAATCACAAGATAAGTGAAGTCTTAGGTAACTCTCTCGCATTGTAGCTGAGCATGGAGAGAAAAACCTGTCTCTTTGCATCTTTTGTCCTCGCCTTGGCTTTGGCTTCCCTCTTTTTATGGCTTGTTCGTTATGGAAAACGTTAGTTTCGGTTTCGGTTGGAAAACCAAACTGCTATAAACTACATTATGAAAGATTCACAACACAAACCAACAACGACGGATACAAGGGATGGTTTGGCTTGAGCTAATAATGGAGATATAATACAATATATCTAGCTTTGTCTATACTCAACGAAAAGACCAATACCAAGGTACATGAGCATCGAAACTAAGCTCAACCAGACCAGACCAAACCAAGCCTTGTCATAAACAGGAGCAGAGTAGATACAAATTACAAAAATATGTACAAGGTTTACCCTGCCCTGGTTCACCATCCATATTATTCTATAATATTCAACAGATTGTGTAAGTTTTGCAGCTTCCCTTACATTTCTCTTTTGGATTACACAACAAAACCATGTACCTATATAGATATGGCTTGGTGTACAAACATAAAATTTGAAGCAAGTTTACCATTTAACAAATATGGTGCGGTAAATAGCTCCTCAGAAAAGTTTTTTACAAGACAAAAAAAACCGCGGAGAAACCCAACTAGCGATCCTTAAGTCTACAAAATGGATCTTCTGATATTCATGTACAGACTCGTATCTCAACTATGAGCATAGGGGGAATGGCTCCGACATGAAATATGATATGTTCAGGGCATTACCACCATATCATAACTCTTTTTCTGCCTTTTACAAATTAGTTTCAAAGTATTAGCGAAGAGCCATGAGGGCTCATACTCGGAGAGATTTAGGTTCCAGACTTTCTTTACTTTTTCAGTGTGAAGCTTATACCGAAATATATAGCACCATCTCCTTTATGGCGGCGATGCGAAACAAATAGGGCTAGTCTAAATCACGATGAAACTGCTTTCTCCCATGTCCGTACATAACGTGAAAGCTGGTCCATTCTTCTGGACTGGAATAAGCATGCTGTTTTTTTACTATATTCATGGAGGGTGACGTTTTCCATGCTATATATATATTTATATCCATTACGTGAGCTCAATATAGATGTGTATATTTATATACAATCACAGAAGTCTGGTGCTGGTCTCGTACATTATGGTTGTGTAGCTCTGTAGTGTAATATACTTTTTTGTGTGTGGTTCTCCGAAATAATATGGTGCTTTGGCCGGCTTTTCACTTACTTTTAGTTTTCCCCTTGGTTTTCTTCTACTTAAGAGAGCGAGGAAGAGAATGCTTTTTGAATTTGTAATGCTTAAGTCTCAGTTGACAAGGTCTTTCTTACTCACTTGAGAACAAACAAGAAAAACATGATATGGAGTGAGTAAATAAGTAAAGGATGATGTAACATATTCTCGCAACTACTAAACAAAAACAAAGTTGGAAAACTTTTGAGGAAGAAGCATTCTATCCAGCTTTTTTGCTGACTTGCATATTATACTGCTCCAATGTCAGGACAAGTCCTTCTTGTTGCGCTGTTATGATATGGTGCTATTTCCTAAAAGTAAAACTGGTTGGCGAGCCTATTAGTCGATATAATACATATTTATGTGTAACGCATGATGAGCAAGGAAAAACTCATACAGGAGGAACAATGCAAGAGAGTGCGAGTGGAATTATGTACATACATATTTATGCTTTGTTTTTGTCTCCTACAAATTTCATCTTGTCTTATCAAACTTTATGAAGGCGAGAGCAGGGAGCACCACTTCAAAAGGACAAGACAGGACAGAGGCGTTTTAAAGAATGAAAAAGGATGAGGTGGCTGGCTTCCTTTGTGTCAGATGATGACACTGTGGTCATGATCTTTAAGTGGTGGAGAGAAAGTTGTCAAAAAAATTTGGAGCAAACTTCTTTTTTTGCAGCCAGGAATTGTTTTAGGAGAAAGGGATGGAGTGACAATGTAATAATGGGCGAGGTTATAATAAAATGTTATAGAAGATAAGGAAGATTAGATAAGGTGTTTAAAAAATTGAGACTTACGATGGCATAGGCCGCGGTGGATTTAGCAGCTTCCCAGGAAACATCGTCGATGGCGAAGATGTGTCCTGGTACATGTGATGCTGCTGCTGCTGTTGCTGAAGTTGGTGTTGGTGGTATTGTTGCTGTTGTTGTACCCTTGGCTTTCCGCAGGGAGATGCAAGTTTCCCGACTTATGAATACTTTCTAAGGTTGATTGGGGATGTAAACTGTGTATGCCAGACTTGTCAGTCAGTGCGATCATGGTTCCGGTTCCGTTGGAGCCGGACGCTTCATTTTGATTCTCTGTAAAAAACACATTTAATGTATTTAGATTTACTGCAGCAAACAATGGTAAAATGTGAATCTTAGACTATTTAATTTTCCAAATGTTTTTCTCTTTTGTGGAGTAGAAACAATGCACAAAAAGTATACTACAAACAAATTTCTTTTACGGACTCCAGTTTATGTGAGATCTACAGAATAATTTCTTCATAGAGTCTAAACAATTCGTCATTCTTATCTCTTCTTGAAAATTTGAAACAACTCCATCTCCTCCTATTGAGATTAATTTACATCTCCATCCTAACTGGATAATGTAAACATCCTAGCCAAAGCCTTAATGGCATTATATTACAAGCTTACATCCCGAATTGATTCAATTTTGCCCATATAAATTTTAAATGGATTAGGAGATTTCAGTCAAGCTGTCCTGCCATGCAGGCAAGCAGAATCATCGACATTGTGTATGTATTGTACCAAAAAGAGTCGACACAAGTTGCTCTGGATTTTGTCTTTCTAGTAGTGTATTAAAACTCACAGCTACAAAAAGAGAAGACAGACGTATGTAGTGCACTACACAAATGAAATACTCCACTCCACCATAATACCTAGCATATGTCCTCTGCCAATCTATTCTGCTGTCAAATAGAATCATTGTTTTATGTATTAGCCGCCGTCAGTTCAGTTCAATTTTGTGTACACAACGTCACTGCGAAATGACAAGCACAAGCCCAGACTATACGCAGGTCCTAATCAGTCCTATTTATTTTCTCTCGGATGTGAAGCCTTTCTCTCCCAACTCATTCCATCACTTTCACCCTACATAATATTCAATGCAAGTTTTGTCACAATCACAATTTGCATTTATACTCTTGTCTCTCTGAAAATTGAAAACTGTTCGTTGGTTTTAGTTATGGTAAACATCCTTATTCTTACCAAACATTTTATGAGCTACACCACCAACACAATCGGACAGTGCATCTCTTTTGCATGGGATTACCATAACTTTAACGATTTCATTAAAGAGTGGAATAGCAAACGAATCCATTCCATGCCTCTACCCTCTTAATTTTCTTTTTGATATGACAGACACGTTGACTAACCAGTGATGGCAGTGAGTGAATAAAAAACTAAAACGAATCTACACACGAAAACAAAGTAGGTAAACAATTCCTCGTCTCTTTCTGTAACTGGAGATAAACTCAATGGCAGTTGACACACGATATGAAACGATTCCAGCTTGAATAGAATAGTCTTAATGATACGATACGAGCTAAAAAGCCTTTGATATCAATGGCTGGGTATCAATATCATTGCAATGCAAATGCATCCTATCGTCTCCTCAATTCTTCCATTGTTTGTGATTGTGTGCCTACAGATTTTCTTTTCCTGGTCTTATCTGAGGAAGTTCACCCAGACTGGTTGCTCAAACCATCAGTTTCGTTTCATAAATAATTACATTAGTCTCCGCCAACTGGTTCTCCCCAAAAGTTTATTTCTCTCGTGGCTGAATGCATGTCAGTGGAAAGCTTGATATGATATTGTGAATAAACGACAACGGAGGAAAGGTAGTAGTAGTATTTTGAAAGGAACAACTGAAGTTAGTTATCCCACCGCTTCTCACATAATATATTATGGGAGTTGTGAAGGGTGGCGCTTCCCTATATATAGATTTCAAATTGATTGACATATTTCTTTAGTGAAACTTCACTCGTTTTATCTTGTTTTTCATCCTTTTCACTCCGTTTTAGAATTGAAAGCTGGAAACTCGTGGAGTGGAGCTGTGAGTGGGGTACCTATGCCGATCCGATGTGTGGTTTGGTGGCGTGCTCGAGTTTGCCAGTAAATTTTGGAATGACAATGTAATATCTTTTTTTGAACAAGTTTGGTCAATTTATTTCCATTCGAGAGTTTGAGATAGAGGTTTTTTACGGACTGGGGACTTGAACAACTTTGAGATTGATGGACGTATTTGGGACGACTACGTGCGTACGTGTAAGTTATTTTGGAGAATGTGCTAAAATGAAAATGATTATTAGAGAAGGTTTTTTTGTTGTAAAATGTCTTACTTGAATGATTGCTGATATTGGGAGGGCGAGGAGAAGACGAGGAGTTTCTTTGGCGCTGACAAATGCAGACACACAAAACTACTATCACGAGAGATATCACTATTAGGCCACTAATGGCAATGACACCCGTTGTCGAGTCGTTGAATAGGTCAGCAATTATGTTACCTGTGGAATAAATAAATTCATTAGAGTTTAACAATTTGTCAATTAAGTTAGAGTTAACATGAAGACGTGAATATAGTCGTTTGGTTTTAGTTGCACGCCACTCCATACCATAGAATAAATGCTTTTTTTAAGTATTGACGATAGATTCTAGAAATTCCAGATTGTAATGAGTGCCGATTTACAATGCAAAAAGAAAGTACGACAGGTAAACTAATAATAACTTTTATTATCCATACATTTACTCTGTATCCTTAAGCAGTAAATTTAGTTCCATCATAGTCAACAACCATTATCCAGTTGATAAAAGAGATGGGTAAAATGCGACATTGAATATCCACATTGAAGTCATCCCAAACCCATGAAAAAAGTTGAAAGCCTGTGAGATTTTCTCATTCCTTCTTCTTCCTATTTTCTATCAATTCCTATATATATATATATCCCTTTAAACTATCCCAAACTGGACGATACTTTCCATTTCCTTTCCAGAGCTCTGATCTGCTATCGCATCACTCTTACAACTAAATCCTTTGGAATCGAACAATGAAATCTTTTTCCTCCTCAAACACTAATACTTCTAGTTCCATGTTTGTAG
This sequence comes from Orchesella cincta, assembly GCA_001718145.1. Lineage (NCBI taxonomy): Eukaryota > Metazoa > Arthropoda > Collembola > Entomobryomorpha > Orchesellidae > Orchesella > Orchesella cincta. Next base: position 8,027 of record LJIJ01000199.1, on the reverse strand, counting down.
CTAGAAATCCATATACATTGAAATTCTGTGAATCCTTTTGCTCCCCATATAAGAACTCTCCGGGAAGAATAATATATGATGATGATCCTATGAAAAATAACAATTGTAAAGCCATGTGTGGGGATATGGAAAGCGACACTTTCAATACATTATCAGGAGCAATAACACCACTATACATACATACTTAATGTACAAAAGAAAATCAGCAGCTCGAGCTGTTCCTTGGTTTGGCGTTGAGTCACAACAGTATATTTCTTCATTCGCTAAAAGTTAATATGTTTGGGTTGCTTCTGGATTTGCTCAATATATTCTCAATAGGATTTCCTTTTCCACCTAAAAACTTTTTTCCCTCTCTTTCCTCCACTATTTTTTGGGAACATCATCATAATTCTACTTTGAACTGTCTTGACTGAAGGAATGAGAGAGCATGAGTATCAGTTTCTTTCGCTCTTACGCTTCTCTGAAGTGGAATCAGCATGATATTATGATAATATATGAAAAGTTAGGAAATGCACATGATTCACATGAAAGAAACGAGGATCAGATCAGAATCGACCTGGCCAAAGAAGGATGTGCTGGTTTGATAATGTATGATCATATGGATATTAAATCTCTCACTACTGGATTGGTTAGTAGCGTTACAACTTTCTCCCGTTCTTGTTCCACACCACAGAATTTCGTTTTGGGTGAGAGGCAAAAGAAAATGATGAGAATTTGACTGTTTTACATGCAGCTCTCGTTCATATAATACGTAATATGGAGGAAAATAAATGTTAAAACATCATGGAAAAGTTTTATTTATACTGCTTCTTCTGTGGTGCCCACTTACTTGTACAGTTAGCAGACCGATGCTCGTCAGACCCATCCTCACAGTTGTTGACGCTATCGCACAGAAGTCGATTCGCGATACACATATCATGGCCGCATAAAAAGGCATCTCGACATCCTTGAGCTGGAAGAGAAAGAGAAAAAAATACATTCAGTCCTCGATGGTAGAGTACTTTGAGTTAACTCACGTACGAGGTTTTACATGAAGAAAAAGTGAAAGCGACATGTTCCGCATAACATTAAAATAAGCTGTGTAATAAGAATGAATTACGATTACGTTGCATAATATACAGGAAACTGTATCGAAATATCGAATCCAAACCAAGCTACGAACGGAGAAAATTTGGAATAATAGAATACATTTGGGCATCGAGTGAGACATGATGATTTAGTATCCCTCGGTATTCCACGGGTTTATATGATGATGCTCATCATAGTCATCATCATTCTGATCATAAATGTAGAAGTTGTGAAATGTTCAAAATTACCACAATCTCTTGAGGCAATATCCCATTTCAATTGAGACAAGGCGGAAGTGGCAGTTTTATAATTTTAGGGTTATTTAACCAAAGTGAAAGTGGCTCATTTCCTGACAACATTCTATGATGATGGTATTGCAAATGAGTGGAAATCAAGTTCACAAAATGCGGAAGCAACGGCATACTTTTTTATAAAGGAAATACTTGAGTTCATGTTCATCTTCTCTCCCATTTCCTGCTTGTGATGTACGATGCATGCATGCATTTTCAACGGATACGTTAGTTACCTAAACCCATCCAAACTGAAAGTGCTCAAAAAGTAGTAGTTTGTGTATTCTTCAGAATTTATGCAGAAAATTGTTATTGTGACTGGATCTGTGCTGCATTGTACACAACTTTTTGTCCCTAGTTCCTACATCGTCGTATCACATCTACATCATTTTTCTCATGCTTGTTGACTACCAACAATGGTGTGAGCTAGCTATATATATATATTTACGTTCCTAATAGGAATATAGACCATTGAATATTTTATTTTCACGACTACTTTGCAAATAACAAGACGACAGAGCGCCTCATTTTGATATTTTTTATGTTGGAAAAGCATCCGTGCGCTATGTCGGGATCTCAGCGAGTCAGTTGCTGATCCATTCTTTTTCGATTCCCTTGTTATATGCATTATCCTTTGTGAAAAGATTCATAGGCGTATGCATTTCCAACAAGAAAAAAAACTTGGTTATGCAAAGTGAACCAGAGTAAAAGCAAAAATCTGTTTTGATCTGTTTGAAAGTTAGGTAGACAAAGGAAGGGAAGCGTATGGATACTTATATATTGCAATCGAAAGAACGTGTCCATTTCTGATCATTTTTTATCACTCTTCTCATCATGTAAGGTTTTTTTCCTGCATGCATCAGATCCACATTCCATCTCCAATTCTTTTGCTTTTATGCACCCTCCATTCTTGTCCCTTTCAAAGTTTTTCTAGAGTTGGCTTCCCAGGTTTGGAGTGAAGTATCTGGCTGTAAAATTTCTCCTTTTCTTGAGATGATTCTCTATTATTGTACACTTGAATGGACCATTTTACTATGTCTCACGGACGAAGGAAACTACTGGGGACGAGAACATTTTTTTCTCCGTTGTCCATAAAACTGGGCATAAGAAACTCGGAGAGTGACTCAAGTCTACTTTAGCAATTGGATGGTTTCCTTCATATAAAAAAGCACTATATAACCAAATGTGGAGACAAAAAAGGATTGAATGTTGGGATGATTACTATCATGATTCTGATGTGATGTGATGGTGGAAAAAGGGAAGAGATGTGGAAGATTGAAACATTCGGGAGAAAAGATTCAAATATTTATGCATTGTCGAGATTTCTCTCGTGATTGTTCTCTCTTGCATACACAACCAACATGGTTCGCACCCAAGGCACATGCTTGAGTTTCTCACGCGATTGTTCCATTCATGTAGTCAAGCTGAAGGAGTTAGAAGGGTTTAAAATGGGGAATCAAAGCCAAAATGCTAATATTCTTTTATCACCATTAATCTTTATATGTTGCAGGAGTGGGCTATTTTTTTCCCTGAATCACTCTTTTCTCCGTGTTTTCAGATTGAGGTTTCGTGAATAAAGTAAGAGTGCAGACGAGACGAGCGTTGATTTGTACAAATTTTTCAGTGAATCCATACTACGCCATATTTCTGTGTTTATACGTTCTTAAATTTTATAATTACAAGTCGGAAAAATTTAACCTTGTAAAAAAGATTGTTCACCGCTAAGCAGCTTGCACAGGTTATTTTAGAGATCGAAAAATAATTAGATTCAAGATATATAAATTAAAATACATCTAATTTATTTAATCCAAAAGCCTTATAAAGCCAACAACGATAAAAGGAGAATAAAAGGCTGATTTCAATTTCAACACAGATTCCATACTCGCTCGCTGCTCCGTAAAATTGTGAAGAATTATCAAGCTTCTTTCGTTATTGCTCCCAAAAATGCTACATATCTCTTTCCCCTCATTTTTTCTCAATTCTATACATACTCCACTGAGCCTTTGCAAACAAAACATTCTTTATTGATTTTCATGACTTTCATACATCCAGGTACGTATATCCGATTGTGTCTCTCAAAAGACGTTGTTTACAAGCACCCCACTCCTATGTACTCGCTCTTTTCTCCAGAATTATGTATTCATTTAAGAATTTAGTCAACTCAAGTGACTGGAGGAATCTTTCCTTTTCATACCTGAGCAAAACAGACATCCTGCGACATTTTCTCATGCTAGCTGGTTGGTTGAGATGTGAGCGTGGTTAAACATATTGCTCGTGTAGCTGACGACGACATGCAAAAATGATAGTGGGTGTCACAGGAGAAGACGTACTGAGCCTTTTATACCATTTCTTATCTCTACCATGAATGAATCTTGAATGAATGAATGAAATGGAAAAACAAAAGTGTGCTTTCCTCTCTCCTCAAGCCCTTTGCTGTTTCGTCTTTGCCTTGAAGGGAAAGGTGTTGGGGCACCATTATATTTTACCGTTTCCTGACGCTTCGCCTCCACCACTTGACTACACTCATCCAATCCACCTGAAAATTTGTGGAAGACGAGGGAAAGGAGGGTTCTTTAAGATTCAAATGCTTCCTTCCTTTCTCTCCTTATAAAATACAACTTGTGTACTTTCTATACCTACTTGGAAAGAAGTACCTATTATTGCAGAGAAAATCCGGCTTCTATACTTTTTTTTGCATACACCTCATTCCAACGCTACAGAACATTGCTAAAAAAAGAGAAATTTTTCTTGACAATGGATACGGCTCACATCCGTGTATAAATAAAGTGGATGGATGAGACATGCATAAAATGTGCAAAGGGAAATAAGAAGTGAGCAAGAAATGTGGGCCTGCCTCTCTTTGTGATGGAATGCAGAAGCTTTTCTTTTACTTTCTCCCATAGTCATTTTCTTCTTTCCATCTCGCTCATTTATTCCCACTCAGACGTACAAGGGAATGCATATTATTATTATCTCTTTGCTCTCCTCTCAGAATCAGCTCTGCTTCTTTTTATAGAGCACATCCAAACCAGACCAGGCGAGAAGACGAAACAAGCAGGAGAAAATTAAGTATCCGTGGCACTAATACTTCCACTTCTCTGTCTCTCTCACTCTACTTCTCCTTTTCTTGTGGTGTGCTCTTTGTGCTCAAGATTATACAAAAAAGAACAAGGAAAAAGCACTATACATTATAATATGATGGTTGGAGAAGCTCGAGTTGTAAGCCGACCAAGACCAAGGCCAGAGTCGTCTTCGTGAACAATTTCAACGTCCTTATCACTGTGGTGCACAGCAGAAAACTATATATGTATATGTGTGTAAAAAAACTTTATATTTCATGTCTTTTCTCCTTCCTTGCATGCCTGTTTGGCTCCTCTCAACCATGAAGGAAGAGAGGAAAGGACAAAAGGCAAGGATGGAGGAGCGGAAAGGAAAAAAACCACAAAACACAAAACAAAAAAAACAAACAAAAAAAAAAAAGAGGAAGAAGAAGACAAAAACAAAACCAGAAGAAAATGATACATAAAATGACAAATAACAAATAAATGATAGCAGAATAATCTCCTATTTGACACCTAAATGAGCACTATACAATACATATATAATCAGCCTTTATCCTTGTCAGATTAGTCCACTCAAACAAAAGTGACACGAGTGCAGCATATCCAAAACCCAGTATCTTCAAACGCACAAAGCACCCCTTCTCCACATCACCATTTTTCGCCCCCACAATAGGCTATGATCAAGAATAGCCTGAAATACAATTCCTCCCTCCCTTCTCACTCCCGGAAAATGGCGACCGTGCCTTGCTCCTCCTCATAGCCCCTTCCTCCATTATTTTTCATTAAAAATATGAGAGCAAAAAAAATCACATCGTTTGTAATCTTCATCTGTAAAGCAAAAGGATCAGATTTTTATGGTGAAATAACTTCTTGGGCGTGAGATCCCAGATGGGAAGAAGATGCTTTAAGAAGGTGCTTAAAGTACATCAAATGATTCATGCTCATCATCCTCTCTCTCAATTGTCATAATAACAACGCTTAACTGATGGTGACTCAATGGGAGAAAAAATCGAGACAAAAAGTAAAAATCACCTAAACTACTACCGGACTTCCGAGCATTCCTAAATCTCTACGTGAACTATTCATTAACAGGCCCACTCGTAAAAATTCAAGTTTATAATAAATTGTGTTACAACACTATACTGGAAATTGGCTTTCCTGGCTCTGCCATACAAGTGGACTGTGCCAATCATGGTTGTCTGATCTCATTTTGGGTTGCAGCCATTACTACACATTACTCCGAATTCAAATGGCTTCCTTCACTGACAAAAACTGATTGTACGGAAAAAAGAGGCCCGCAGCGAAACAGACACCCACGACCACGAATCAAGACGTGATCTATCTGACAGAATGATAAAGTGCACCGGCATTGTTGGTTGCTTCTGTTCTCTACTATAAATAAATGATCAATTATTGGACTGGATGAAGCTTCAGGGTAAAAAAATCTTTTCATTTTGCTCCTGCTCATCATCTGATCTGATAGACAGGCCGAGACTGAAATTTCAATGGGAAGCGAAATCAAGGAAGAAAGGGCATTACTCTCCTTCTCTTCCTCATGAAAACAGTGGAACCATGGCGATCAACATAGCGCTGTGTCTTCCGTAATTACTTTGTAAGATCTTTTGTCAATGGCCTGTCGCAATCGCAACATCATTCTCTCCCCTCTTGAAAAAAAAGTGAGCTGTTCGCCTCTCATATTCTATGTCTGCCTTGACTTTTTTATTCTGTAAACATCACGCAACTTGTATTTCATCAAAACTTATTTTTGAATCGAATTCCAATGAGCAAAACTAAGGAGCACTCAACACATGAAGCTCCACGTGTATCAAAAAATCGATAAGATTTTTTCTCCCGTTGAAAATCCAAGGCTGAAATCAAATTTGTTGATATTGTTGATGTGCATAGGCACCAGCAAGTCGAACAGCCCAAGTTGGTTTTTGTGTTTAGCTGTGCAATTTAGTCAAACCGTATATTTTACTTTTATTGAATTTTTACTCCACTCTCAGATTGGCTTGGCATTGGCACGCACATTCAAAATAAATCTTTGTTACCCATAATAAAATAATGATGAGCGAGCTACGTGACTGAATTCAGCTCCCAACAGTTCATCTCTAAGAAACTCATATATTTCAAGGAAAAAATTTGCTATTTGTATGTTTACCAAGGAGAACAACACATCCATTCATTTTTAACCATAAACCTAAAGTAATGCGTGCGTGTGAAAGATGCACCACAGCAACCACAAAGGACAAAACACGTCCACACATTGGGCCCAGCGTTCTGATACTGAACAACGAACCACCCAATAAGAATGACAATGACAGTTGCAGAGTTGCGGGAAACAAAATATATCAATATTTAAAATATCAACATAAAAAATAAGCAATTTAGTTCTGCTCACAAAATTCTATGTAATCATCCTATCAAACCACTTTGTTGATGGACCTATGGGGGTTCCATAGAAGGGAAGGGGGAGCAAAGTGCGAACAAACTGCCATATTTTACAAAAGTAAACAGCAATCAACAACATCACAACAATATCTACGTTCATCGAAGATAGCCACAACAAAGTGAAAACCATTCAGCGAAGCAGTAAAAAAGAGAATAAAACATCGCATCTGTAAAAGCTCAACGCGATCATACCCTCTCTCTGAATAGGCAGACCGTAAGGAGCAAAAAAGAGCACGTAAAGTTTTCTATGACGGCCGAAACAAACAATATGAACCACATCTATGTAAATAAACTATATACTCATACATTCATAACAATCCATCATGGATGCAACATGACACCATCAATCTCAACAACGAATCACACGCACAGGTGTTGTGAAAGAACATATCTTACGTCACGTAGCAACTATACCTGTTTCCCCCTTCATATACTTTTACTAAAAATTTAGCAGTGAAACCTCTCCCAACTGTGTAAGAAGTACGACAGGCAAATGCGTTGGGAAACACCTGTTTCCTACCCATGGCTAGAGAAATAGTAGACAACTGGAATGTGCCTAGTTTGTGGGAGAGGAATTAAAATCAAGTGTAATGGAAAAAAAGCGAGGGGAAAATGCCCATGAAAAGAAAAGCAAAGCAATTGTTCTGTTCCTGAACAAGACCACGATGAGTTTGCAATTACCCGAAATAAAAACAGGAAATTAAAAGGAACAATCGGATACGAATATTATGTGGCTACCATAAATTCATCCATAAAATGTTTTTACCATATCATGCGGCTACTTGTATCTACTCGACAGATGAGAAACCCTAACCATCTGATAAAAAAACCGGTGAGAAGACTGCACGGATAAACCAAAACTCGGTCTAGCAAAACCAAAAAACCCGGTATATGTATGTGTGTTAATAATCTCTATATAGCGTATCCGCCATATATAGTGCTATAATTGACAATGGGGTAAGGGATGATTTCTCTGTTGAGATGCTGCAACGTGAAGTATACCCGCCCATTAGAAAAAAACAAAGTGAGAAAAACAGCCTAAAATAGGATAGTCATAGGACATCATTTACTAACCAAAATGCTATGGACGATTATTTTTAGACAAACCCCCTAGTACGATGGGTCTACTGCTATCATCTGCTCTTGCCCTCGTCTT
>LJIJ01000198.1:0-178158 GCA_001718145.1 Orchesella cincta | reverse complement strand
ATTGTGAAGGACATCAACATAAAGTTGGATCTCTCCGCTCGTGTTCCCTACTGCCCACTTTGCAAGAAGCCTGGACAAACCACTGCCAGCACGCTTGAAGATGTGTTGGGAAAACTGATTGCGGCAACTATGCCATCAACACCTTCAAACAAAAATTTGTTTGTTGGTTATCAAGCAGCAATTGCTCATCTTAGCGAAACGCATCCTCCAAACCAGTTCAAAACTTCGTGGCACATGAAAACCAGAATGAGCGATTGTGGAATGCTTCTTGGATTGTATATGGACCTACTGAGATCATCCTCCTTCATCTATGACATCAATGTTCATCAGAGCGTTCTCAAAATCACTTGCAACTTATTCCTAGCATCAGATTTCTATGAGAGAACGGCAATTAAAGGAAAAACGTTTGAGGAAGGAAATCCGTTCTTATCCAACAATATAAACGTATGCGTTCAAATGTTGGAGTTCACATTTAGATTAGCAAAATTCTAACTCACTAAATCAATCCTATTCCAGGTATGCACCTACGGTACCATCTTTATGCAGCATATTATAGCTGTTTTGAAGCTGTATCAGAATATAATTGATCTGAGCAGCAGTGCATCTCCGAGAAAAATTTCTACCTCCCCAGTCATCTCGCCGGTGAAAAAGTTTTCGCAAAAATTAGAAGCAGAAAAGAAGGCTACTGGTAATTTTACTTATTCTTCCTCCAGAGTTTGGAGCGGTATAGTTAATTTATAGAGATTATTTAGCAGTGTATGCCTATACAATTTTAATTTTACAGAATCCGAAACAGATAAGAAAGCCAAGGGACCTTACTTCTCGTCGCCACTATGCCAGCTTCACATGAGGAAGATTAATGAGTCGATAATGCAGGCTTGGCGAGTCTACAGATGTAGCTTGGATGCATCGGCCACCGTAAAATTTACGAGTCTTCTTTCCACTTGCTTAAATACACTGGGAATGATTTTCTCTGTTATTCGATCTGACTATCCCGGTATGTCGTCTTTAATCGAGGATATTTTGGCTGTGACCAATTCCGTATTTGGATTTTGCCCTACTGATTCTCTCAAGTGTATTAGAAAGGTAACACTTTTATATTTAACATTAAACATTTAACTGTACCGTTGTAAACCTGAAATTACCACATATCATAACCGAATTTTACCACATATAACTTTTGCACTCTTTCACAATTGAACCCACGTTAAAATTAGGAAAATTCCACTTTTTTTGACAATGTAATATTCTGTAATATTTAGAGTCAAGTAGTAGTATACTTTAGAACAGTTGAGAGTCAGTTTTAAACTACTTATTTCAGTGAGGTGATTTGGGATCGTTTCATTCCCATAGGTAAACAATACTAGCGCTTAAATGTTTATGAGATACATGTCCCTTATAAGTTGCATGGATTCGACTGAGACTGACTAGTGAAGTGATTTTGATTTAAAGTTGTGGAAATAAAAAGAGAAATGTAGTTTTGAAAATTAGAGATAGTAATTACCGTTCATCACTCCTTTTCACAACCCTTTCCAATAAATCCTAAAAACGGAAACGCACTTCCCCTAAAAAGATATACACGTATGAAGTTTTAAATGCACATTGAAACCACTGCTTGGAATAGCTTAGGTTAATAATATTCGCTGTGTATTAGAAGCGATTTCCTAAGAAGATTTTTAGCATGTATAGTTTTCTAAGTGTATACAATATCGTTGGTGCAGGGTTGGGGTCAGTATTAATTTATGAACAAAAACTAAAAGGTTTGTTATTACTGGAGAATTTGGAATTATTCCAATACCTATATACTTAGGATATCCGAGTTTCAGGAAGCAAAGCGAATGAAACTGAATTCTAAACTGCATTTTCTACATCCCAAAAGGCCAACAATTACACTTTGAAACCATAACGATTAAATAGATGACAAAATACTTGGGGCTGTGTTCTACAATTGTAAATTTATCATTCTGTCATATTTTACGAATGATTTTTTTTCGAAAAGAAGTGGTTTGGTTTGGTAAAATTTGGTAAACGTGCGTGTCTAATATTCATAGAAGTGGTAAAAGTTTACATGTGGTAAATTCGGTTAAAACGTAGGTACGTTGTTATTATGCCTTTTTATATTCCTCTCCACAAAAACCTTACTATTGTAGCAACACTAAGCACGATAACGTTTTAATACGGGTTTCAGGTACTACAGTCAGTATTTGCTGGATACAATGCGGAAAGTACTTATGACACCGTGTCATGTACAGAATCCAAGACTCGGGAAAGGTTTGCCCAGTTCCTTTCTCCAGAAAAGCTGTTCAAGTTTCCCTGCGAAGAAAAATCAACAACTATTTCCCGATCTTCGGCTGAAGTGTCGGCATTAGGAGCGTTTATTAGACAGTTCGAACCCGCAGTCGTGTCTGGACTTCGGGTGAGTGTTGCTCTAGTTAGATAATGAAATGTTAGCTTCAGAGTATAACTAATTGACACCCTAAAACAGATATATACCACCACAAGCGATACAATGGTTCAAGTTGAAGTTTTGCGCTTACTAAAGCAACTCATCAACGGACACGTAAATTATGGACTTGTCGATTCAAATCAAGTTTTTCTAGGATTTGTAATAAAACAAATAACATTTCTGGAAGAAGGCCAAATAAGGTATTTTTAAGTTGTACAAAATTCGTTCAACCGTATATATGACAGCTTCTACAGATTTCAACTGATTTCTTACAGAAACGCGAATATATTGGTGGAAGAAATGTTTCAGTTCCTGACATTACTGTCACACGAGCACCATGCAACAAAAAGCTTTATAGACGTTCCAAAAATATTGAATTTATGTGACATTTTGGTGTCTTCCGATTATGGCAGTAATTCAGGTGAGTTACGACTTTTACCTTGGCAGAAGTAAGAGATAGACACACGGTTTGCTATAAAAATCATCATATATGTGATGTTAGGAGTGAAATGTTTGATGCCACTGGTACTGGATATAATTGTAAAGCGGCTGAAACAAGAGCACACAAACTGGGAGGCAAAAGAGAGCACTAGCCACAGTGACAATTTGCTTCAGTCAATAATGAAAGTTATTAAAGCTCCCGAAGTATTACCTGTTATTTGGATTCTCCTTAATGGGAAGCGGCAAAGACAGGACTCAAAGTGGACGGATGATTCAGGCCTCGTCCTAAAAAATATTTTAGAGGCACTTGAGAAAGAAACCCTTATACCTCGGAGTCCCCTCTCGTTTAACTGCCTTCTAGCAACCCTTTGCGCCTTGAGCAACGATGCTATTCCGCCTGTAGAAGAGTTGCTCACTAACCTACAAAACCTTATTGAGGAAGAGGTTTGTTTGTCATGGCAAAGCTAAAGCTTTTTATGATTCCTCTAAATTCGGGTATGAATATGTTTTGCGTATGAATCTCTTATTCAGGTTGAAACAGCAAATCGTTTTTTGACTTGGATATCAAATACATGTGCGTATTGGATTCTCGTGGTAAAGTTGTCGGTTCAAGACGATTTAAACGATATAGCTGAGAGTCTAACTGCTGGGTATGAACTAAAATGTTATTCAACCTTATTTTTTAAAAATTCTCATTGTAACTCATTTGAAAACCCATTTATTCCAGTTTCGTTATGAAGTTGCTCTCCAAGACCCTAGGAAATTACATGAATGTATATCATCGTGTAGGGAGGAGCAGCTCGGATGTATTTGTTCTCCATTTTGGGTCTATTACCTATTCACTTTTGCATTTACTCCTGACAGGTAAGACGTGTTCGTATGAACTTGCATAAGAAACTGTCTCACTTCACCCCCAACCCCCCTCAAAATAATCCTCCTGCGATTTAATTCCTTCTTCAGAATCTGCCGAGGAACTAAAAATCGATCTTCATTCAGACGCTTTTGTTGGACAGTGGCTGGAGGTGCATGAATCCATTAAAAAGGTTCCTGACAAGGAATACGTTCTGCGCATGTGCTGCATAGATTTACTCTCAGGCATCTCGTACCCGAGAGCCGAGATACTTGGTCGGTTCTTGGAAGCAAATGCAAGACCGTGTCAAGATTTTACTTTGGCTGCACTTTCCATTGTGATGAATGACTTGGTAAGGAATTAGTAACTTGCGTAAGAATTTATCACGGTGACATGTAAAGTATTATATGTATTGACATTACTTTACAATTAGAATGATGGGGATGTTCCAAGTGTGGAAGAATGGATAATAACGACTCATGTACAAGAGCTGTTAAGAATTATTGGTAAACCAACAGTTAAAACATTTCTATCCCGTCTCAGCAAGTTCCGAAGGGGCCAGTTACTGGAGAAGATTAGCGAAATCGTTTCTGCCCAGGAAGTGGTACGAAACTATAAAAGTATCTTCATTTTTCATAGTTAGTATAAAAAGCTAATCGAATTATTTACTTACAGCCGTTCGAGGAGGTTGCTGGCAACATTCTCAAGTACTTAAAGCTAGTCTGTGATGAGTTCATGTGTGAGACGGCGATTCTCGGAATAGAGCTGTTGAAACGCTTGAACAATCCGTATCTAGAACTGGATGCATCCCAGTTTGTTTGCCATGCGTTAAATCATATCCACACTAGAAAGTTGCTATTCACTCACAAAGATCGGGATGTTATCAAATCATTCACTGAAAATACGGCCGCTTGCGTTAGGTACACTCACTTATTTAAGCTGCTCAAACCTGGGTCTTGAGATGCCCCAAAATATAATAATTTACTGATATTTTAGGTTTCCTCGTCTCAATATACTTGCCAATGCCGTATTAGGAGACACTTCCACTGATGGATTCAAATTCGATAAGAATATGTCAACGTCAATGATGGCGCAGTGGTGTTGCGAAGAAATAACTGCAATCGAAGGTCTCGCACTAGCCAAGATGCTAAGTTCCCTAAAGTACACGCAGATAATGAACATTTTCTCTCAGCGGAATTTCAACCTGAGGGTACTTCACTATTGCTTTGTGCATCTTCGTAGTCTCTATTTGATGGTACGTTGGTTAATCGCTGATTAAGTCATAACAGTTGTGTTTCGTAAGTTGAATTCTAATACACACACTTGATTGCACTCGATATTTATAGGATATCGTTAGCGCAAATGATGTGACTGGACTTTTCACTTCCGAACTCCGATCCAGTTTAATGGACAAGTGGGCGTTGGGGGTTGCTTGCGTTGAATTCGTTGTGGAAACCCTGGATGCTTGGGAAAATGTAGTGGCAGATGATCTCAGTGTAAGATTAGTATAGAGTAGCCCCAATTTATTCTCAATACAAGTGTGTGTATATTCTGGTATGCTAATGGGGCATTGTGATACTTAAACTTAGGCCGACGATGAGACCGCTGTGAATGTCCAGTCACAACCTGAGTTTTTAAAGAAACTACCCCTGATGTGGGAGTGTCTGACCGCAATGCTTCGATTGAAAAAAGTTGTGATAGTTAACACTGTACCTGAAGACAAAGGATGCTATAACAATTTCATTCCAACCAAAATATTCACCATCTCATTCCAGGTACGAATAGACAAGATAGATGAAGTGAATAAAAATTGTAGGGGGTTTAGCCAAGATTGGCTGTATTATGTTTTTCCATCTTTTCAGTATATACTTATCTCATGCAATAACCAAAGAGACACAAAGGACATTCCAGTACGGCAGCTAAGAACCTTTTTTGATTTTGCATCGGCTGCTTTCTCAGACTCCAGTTTTGTTAGTTTCTTCAATGTTCGTGATAGCCCAAACCACATTTTTATTTGTGTCCGATCCCTCTCCCTTCTTGTGAAGCAGTTAACAATTCTGTTCAGTATTGACTGGAACTTTAACCAGATTAATTCAGGTATTTCGTTATCACTTTTTAATGCTAGTAGTTCCAATAAGGGCGCTCTTGATTATCTGAAAATACTTTAATCGGAACAGACTACTACTCGGAAATTGATCCGGATTGCTCCAAAGTTTTAATTGATTTCGACTACCTCATGAACTTTGTCCACCAAGTTCGGTGTGGCAGAATCAAGATCGACAACAGTATATTTGCACCTCTAAGGTAACTATTCCCATTTACAGCTCATTTCTCCATCCATGTTCGGTTATTGGCACGTGCATTTTTTTCGCTTGATTAGGAACGTGATTTCTGGATTAGGCCGTTGCGAATTGATTAACGGTTGGATTTTGATTTCCCATTTGAGGTGGAAACCTCAAGCGTCGTGGCGGTCTCAAATATTTCCTCCGATTGAGCCAATCCCACTGGAAATATTAAGAAGTGATCATGATCTGCTTCTCCAATACATATTTAAGTAAGTTGGGGCGAAACAAGACTAATCATTATGTTTGATTGAATTGGAAAGAAATATGTTTAAAATATGTTTGTAGACTGAACGTATTTGGGGTTGCAAGTAAAATACAGTTCGAAGAAAATTGGGTGATATTTTTATCAGTGATTAACTTGTATGTGGACGAAAGTTTTCAACTTCAGGTAAAAAAAACTACGCTTTGGGGTTGTTGATTGTTGGATTCATTGATCATTCTTGTGATGAAATGAAATATAGATTGTCTCAGCTGGACTGAAGGCTTTGTCAATGTTGCTTCAGCAATGCGTTGCGATAAATTACGTGGACCGACCCAACAATGAAAATCTGTATGTGCTAATCTAAGGTATTTATTTCAAAATTCAAACATGACTGTTTTAATAATGTTGTAATATGTACGTGTAGGAACCGCCTTGTCACGAAAATTGATGAGATAATGGATGATATTGAGCCAAAACTTTGCAAACAAATATCATTCCCACCACTGTAAGCCGTGCTTTTGAAGTTCTCCTAATTCTATTTTTCACACCTAGCAATTTTTTAATCAGAATATTTTGGTTTATTTAGGTTGTCAAACTCCACCAAAAATGTTAGCAATCCTCATGCAGTTGATGTGAATTCGTGCATTCGCTTTCTAACCGACTTGTACACCCAATGGCTTCAAAATCCCCAGGTAGTAAGTCTGCAACCTTATTTGTGTATATTCTACTATATTTAACGAATCTAAGAAAGCCTTTTCTTCATCCAAAGGGGAAAATGCCGTTGTTGCTATTGAGTGAAGTGGTTCGGAGTATTGTCGTGCTGTCAGAGTATTTCGAAGAAAATTCCCAGTTTCAATGGATGTACGACACCTTGATGGAGATTTATAAGAGTTTTGAAAAGGAAGACGAGGTTCTGTGGCCGCATCTAATATACGGGATCTTTTATTCAGCTTCCAAAATTGAATTGGTAAAAAAAACCCTACGTACCTAACAGTTATATAGGCCTCATTGCCCCCAAGCAATAGTTAATTATTTTAATATTGTAATTAACGGCATTCGTATCCCAGGAAACTGAACAGGTGACTACATTGGCTCAGCTGTTGGAGTCATCAATAACAAGTTCGGTTGCCAATGTGGCCATCACGGGACTAAAATGTGGGCTGGTGTACCTCCAAAATCATCCTGAGAACCTAATAATTTTGGCAAATATTATCCCATATGCACTCAAGTTAACCCAGCTGGACGAAACGTAAGCTAATGGTTTAAAAAAAATTTAAGACGGGACGTTACATTGACGTTTGGCTTCCTTTATTTCCTCAACTCAGGAGCAAAGATGCTGAAAGCCACTCATATGAAGTGTGGAAGTTGCTGCTATTTGTGTGGGTTCACGGTCCTCAAGAAGGGTTTGGAGTTAATGATTACGAACAGGAAACGCTGAGAAACGTTTTGACTGTTTTGAGTCCATTAAACAAGGCATATGTGTCTGTTAGACTTTTGGTGCTTAAGGTAGGCCACTATTTACGGATGGATGCTGAGGTACATGCCTTCACAATATTTAACTCGCCTTCACTTTTTAATAGGCTTTAAGGACGAAGGTGATGACCACGGAGTTGAAATCCGATGTTCGAAAGAAAATTACCAAAGTTGCTTATGAAACTCTGAGCACACCAAACATCAGTATTTTCATGGAAGCTTTAAAACTTTATACGACAATATTTTACGTTGGTAAGTAGGTTGGTGTGGTGTTTTCATTTTAGAAAAAAAGTCGCAAACTAAGTTAACTTTGGTTTCGCTTTTCCACAGATTTTTACCAGTTTCGTAGTCTCTCCGATCCAGACCCAGAGGTTTTAATGCCGATGGCTGAAAGAACTGAGATTTTATTTCAGTTGTAAGTATGAATATAAAGTTATGAACCTAACCACATATTACAGTTTGATTATTAACCAGCACACTTAATTTAATACACTAGACTAAAATCCGGAAACAAATGCAACAACCAAAGTGTTTCCAAAGTACTCTCGCTCTTCATCTTGGACTTTCTTCCACCATCCGAAATTTTAAATCGCGTCATTGCTGAGTTTATGTCGCCCAATCAAACTGCCCCAGAGTTGTTAGCTCCTGTATTAGCCCAGGTAAGTAAAACCACCTTAAAACTTTCCTTATTCAATTGCAAGAGCTTACAGACGCTTCTTACTCGAAATAGGTCTTTGAAAAGTCAAGAAGAAAGCCTAAAGAGGCAGCTTTAGTAAGGGAATGGATTTTAGCAGGACTCCCAAACTTCCTCAACAGCGCCGACACTGCAAGAACAATGTGGAGCTTGACATTATTTTTCATCGGTGTGTCATCCGCTCCCGAAGTGTCGACCCTCCTGCCATTTGCCTGTTTGCGTAGACGCACCCCACAAATCCAGCAACTCTTCCTTCATTCTGCATTAGACATATATGGAACGGTAAATGCCATTAACCTTGAACTTTAAGCCTAATCAAAGCGTACATTTTAAACTTAAACCTCTATACTCATTTAACAGTTGGATGAAAGCCGTCGTAGAGAATTTCGAAGCACGCTGCTTCGCAACGTCGACATAGGAAACGACTCTAGTCCCTTTAGTTACCTTGGGGCCCTACTCAACAAGGTGGATGACCAGAAACTCTGTTGGGAAATAGAATCTTGTGAAACTCCCTAGCTACTAAAGTCCCCTTATCCTCATTATAATCATTCCATCGCAACCCAACCTCATCAAAATTCAATGCAATAATAAGACATAATTATATATCAAACTGTTAGATACTATCATAGTAAAAAACGGATACAACATCTTAGCATCAGAGTGAGTGACTACGAAAAAGCAATACATAAATATATATATAATACTTTGTCATTTCAAGCAAAGTAGTATGAAATTATTTGATCAAATCTCTATATATATATTATGCCACAAGTACAAGAAGAAATAAAAATATGAAAATCTCAAAGTCTTCAGCTCAAAGTTCATTTATTTCATTGCCAAGTTGGACATCTGTAAGCATGCAATTTCATGAAGGAGTTTAGCATATCATTTTTGCTACTTCATTAAAAATGTATTCATTCGCTCTGTCCACCTTGCCATTTCTCATTGGCTGAGCGAGTGGGCCCAATAACCATTTGCAGCCGCTCATCTCGCTACACGGCACAACAGATGATGAAGTGTATTGTCTACCTCACCTGTGTCTATTGACAATACAGCATACAGCCAAGGCAGGGAAAGAACTAGAGAGAATAACACGGCAGACACCGATTATTCTGAAAAATTGCATGAGTATTAGGGAAATTCGCAGTTTATTGAAAATTCTGGACAAAAAAGGAAGATAGCTCACAGTCCTCAGTTCCAAACCTGAGATTTGCCTCATAAATTAGAATGTGGATTTGCTAGCAGCATTACACTGTGAAAACCGATTTTTGCTCATATTGAAACGAAAAGTAATAAATTTGCTAATGCGAAATGTGTTTATAGAGTTCCTCAAAAGTGTTTAGTAATACATTATACCAACAATTGATTTGAGTATGAAGGTTGTGAACTTTTTATGAAGTAGATACTTGGCTAGGACAAATCAATTTTTAGTGCACTTGATGATCCTGTTTGTTTATTTTTAACTTTAATTAGTTTAGGGTGTCCACAAATCAATTTCTTCTTTCTGAACTATGAGATTACTAACCAGCTCGCTATCCTTTCAAGTTATACTCATTCATTTCCTCGTAAACTTTATAAAATCGTCGAATGCTAGTCTGCCTGGTGGAAGTTTTGCGAATGGTAGTCAAAAGCCGAGTCGGCGATTAGCTCCTTGTCAGGCATGTCGGACGTTGGTCAACTCATTCCATCTGGTATGTTGTGTATTGTTGATTTGTTAACAACTAGGATGATTTGAGTAGGGAATGAATGATACAAATTAACATTAACGAAATGCAGGGATTGGAGAGAACAGCCAAAGGTCATTATGGCGGAGGTGACACTGCTTGGGAAGAGGAGAACAAGAAAGTGTACAAAAATTCTGAACTCCGTTTAGTTGAAATTCAGGAGGGACTTTGTAATGAGATTTCTCAAGGGAAAGATCAGGTTCATAACAAATTTTAAGGATGGTGAGGAAATTTAATGGTCACAATTAAAGTCTCAATGTTGTGAATTACAGTGTCACGAGCTTGCCACTGAAAACGAGCATCTGTTGGAGGAATGGTGGAATACTCAGAGGAATGAAGGAGTTGGAGAAGAGTTGATGCCTTGGCTTTGTGTGAATAAGCTGCAAGTGTGTTGCCCAGAATTTCATTACGGACCCCAATGCCTTCCTTGCTTGGGTCATCCTGAACCAGTTTGTTCAGGGCATGGAAAATGCAAGGTGAGTTAGCCCAAATGGAATAAAAAGATAATTCCATTGTTAGTTGGCGTAGTTGTTACTAAACAACCAAAGCTAATTGTTTATGGCAGGGCTCTGGAACTAGGAAAGGGAACGGTGAATGTAGCTGTGAGACAGGGTACACTGGAAAGCTGTGTGACAGTTGCGCACAAAACTTTTACGAGGCTTATAAGGATACTGACAAGTTGTTGTGTTCTGCCTGTCACAAAGCTTGTCAGGGAGGCTGCTCTGGTGCTGGTGCCAAAGGCAAGTTGAACCAAAATGTCCCTAATTACTTATCACACGTTGAAAATTAGAAATGATTTAACTGAGGTATTAATTCACGAATTATTAGGCTGTGCTGTTTGCAAAGACGGCTGGGAAGCTGATGACGAAAAAGGGTGTATTGATCTGAACGAGTGTCTTTTAGAGCAAGAGCCCTGCAAGCAGAATGAATTTTGCGTGAATACCGAAGGCTCATACACATGCATTGGTAAATTGACAATAACTTTGTAAACGTTTCCTTGAACATCTCCAAACTCTCAATTTTTCTCATCTTTCACCTTCCAGAATGCGACAAATCCTGCGACGGATGTTACGGTGATGGTCCCGATATGTGTGAAAAATGCGCTTCTGGCTACTTCCTTAAGGATAAACTGTGCATTGGTAAGTTATCAATGTGTTTCCCAACTACACGCTTATGTTTGTAAATTATCATTTTTGTTTTGCTTCCATTCCCTAAATTATCATATCCATAAAGAAGGCGAACTAGGTGACGAGAAAGAGGAAAAGGGCGACGAAAAAGGGGAAAATGTTGACGAGAAAGAGGAAAGGGTGGAGCTTTGATCTTGATGATGATGCAATTCATTCTATTCCCTCAAAAATCGACAGTTGAGGCAGGTTCCCTCCGTTACATCACGATCAACAACGTTTTTAAAACCAAAAACATCGTTTCATTTTATTTATTTATTTTAACCAGTTGACAAGAAAAGTACATCAATATTTTTGAGTTTACCAAGGCAAACGGGTGTCCAAAGTAAAAACCTTTGTTGTGTCTAGAATGTGATATATTTTATTTTTTATTGAGAGGAAAGGTCAGTAAATACCTTTCGATCCTCATGAGACACGTAAATTATGCATGACTTCAGTTTTGTGAATAATAGCATATCAATAAAAGTTGCTACTTATCATATCATTTGGGATTTGGATTCAATGTCACAACTTTTTCCTTACTTTGGCATTTGCATGAAGAACCATCCAAACATCATATTTATCATATCTTTCCTAACCTTTCCGTCTCGGGATTCTCCACTTCCTGCTTCATTTTTGAATTATTCATACTGCAACTCATCATAATAATAAATATAATGTTGTCTGAGGCATAACCATAATATTTTTCCTTCCTGGTTTTAATTTATAGCTTCTATTTTCCTAGATGGCTCAACCGCTGAGAGAAATTTTCAAATCAACACAACCAGATATTTAACCTATTTTGGATTGTGCGTTGCCACCTGCATCATTTTTCAGAAGAATATTGCAGTAGCGTCAATAATTGGACTTGCCGTTGGGATCTACATCACAGCATCCGAGTACTTGCTCAGCACTTCTCAACAGTAAGTAAGTAAGTCAGAAAAATGAAAAAAATCAGCTCGACTTCCTTTTTCTATGTATTCACCAAACTTTGTATTATCACATCACATCACTCATGCGTTTCAGATTTCAGACCAAGTAGCAGAATCGAATATGATATGGAAATTGCAAAATGCAAATTATTTGTAAATCTAACTTATGTACAGACAAAGAAACGCGTTGATGTGAATGCTTCTATTATACTATCTTCGTGTAGAATAAGAGGGTTTGTATGAAAAAATTGTAGGGAAAAATGGTATGATTGAGTTGTGTTATAAGTCTCGTCTTGTTATCACTGGTCACCGTATTACTATTCAAATGAAAAACAATGTGTTTGAATAATATTTATTCCATTAAATTATTGTAAAAGCATATCTTCAATCATTCCACACAGTTTTTGCTGAGTCCGTCTCTTCGTCCTTTGTCCTTGTTTACCTATTTTTATTGGAAGATGATAATGTGATGTTTTTATGCATAAAATGTTTTAGCATTTATATTTTTAAATATTGAAAATCATCATATAAAGACAGCTCTTGTTGGCTATTTATTTGAAATGAAAATCTGATAAATCAAAATGCGTTTGTACATTCATACATAATAAATATTATGTAAAGTTGTAGCAATACGGTTGATGAGAGATTTGGGTCTGTGTTTTATTCCAGCGTGTTTCCACATCCATACGTTTATACGTCAATACGTTTGCAGATTTTATCCTGATGGGAAGCCCCTGCCCAATTTTCACATGGAAAATTAAAGCCTTTTCAAAACCAATTTTGGCAGATGAGAAATGGAAAATTTAAAGAGTTGGGATAAAAGTACGTATACTTTGAGTTAGCCTATTTCGGGGAATAGAAAGCTAAAAAGGAGAGAACTGATTAGTATACAAATACGTAAGCAATAGACAACCATGAGGTGCAATGGAATACTTAGCTCATTATCACATGCCCTCAATTTTTCATTCCAAAGAATCTCCAGACACCAGACTTAGTATCAATACAATCAATAGCCAGTACTGTCCATTCCTCATGGGTTTTGGTTTTGGATTGGATCATTGCATTGTTGTCTAGCACGAGGATTTTTTTTGCATACATGAATCTTTTGTTCTACTTAAGCACCACGTTGTTTTACATGAATTTTTAGCAACACAAATAAACCCATCATCTTCATCATACCATATCCTGAATGTCTAGCCAGTATCCACTATACCTTTATTTTGGTATGGTTGGATGGATTGATAACAAACGTATATCATAATATATTTAATATGCATCACAGAGAAACGTGACATTGGCTTATTGGTTAGACTTGTTATATGACGATGAGCGTCTTTCATGATAACATAACGTGCTAAGATATCCCACCAAGCGTTTGCAGCGCTCCCCCCAAAAAGCGTGATAGGAATTGGTTGAGGAGCGTATTGAGAGTGAGTAATGTGCTAAATACCTACTCACGTTAACTTACAAAAATTACATTATAAGCAAAAAAAAGACATGCTCCACTTGAGTCAATAAATAAAATGTATAAATATAAATATACCCCAAACTTTGCGCTCGTCACATCATCATCAGTATCAGTGGTGCACATGGCATAATATGGCGCTACCAACATTGAGTCAACACTCTAATAATTCCTCATCCTCATTTAGTATGAGTACAACACACTGTTTTTTTCAACATTTTTGCATACTCATTCTCCACAAAAGAGAGCAGCATATCAATAGCAGCGTCAGCGTGCCTCTTTGCTTATACCTAGTCAATTCATAACATTTTTTTTGTGCTGAAGACTGCAACACAAAGAGAGCGAACACGAGTGAGTAGTATTATATATGTACATATTTACTATAACCACGAATAGTTATAAGCTAGCATTGGGACGGTATTGGTGTTTGATATCAGGAAATTCTAGCTACCCTATTCTGCTCTCGCCTGGCATGGCTTGATCTCCTCTCTCTCTCTCTTTTGCTAAATGTGTTTAGATATAGATGCCATAGCGTTGGTTTCTTTATGCCATGCCATGCCATGATAATATGAAATGATAAGCAAAAGCAGTGGAGTCTTTCTCGAGTCCGAATCTTATTTTCGTCATCGACAACAGAGAACAAGCAGGGCTACAACTACCACGCTCGTTTTGTTCCTTCATTTCATCATACATACGCGAGAGAAGGTTACTTTTACTATTACTACAACATCAACAACAAAAGGTATCTATACATAATACATGTAGTTGCCTCTCTTTATAACAAACTATATACTACAATTTATTGCATGCCTGCTCACTCTCCTATCCATATCCACATAGTGTATTTTTTGCAGAAAAACAACACTCAAAGTGCAGTGTAGCAAGCAAATTTTGTATCATTCATCTTCAACCAGTTGAGTTGGTTGTTTTTTTCGCGTTCTCTTGCTGAAAAATAACACGAGTAGAGTTGACTTGTGCATTTCTGTACATCTACTCTTTAGTATTCAACAATCGAATCCAAACGTTTTAAAAATTGTGTAATTCACGTTGTAAATTGAACTTGCACTTGCATACATACGCTCATGAGTGTGTGGCTAGTTGCATTTGGTGAGCTAACAGGAATTAGAAACAGAGTTAAATAAAGAAGGGAAGCTGTAGACATTCATTTTAGTTATTGGTGCTTAGTTAGCTGTAGATAAACTGCTGTATAAAAAGTTAAATTGGATGTGTGGTGCTGTGAGGCGACGGTAAATTTCTGATAAGGAGTATCAGACGACAACAACCGCAGTGAAGTTCACTTGTAATAATAAAACGAGTATGAACGATCAGGATATTCTTCATTATATTGGAGGATAAGGATAAGCCACACATGCAGAAGCAGAGAGAGACAGCAAAATCAGTACGTGAATTTTAGTAAATAAAGAAGAAAGAAGGGTGTTATACAAAACGAGAGAGAGAGACATGATGATCATGTTGATGAAGTGAACTGCTGAGCAGGATAATATTATTTTTGTAGACGTAACCAAACCAAACTGAAGTGATCGTATGTATTATTACAAGTAGAAGTAACACTGGTGCTCCTGATTATCCTCTTTATTTTATCCATCTCCTCTTTCATGTGCTCTCCTCTGCTCCCATTCAGGCGAGTTGAGTTGACGAGTTTGTAGACTGTGGAGAGAGAGAGAGATTTCATCATACTTTTATTGTTAGACAGAGAAATAATATATTACAAGTGTGTGTTACACTTATTATATGATCCTCATCATCATTCAATTTGCAATGATCACATTACACACCACAGCGTCTACATTGTTCCTTGCATGAGCTGTTTGACTAAAATACTTAAGATTTCTCCATCACTCTGCTCAAAACGTGGTTTAGCTGAACAAAAAGCTTAATTTAGTGCTGGACAAGTATAATAGTGATCATTAAACGTGGTTAAATCGTAAAAATAGTTTTATTTGCGTTGAGCACCATTTAGCGTTAATGGTGATGTGAGTAAGTGTATAAAGCATCGTTAAATATTTACTACCATTCTATAGACAAAGCAATTTAGTCACAATCATAAATAGCTGTATAAAGGGGTGCAACAAATAGCATATTTGGTTCAGTAATAATAACTGTACCAAATTGTCACCTTAAAAAGCCACTAGGTTTTCATTGTTTATTGTTCCAATATATATTTATATGACAATCTTCCAGCAAATATTTGTTGGAACTGAATTGAGAAATTTGTTGGTGCTCTCGTAATTCACGGTGACAATTCAACAAATTTTCAGCTGATTTTTATCAGTGACAACGTGAATATTTGAGTAGTTAGTTATATATATCAAAAAGCAAATACTAAGATTGGAACTTGTACCCGTGACTGTTTTCCTTTATAAAAAGGATTATTATAGCATTCGACAATATTTTAACATAAAAATAACAAAGCTCTGAATCTGTGCAGCGACCACGCCAAGCCACGCTGTTGTTATTGGCACGCACGTGACCTATGGGGTGGTCAGGTGTAGTGCACCTGTTCATGCGTTTCAAGGTGAGTACATAAAATATTTTATTTGTTAAATCCTTCATTTAGTCCTACCATTTTTAACCATTGCAAATGCATTTTTTGCAAAAATTACAATAAATGTAATGGTAGTATGCTTCATTGTTACAATTAAAATTACGACGGATTATATTGTAAATGAATCATGTAAGAATATGTCTTATTATAGCTCAATTATGTTTATGTCAATCATTTTCATAAAATGCTGGGATACGCAGACAAATAATTTTGGATGTTGGTTGATGCTAGACACAACCAGAAATAGGCGAACTCCTTGACCTACTAGTGGGTACATGGTATCATAATGCCATCTAATAAAACAGTAGTCCAGATGCCATTCATTTAGCCATGAAAACTGAATGCCAATTTTTTTATCATGACTATGTTAGAAGCTGAAGAAAAGAGGACGCCTGACATATGGCCAACTGAATCTTAATGCCAGCACTTCATTTTGTTGTTATATGTTTCTCGTCCAATTGCATTTCAGCCAAAGCCACCTCATAAGAACGCTTTTGTATTATTGATATTCAATTGTGAAGGGTAAGGACACAGGTAGGATAAGGAACTGGAGGGTTTTGAGTCCAAACCTCACCTCCTAATATTTATCCCTTCACCACCACGAAACCAAACCACATAAGCGTACACGCTCACATATTTCTCCAGGAACAACGAAAACAAGAGCATGTGACCAATGACCTTGACATAATGGGATGACTTTGCTGTTTGTACTAAGCCAACACAAGGAACAGTAATGCAGGCAAAGTAATGCTGCTACTATGGTAGTCATAAAAAAGGAAACCACTCCACTCGGAATGTTTTTTTATGTTCTCCTTCTCCTCCTCGTTTTATCCATCGCTCGGCGAAAGCCTCCCCTACGAACGAAGCTTACAGTTTTTACATGCTCTCGCTGAAGGATACGAAAAGGGCAACTTCATAAAAGGGAGAGAATTTGTGTATATATATGTGGTGGTGCATGAATGAGGAGTAGTAGCGTGCTTACAATTCAACTACAACGTTTTCAATATAACATATAACCCATCACGCCACTCCATATTGCTGTGAAAAAATTGGCATATGGGGGGAGTTTCTGCAGAAAGCAGCGTTAGCTCAGTAGCTCTCTACATGAGTTCCCTACACGTAAACGTTTCAACGTGTATTGTTTACTGAAAAACTCTGTTTACCGTTTACGTGGCTTCTTGGCTGCTGAAATAGCTTTATTCCTCGAATAAAATAATAAAATGGCATTTATTTTCATTGATGGTGTTGTAAATGAGCACCCTGGTCTCCAACTTTGATCCGAAGTCTGTAAGGAGTGTGTCTGCGGTAATTTTAACACCTTGTTTGTCCGGTATAAGCTGAAAATGCTGAAAAGGGTAACAATGCGATGATGAATGTTGATAAGGAAAATTGTTTTTTATAAAGAAAGCGTGTTATGGGTTATGCAACGTTTATCATCATCAGATTAGAATGGGGGATCTCCACATTTTATTCCCATTTAGTTTTCCATGTCTGGAAAAGATTGTCTTGTGTATACGGACAACGGACGGACGGATCTAGTTTATTCTAGCATTTTCCTTATGCTGCATAATATCTTTGTGATGATGCTAGTGCACTGACAGACTGAGTCACAAACACTGTTACATATATTTTTTGGAATGAACATACTTGAGCGTGGGCTCTCCCTCTTGTCTCCTCCTTGCTCAGTTTCTTTTTGGTGTTTCCTCCTTTTTTTGTAAAGACCTTGACTCTTCCATGGAGGACAAACTGCATCTTCTCGCTCTCGTGTGCTTTTCCACTATTGGCGATTCTGATGCTTGTGCAAAAAAAGCTCCCAACATCTCAACACAATTTGCTTCTTGTGCATCTCAGCTCGTGTACTTTTACTACTGCCACAACTTCTTCCCTTTCTTTCTCAGTTGCGCGTGAGTGTAAGCTGAGTAAGTTGAGTAGGTAGCTTTTCAGTGTTGGTTTTTAAAGGTCATTAGTCTCATATCGATTTCCCGAGCTGCATGTGGCGTAGATCAATGATTTGTAAGGTGCATCTTTTTTAGCAAGTGTAACAAAGGGGTAAATGTCATGAGGAACGAATGCATTAGATTATTTATGAGTAGTCAAGCGGTCAATATCCAGTTATCACCTTTGAGTGTTAGGAAATGTCAGTAAATCACTCATCATGTGCATAACAGGCTTGTTAACATTTATGGCCTTTTTGTGGTTACAAACGTCATCTCCAAATGATGCATTACGTGTTTTATCTTTAGCAAAATGCCGTATTAGTCTTGCACTATGCAATTTTTTTAAAAAATGCTTCCGGAAGCGTTTTGTTAAAGCCATAAGCCACCCATCCAACTTGTGAGTTATTGCTTTGGACTCTGAACCCTGGATTCTCATTTTCACTTCATGAACATGTGAAGGAAAGAGGTTCGTGCGTGGTTTGATTCTATTGTACACTCCAACTCTCTGGTACATTTGTTTTGTTTGGGGTATGCAGATTGTGCATGCAGAATGTGATGTGATGATGCCAAAAGTTTTCTTGCTCATTCAGTATTTTCTGGTTAATATCCTGGCCCTCGCATTAGCATGCTTCGTAAGAATCAAAAGAAGCCAAGAAAATACATTCATCACGTCACCTCACACTTCACATACTATTTCTATTTAGTTTTACCATTTCCTAGCAAACAACTGGATTTTCTCGTATTGCTAAACAATCTTGATCATAATCATTGTGAGGAAGTGTTTTAGTTATTTGGTTACACTGCAATGCATTGGAGATTGCTTAAAAATAAAAAATCACTCATTTGAATTCTCTCTTTTATTGAGTGCCTTACATATTTGTCTGCTTGCTGTTATCTATACAAAATACAATGTAATGCGAAAAAATCAGCATGAGAAAAAGTCGTGATCATCAATGTATGAGATACTTTGTGTACTTTTCCGGAATTAAGTACTTTCATCAGCATTGTGGAGAGAGATTCTGAGATGGCGATTTTGCCAGATGTTTCTTTGTAAACCAAATCACGGCGTCCTTTCGGCATTTCCACTGGTTGTCAACACTGTCAGGTTGACTTGAAGTAGTACAAGCGCCCCTTTATGTTATCTGAGGATGATGAGCGAAAAATAGATACTCTAGACAACATGATGATAACATGATTGTGCTTTGGTCTTTCATTAGAAGGAGCTAGCGGTTGGTAATATTATGATCATGCTCTCCTTTGAAGGAAATTCCATATTATCGAACGGCTCGTTTGATAAATTTATCACGTCACCCACTACTTAATTTTATCTTTTGTATCAAAGCCCACCTTACTTGATGAAGGGAAAGAAAAACAAGCTTTGTCGACATATTGAAAGTTTCTAAGCCCACCTAAAACTCTTGATCCTGCTATCACATCTTTGTGGCATGGGTTTCCGCTCCTTTCATCTTTTTTCTGCAGAGGAGTAAATATACGTGTCGCTCTCCTGTTGTTGTTTGCTACTTTCTTTCAAGTCGAACGGACGGAAGTGGGTGGGTGGCTGATGAATTTGCGTCAACAGATTGTTGTTCAGCTTGTTAAAAGCTGTTGACGGGTTTTGGTTTCGAAGCATCTAACTGACGCGTAGGCTTTATTGTATTTCCTTTCATCTCGGAACCATTAGATACGATCGATCGATAGTCTGTCCAAGTTGAAGACAGAACAAATCATGACAGTAAGAAAGAAAGACACTTGTTAGTTTCAAATGGACATACGTGGTATTGTAAAAAAATTGGGAGTGATGTGATAAGGGATAAAGAACTCAGTCATAAACCTACTTGGAAGATGTTCCATCCAGCCGGAGAAATTGAAAGCATGACTTTGTATCTGATGGAATTCATTCAAAATATGATGAAAGTTTCATGAGTAAGGAGTAGTGAAGAAAAATATAAATATTTCATGATGAGTTTGATGACGAAGCTGATAGGAAAAAGTTGAAGACGACATTTAAAATATTTATGTTACACATAAAATCAATATCCATAATATTATGTCTGATATGTTTCATCTACCACATTTTTGGAGTTGCCTCGCCGATGCATTTTATGAGGTACAAAGGGAACGCTGTGGGGTTATAGGTGGAAACTTATCAGAGCCACATGTATGTACGTAAGCTTATCATTTCCAATGTCGCATTCAGTTTCAGTTTTTGTAATTCCAAGACGTAGTTTACGTCAGTGCTCCTTGTGACATTATTCAGTTCAGAAGAAAGCCGTGAAAAAACTGTCTAACTCTCTTGCTTTTTAGTCAAGTGAAGATGACAGTAGAGTCCACTATGCATTCCTAATCATGATGCAGCCATCATCAGTATCCAGATGTAAAAAGTGACAGAGATAATTTTGAGAGAACGTGGGGGTGCAGTGGTTTGGCTTTATTTAGTTACAGTTGTAAGTAAGGATTATACTGGTGATGGTCTTTCTATAGTCAGCTCTCGATTCTCACTCACGATCCACAGGTCATTCAATCTTTCGCTTGAATGAACTGAACCAAGAGCTTCTCCGTTTGCGTCATCCTTGTCATCCCGTTGCAAGCATTCATTGAATTAAAGCGGCGATTGAATCTGTAATATAAGTATGCTTTATCGTTTGTTATCATATCAATGTTCGTATGCATTGAGTCAAATGACGACGCTGATGCGGCTTTATCCGTAGGTCACTCCGGCACGTGATAGGTGAAAGGACTGGAGAGTAAGATGGTAGAAATCAAAGTGCATCTGAAATCAATGGATGGTATACACGAAGAACGAGCTTCATTGATATGCTTATGAAGCAGGAAGTAATTTGAATGAACAAGGACATTCATGCTTTGATTTTCAAAGCAAGTTGGAATTTAAAAAGCCTAAACTTTTGAATAATGCATTAGAGGCAATTGTGCAAGAATATAGAAATGCAGCTCAGATTTGCATCTTTTCAAAAGTACTTTTATTTGTTTTAAACTACTCGAAATCACAAAGGTCTATTTATATAGAATAGGCTAACAGTTTGAGAGTTCCAAGTTTGACTGCAGTTTTGCTTATCGCTCAAGGCAAGTTGAAGTTTACACAGGGTTGTGTTGACAAACAAAATCATGCGTTTGGAACATGACTAACTAAAACTCTCCAAGTAAGCGTCAATCACTCACTGTTCTATTGAATGAGAATGGATAACTTTCCACGCACAAGTTATTTCGTTTTTACACACGATAGGAACAGGAAAGATTAGATAACTGCCGTAGGGTTCATGCGTTCATATTATAATAGCATTTGGATTTCCAGCTACTTGCAACTAATGTTTGTGGTAAGGAGCTAAGTTAAGTATCCGCCTTGATGATTCGGACTAGAACAAGAGGACAAGTGAGCGTTTATCATGTTACGTTACACTCATACACATGATCAGAGGTCTAGCAGAAGGTTTCACTCTTTGTTAGCTGAGAAATGATCGTATATTGATCTCAAAAAAATAATTCGCCTCAGCAAGGTCATTAAAACATGAGGTAGGGTTCAAGGCAATCTTTTTTCATTCTGCGTAGGTACACACACATAACATCATACATGTGTGCATACTTTACTCACTGTCGACTCATCTTCCTTTTGGTATTTGTTTCAGCGTTTCTTTCTGACATGATCTCTGTATTGGTGATGATCTGGTGATGCTTTGATGTTGGATATAGAAGCGTGTGCACAGTGGAACCAAATAAATGTATCGCAATCGCATACCTAATTTTTTAACAGCAGCTAAGCAGCGTAAGGTAGCTTGTTAGCACTTTTAGGTATGCACTTTGTAGCATACTTTCACATTGCTTTGGTGTAGCAATATTATGTACAAATCCTGATTTTTTTGAAAGATTGTGAGAGTTTGTTACGGGTGCTAAAAACAGCACCTGTGCTTAAATGGCAAGAAGTTCCATTACCCTCCTATTCATTCATCCTCAATATTTGCAGGTTGTTACATCATCTATTCCACGCCAGTGCTAGACTTGCTATCAAACTTTCCATTTCTTGGAATAAAAGGCACTGTACCGTAACGGCATCCGAAAGTTATCTGAAAAGGATGTTATCTTTGATGCAGATTACTCGTGTATCCATCATGTCTCCTTATGCAAGGCTGGATTGATAGCGTCTGGCCTGGCTGAACTGGAGATATTTCCTGAGTAACAAAAAACAAGTAGACTAACTTTTCCCTCACAATTGAAAGCCTTCAGCTCTCAATTGCGTATTAGGTTGATTGTCTCAAGGGTGGTGGTCGTATGTTCCTGATGACGTGGAACTCTCATATGAAAATGAAAACAAAATCATTTGTTCTCTTCGGACGCATTTCTATTCTCAGTAGTTCTACGTGTAATTTTTGCAAAACATCATCAGCCTCATCAGGTCACAAGATTCTCATGACAAAACATAGCATAAGTGAAGGAGGTCGTTTGGTTCGGGGATAAAGTGGCTCCTTAATGTGATTCTAGAAAATGCCTCTCTGAATATCAGTGGAGGGGAAAGGAGCAACGCAGAAATTCCTGAGGTTGATGTTATGTTATCGTCTTTCATGGTCGTAGAATAAGGAGAGAGGGACAGTAAGAAAGACGCTACTTCTAGTTTCACACTCGTTGGTAAACACGCGATAGGACAGTGAAGCCCAAGCCAAGCACAGTCATTTTTGACAAGTACCTTGAACTGAGCGGAGGACTCCCACTTGTGCTCTCTAGCTGAATGGATGTTTGTGACGGTGATGTGATGATGGTGACTATACTAAATTAACTATTATCACGCCATGTTTGCAGATACTAGAATCTCACGATCATAACATGGCGATAGCTATATCACAGAAGAAGAATTATTTTTTCACGGTGTTGTCTTTCTATTTCTTCGAATAACGTGTTCGTCATCATCATCCCATCATGTTATCGTACATTCCATTCCATCTCTCAAAAACTAACTAACTGGAGTTGTACTATTATTGTTGTTGTTGTTGCAGGCTACGTTTTCTCAGACGCTACGAGAGTCATATGTATCATGCAACATTTTTCTGTGTATGGTGTGGTTGCCACATAATATTATCATATTGTAAAAAAGGCTCCTTCATCAATGGGCTTTATCTACGAGTCAAGCGATTTTCATAGACGAAGGTGGTTTCGTTTCGTTTGGTTGGTTGAGGTTGGTGGTGTGGCGTTCTGAATATTTTGTGTTGTTATGTAACTCACTCTCTCGCACTATCAGCTTCAGTCAGACTATCTGATGGATTAGGGAGTAGTATAGTCATGTTAAATATCCTTCATGTTTGCATATATCTACATACCTTCATCGGTGAAAACCTGACTGTGAGTTAATAATGTTGTCCAACTCAATGCAGGGAATTGTTGAGGATATATGCTTATAAAGTGAAGTCAAAAGTTGCTTTTATTTTTTATGTTCAACATACGAGTCTCGTGTGCTATGTATCTCTCTCTCTCCTCTGTTTACTTCATTTCCGTGCAGTTCTCAAAGTCTCAAGGTTACGCATTCTGCCAATTGATGTTGTTCTCCTCGTTGCTCTTGTGTAGAGTGGAATGGAGCCGAGAACTACTATGTTGCTTAACACATTTATATTGGCCCATGCTTTTCAGCCAGCGTCACTCTGTTGTGTTGTCATCTTTTTGAATACAAATCAAGCTGGTTTTTCTCTCCTTCTCGCCAATGTTTGTGTGGAGTGAAACATTTGTTCAAAGTTACATACACATTGAGAAGGAGTGAGCAAGAGCATTACCAAGGTTGAAAACATTTTTTGTACACGTATGTTAACCAGCTAAACATCATGGTATATTTATTATCCTCATTAAAACTATGACATATTAGCCATTTAGTAGATAGCACGCGCTGGATGTTGTGGGGAAATGGGTAAAATATGCACTTTGCTCTTAAAAACTAGAAAGATTGAAAGTTATTTGGGGACAGAGGAAGATGGATGGTCATTGATGGGAACAAGCAAAAGTTAACCTAGGGCATGATGCAAAAGTATTTACGGAAAACTACAACCTAAAACTTTTCCTTTGAGTATATTCCACGATAAAAAAAATAGAATATTAGTTTATAGCGTTTAAGCATATACGCCTCCTAATTGGGTTATCTTCCTTGGAGGAGAGGATCATTACAGTCGTATAAACATTGAGGAAGGTAAACAAGAGCATCAAATTCGCGTTGGTGTTGCCAATCTAGAAAAGTATCAGTTAGTGATATCTATACATTAACAATGTAGGTAGGGGAGCATTTGTCAGCATGTTTTCTCTTTATTTTGCACTACGATATGGGTTGCGTTAACTCACTGTTTGCAGTTGGCATTATGGCATTGCAAAATTCACCTTCAACTGATTACTTCTAGCAAGAAGACGATGATATGATGCAACCGCACATGGTTTTCTCGTTGGGGAAGGACATTATGGTATATAGCACGGATTGAGCGAGCTCCCTTTCCGCTCTAGATATACATGTTTGTCTGTAGTAGTTCATTGGGGTAGTGGGGTTGGACGCGAATTCCTAGAAAAGTCACCACACCACGAGAAAAATATATTTTTTTGCAGCAGCAGCAGCATCATAGCGATTCTTCTCTTGGAACTACACATGCTACCTCTCGCTTTTGAGAATCCATCAAGTTGTTTATTTTGTCATAGGTAATTTGGAACCTTTTTTATCAACCTTTTACTTAGCTCATGGTTGCTTCTGAGGCTGCTGTTAAGTGACTCTAGTCATTTGGGAAAACTGTCGTGTAATCAACAACTTTGATATCTCTCACTCTTTGCATAAAATGTGTTTGGTTATAACTACAAGCATGTGAAAGTGGGATTAGTGAATGAGTCACCAAAAACTTTACAAATTGGCTGTTTTTTTAAGGAGGAAGTAAGAACTGTTTTAGTATAATAGCTAATATAATTGTCCAGTGCACTCTTCAGCTCTTGGTCGTAAATTAGCCAGCTATTCCAGTTTGCTCAGAAGGAACAAAGACGAAAGGTGACGGGTTGAGTATAATTTTATGAATATTTCATGTAACATTCCTCATTTTCTCTAGGTTTATAACGTTGTTTAGCGCATGGGAGAGAAAGTAAGCTTTTATGATGATGGTGTGACTTGATACACCTACATAAAGATTGCAGCTGGTGTGGTTTTTGACTTTGCAAAGGGCATTATATCATCAACACATCATATCATATCAAAATTATATCATATCGCAACTATGTACACAAATATCCAGTGGAAAAAACGTTCCTTATCCTTTCATTCCCTTGCGAATGGTTGGAGCTGGTGGTGTGGTTGCTTGCTGATGATGAGATGATGATGCACGTTACAAACATTCTACTGACGTCAATGTGCAGACAGATGTGGTTCATAATTGTTTCGCATGTTATGTAAAAGTGGCCTACGGCTATTTTGCAGCTCAGGTTAGTTCTATGACTGATCTCGTCGTATGAAAAAACGTATGTTGTACGAATGTGTATATATTTTTTTGTTTGTTGTCAGTGTTGTAGTATTTATGGTATTTGTACATGATGATAATAAACCTGGCATTGGTTTTGCATGGTGGTCGACTTTTGTTATTGTTGTTTCATCAAAACTGGATCGCGTAATGGGGGTTGGGCAAACTTCAAAGTTTGGTTGTTTTTGTAGCTCCTTGCTCTTATCATCGTTAGTTTCGCTAGGCACTCTCACAATTACAATCAGCTCCCCGTTTGTTCTCCTTGTTTACTTCCCAACCCACCTCACCTACTCCGCTATGGTGTGCGGAACAGAGTGGAATGTTTTGTGGGTTGACTTGACTGCTAAGTGCTATCTTTGCATGTATGCTTAAGATATGCATGTAACGTGACGTTGAATTTCATTAACAATGTACAAATCTCGGAGAGCTACACACCGACACGTGTGTAGGTATCAACAACCCAGAGAAAAATACTTTGTCCTAGTCAAACCCACGGGAAAGAAGCACGTCGCTTCAGAAGACAAAATGGTTTCGAGCAGTATACAATACAAAAAGTGAAGCTTGTCTTGTTATCATCTATTTTCTTTTAAAATAGCATATCTAAATCCACAATTATAAAGGTTCAGTGCTAAAATAAATAGAATGTCTTTGTCATTCAGAGAATGCAGTGGTATTATCATGGCATGATATTTTTGAAGTGTAGGATAATGTGATAATATGTAAAATGCAGTTGAATGAGATCGATTGTCATATCTTTATCAAGATCTTGTTTATGTGAGTACGGCTCCAGTTACGTAAATAAACTGGAGTTATTATCAAAACAAACAAGAAACGAGTTTATTTGTGGCCTAGAGTGGTTGTATGATATTGCATGGAATTTTAACGTTTCTTTTTCTTTCTTTCCAGTTTGAACGGAACTATTGACGAAGAAGTTATTTGTGCGTGAGCTGACATTTTATGCTAGTGAAACTGTGAATATGAGAAAGGTGAAGTGAAAAAGTGACAGTATTCGTTTACTGGGTGAGTACAAAATAATTGGAAGGAGAGAAACTAAAAAGACATAAAAATGTCGCAGTCGCAGTTACTTCAAGTTCACATCAATCAGAGACTTTTAAAAGCTTCGAGTGGAGAGAGCAGCCCAGCCAGTCCTGGCATGTTGAACAGTCCCGTAGCACTGAGCCCGATGTCAGTAGGGCCCTCCAGTCCACAGGGGATGCCGATCCCCCGAAGATCAGCACAGGAGACTTGGATCGTAAATCCCAACACTCTGTTGTCTAGCAGCACTTTCCCCGGCAACAACTGGAATGGTGGAAGCATTGATGCCAATGTAGATTCCCCACTGGAGATGTCATCCGCCATGGCCATGAACCAGGAGTCAGATTCCCTTCATGGGGATGGAACCATGTTTTCCAAATTGACAATGGCAGTGGATGACGATGAAATTTTCAAAGTGGAAAAGTCCGAGTTTTTGTCAGAGCCGACGCTGACAGAGTTGAATCAGCACTTGTCCGTGTCGGATCCAGACACTTTGTTGGATGGACTTAACTTTGATGACTTGTACTGGCCTCCAGAATCGTTACATGGGGTGTCTGAAGCCACCCCATCTCCCCAGGCTGCTCCCTTGCTCAACATGATCACAAATGAGCCCGAGCTGGATCTTATGATTGCCCCGTCCTCGTCCTTTCCACCACCTTCCCTTAGCAAGCTGGTGGTACCGGCTACTAGTGTTCCTTCAACTCAGTCATTATTGGAACAAACAGCTTTGCAAGCACCTTTGACTCTGTCATCTGATATCACCACAACCACAAGCACCATCTTGTCAAATCCACCAACTTCCAGGTACTGTTATGCACTAATCCACTTGGTGTTGGCTTAAGACACTCTCATAGTATAAGTTGTTTTCATTCTCACTAGCTTCTTCTCTTCCTATTTCAGTGTTACTTCCCGCAGCAGTTCTGCTGGATTAAGGGAGCTTCTTTTGCGAAGAGAGTTGCAGAACTCTTTGGAGTCCCCTGAAGTAGCTAGTCCTTTGGGGCAGTCGCTTCCGCGCTCAATGCTAACCATCCCCTGGAGCACTCACCCCTCGCTTATCAACTTCTGCACCAACGGGTGCTGGAAACAATGCATGGGAAAGTTGGCAGCAACGACGGGAGGCGGTTTGGCAGAGACGTGACCCCAGACCACATCTCTTATCAACAGGATCTTTGGCAGAAGGGGGCTCCACTTCAAGCCTTTCTGCAGGTTCGTAAATGATTTTTTGCTAACGTATCTATACGTACTATAAATGCATATGCATAAATTTTATAAAGCAATTGAACTTAAACAATAAATTCTGTTCCTTATCAACTTCAGATGTTTTGAGTCCCGGAGGTGGACTCTCTTTATCTATGGATGAAGGGTTTGATTCAGATGAAATCAGTGACAGAGACTCAAGCGACGAAGGTATATTGCTAGCATCAATCAGAAGAAAACATTGGCGAAATTTTTGCTAACTAAATTCCTTCATTTAATTCCGTCATTAGAGTCCGAAGTGAGTGATACGGAAAGCAACGCTGGTAGTACAGGTGGAACTAGGAGGGAGAGGTTTTTCTGGCAGTACAATGTTCAAGCAAAGGGGCCCAAGGGACAGCGTCTAGTTTTGGCTCCGACGCAGGAAGATCCTCATGTGCTTCAAAAACCAACTGATCCCGTATTCAGTCCACTGTGTCACATTCAAGGCATTAAGCACAGGTTAGTTAAACCGTACGTTACTATGAATTTTTCAGAACCAACATTTTGCAAGTACTAGTCAATAATCCATCCGACTATGTACAAACTTTTTCGTATTTGATAAACAGTGGTAAAGCTCGTAAAGGAGACGGGAATGACTTGACACCAAATCCTCGAAAACTGTCCGCAATCGGAAAAGAGTTGGACAGACTAAACAAGGTCATTGCTGAAATGACTCCGGTAGCAGATCTTCCATCAGCAGTGAAATCTCGGTCAAGGAAAGAAAAGAACAAATTGGCATCCAGGTATGTTTTAACCAAAGCACTACTAGCTTTATTTGATGTACGGGCTCTCGTTAACAAATTGTGCAACACTTTTTCCTAACTTTAGAGCTTGCCGCTTGAAGAAAAAGGCCCAACACGAGGCCAACAAGCTGAAACTCTACGGCTTGGAGCAAGAGCACAGTAAGTTTACATGACTTTCTATAATTTTGCTAAAAATTCTATTATAGCTATGAGAAGCTTTAACAACATTGTTTTACCCGAATGTTCAGAGCGTCTTATGACAGTTATTCAGCAGTCTCGACAGGCAGTGTTTGCCAAACTCGATGGCACTCTTACTGACCCCAGCGAGCCAATTTCTGCGAAACTTGAACGAATCTCCAAATTTGGAACAAGTAAGGGAATCAACAATGGTTATAGTGAGTATTAAATTTTGATATTTCTCTCGAGGCTAAGTTACAGTCTTCCCTCAGAAGACATTTAAAGTTCACCCATTTCATGCATCCCTCCTTTCGTTTCGTATTCAAATTTCAGAGCATCGAATTGCTGGACACACGACTGAGTTTGTCAACAAGGTGTTGGAGAAAGTGAAGCAGGGGGTGCCGGATGGGGGCATCAACGAGTTGTAATTCTAAACCAACAATGCAAATGCGGCGCCGCCACTGCGCTATCCAACGGAGTGTGTTGTAGACGGCACTGGAAATTATTGTATGAGACCCACAGCCAGGATATTTGGATGAGGCTGAGAAAACCCTCTCCCAGAGAATTTTTTAGGTATGGATGAATTCGCTTCCAAATTTAGTGCAAACGAACTATAAACAAATCAAAAAAAGATTCAGCCAACTTCCATCCAAGTCCTGCCAGTGGAGTCTTGTAAAGATTTGCAGTTCCCATGTTAGAATGCGAGAGTTTCTATTTTGCTAGTTGATTTGGTTATCATATTATTATTATTATATAAGTGAAAGAGATATACCGTAGCGTATCTAGTTTACACCCTTGTAGCACCAACTCTAAGATTATTGGTTTGAAACTAAAGATATACTGTTAGCCATAGCTATAACCGAAAGGGCCCTGTTAAGTTAATTCTAAAATGTTGCACCTTGGAACTAGGATTTTGCTTTGCTAATTTTATATTTCAGCATCTAATTATATGAAGGATGAGAGGGGAAGTTGATGATGTGAAGTGATAGCGAGTAAAGTATTCATATTACATAAAATGGTCCATGTCTTAAGCTTTAAGATGAAAATCATTGTAGATGAGTAAACTACCACCTGATGATAACCGCCTTGATTAAGGGGAGCAACTACAAAAAACACAAGTTTCTTGTTTTGATTCAAAACTGACCTATCATCACATCACATCTCACACCACATGTTACAAAGTAATCAATATTGTTGATTTATGCAATGTATTACTATACTATACTACCCTGCCCTTGCAACGAACGACAACTGCTTGGATTCCCAGTAATGTATGATGTAATCAAGCGAAAGATTGTGAGGCTGAATGAGATAATTGAAATGTAGATTACTATAAAAAATATTGTTATTAATAATTGTTTGGCTATTGAAAACGAGTACCTTTTACTGTATCACATCACCTTTTACGAAGTTATATATGCCTGGCTCTCTAGTCTATAAAGTGTAAATATGTTGGAAATGTAATAGCCCTATTTAAAAAAGAGTAAAATTTATGCAGATGTATATTCAAATATAATGCTATAGCTACACACAAAAATATTATCTATATTAGTTATGGTTTGACATTTGCTCCAAAACAAAAACAATCGAAATACTTTAATGGTAATCTCCTTTATACGAAGTACCTAATTTTTTGTGATTGCGTTAAACGGCAGACCTTTCTAATTGTAATGATTTGGCAGATATTGTTTGATTTTGAAAACTCGAGCGAGACGAGTTTATTGAATTCAGAATTAAGTTCCACTTTGACAGACACCTTGACTTGAGATGACTTGAGAGGTGTTTTTGAAACTCGTGCTATTTTTTTCACAAATTTACTGGTGCTTTAGGTTCGTTTAAAAGATTCTATACTAATAACGCAGCTTCTACTAAAGAACAGTAGATCAAGTGGCCGTCAATCGGTGCATTTAATTTTAGAACGTATCAGAAAATATTTTACAAATTGTACTTATTATATAAATATGACTACTAAAATACAACCTGGATCCGAGGTAGAAATAGAGTGATCCTTCACAACAAATTCTTTGACGAGCTGACAGTAACGAAACAATGCTTGCCGTAAAAATTGAGAGGTTACATTGAAGCTTATTTTTTCGGAATTAGGATGTGTGTATTTTTGTGAACTATAAATCTATTCTTACAACTTGTATTAAAACTAATACTTATCAAATATCAATTCACAACTATTCTCTGTCATAGTTTAGCTAGAGACTTGCTTGTATTAGTGTGGCTGCCAGGCTTACGAACGCATACAGAATTACTACTATAATTACTATTCACTCTAGGATTAAGAACCACTATAAATGCTCTAGTTATTACGTTTATATGCAATTGGTAGCTGAATTTCCTTCAGCGAATGTGCATTTTTGAGAAGTACTATATTATTATAATACTAGTTGCTAAGTTGTTTTATTTAGTTATTTGAGTATCTCTATAGTTGAGTAGACTTCCTTCATTCTGTCTGTCATTCGAAAGTATAAATTGCAAACTTTGTTGAGTTTTAAAAAAACTACTTTTTGATCGGAAGCAACATGATCTGCCTCAATATGGAGAAATCCTCAAGTGATGTAATTATTGACAGATAGACTTTGGAAGCCTGACTGTGTTCATATAAACATATATATCTATATATATATTGCTCTAAGTTGTTTTTTGTTCAGTACCGATGTGATGTTTACATGGATTCAAAGTTCAGGAATATTAAGAAGATGGTGGAATTGTACACATAGTTACATACATTCATAGTTACAACTACTTAGTTGGGTAAGATCAGAGATCAGTATGCTGCTATTTTATAGGATGCAATTTACTGTATCTAATTTTAGATTGTCATACTTATACCGAAAGTTAAGCTAAGACTTTTGTAAAAACGTAATAACAATTTTGTAACGGAATACTTGTCAAATCTTTGCAAATTGGTAATTAATTTTTGCTGGTAGTTATTTTGGGATCTGTTTGTGTTTTGAATTTGAGGGTAAACTATATTAATGAATTTTGTTTGTTAAATGTTTTTTTGCGCGTGTGAGAAGGAGAATTGATAGTTTGGGCTTCATCCAAAATATTTTGGTATCAACAACTACTGACTCAATTTAAACAGTTAATGGTTTGATTAAAAGTCGTTTCCGTATTAGCTAAGCGTTTCTAACTAGTGGTATCATCATCATCGTCGTGGCATCATGCACAGAGCTATGGTGAGAAAGCTGCACGTCAGTATTTTCTAGTGTTTATCATGGAGTTTGGTTTTGGGTAGGGAGTTCCGTCTCCATAACGTGTTGTGTGAAATGGTGTATTCTCCCCGAATTCTGTGCATGATGATTCTGATGATGGCAAAAAAGTTCTGTCAGCTTATAAGTAGTTAGCATAGAAAATGTAATTTCTTGTAAGGAATCATCATCGATAGGAATATATATTTTATAGTAATGGGTGGTCACTCTATTCGCTAAGTATACATGTCATATCAAGTAGGAAACTACTATTAGTTTTTGTAGCAATTATTGTTTAGTTGTTGTGTACTACTATAATATTGATAGTTCTGCTATTTATTTCTTGAGTTGAAAGTTCAAGATTTTTAATGAGAAAAAAACTATGAGCTGTTTTGTTGAATTTTTTATATATATATTAGTTTACATATACGTAGCCCGTATATACACTATTATGTTCCTCTTGCAGGTTAATATGATGGCACATATATATACATTATACCTAATATGTTTAAGTTTGTTATAAAGTTTTCTTTTTGCCATACGTTTGTAATTGATACGTACCGTTACGTAGTAGGTTAGCCAAAGGTTGAGTTTTTGCTGTGAAGAGTGATTTCCCAAGCGTTCATTGTTTTGTTATTTGAACTTGGGCTGTCTTGAATTAAAAGATATTTAAAACAAAAAAATTGGATGTAAATCAATCAAAGTCATTATTTTTAACGCACATCTTCTTTATTCATCACCATCTCAATCTCTACGGACACGACCTGACATTATCATCATCATAAAAGTTAACATTTGGTTGCTCTTACACATGGCATTATTGGCATAAAATAGTATATATTTTCCCATGCATTTTATACGTGCAATAATCACATTTCAACTTAAATCATGTTTGATTAAATTAAATACCCAGGTGGTAAAATTTGCTTCTACCCTCCATTTTTCTTTTGGAATGCACATTTTTGTGTTGTTTTTCCTAGCGTTGTGTAGAGTTCTCTTCAAATTATAGGGAAACTACATGGAGTACAGTGTTATACTAAATATTAGGTTGGATGGGAATACAAGTTATTGCTATTAAGCATGGAACACTATTTCTCTACCGTTACCGTTGCACATTATCATCTCCTCAGTTTGTTTTGTTAGTCTCAACTTGCCGGCAAGTCAATGTTATACTAAAAAAAATAAATTAATTAAAGCAACTGTGAGTCATTATTAATAATAAGCTAGTAGATTGGAATGAATTCTGACTTCAAACAGTATTGTTATCACAAATGGCAGAGGTTCTACGTTATTTCCTTTTCGGTGTTGCTAATTCAATAGCTTCTCAAGTCACTAGTATAACCTACAACTAGACACAGCTCTACGAAAATATCTCTCTCCCATTGTTCTCCTCACTCAGTATCAATTTTAACACTCTCCAATATTTGCGAGTTGTACATCGTGAGTGATATTCATATTATATAGTATTCTATTCTACACTAAACTTTATAACGTAAAATAATGGTGGTGCAGGTGTGGTGGTACTGTTTAAATTTATGCTAACTTTGAATATTAAGTAATATACTGTTATAGGATTAGTAAATGCAAACACATTTTGAGTAACAAAAAGAAAGTACAATTTGCTTTGGATTTAAATGAAAGAGAAGCAAGAAAATCGTTGAAATATAATGGTTTCTTTAAACTGGACTCTTGTTTATGCTGCTTGCTCCTACTATGCTATGTTAGACTCATTATTTATTTATACAAGCTCAGTAATACTGAAAATAATCACATTTTTGCTCATCTAATGCCCTACATGTTTTCTCTTCCTATCGTGGTTCACTCCAAATCACGAAAACCAAGCGTTTGCTACCTAACCAACTGCTGCAGATTACAAAGCTTCAGAGAGCGTTCTACCACAAAATACGACACAGCCCAGCATTCAACTACTCAACTCAACCAAAAATATGTCCATCTACATTATAGCCTGTAGATCAAATTTGTGACTAACGAGTACGTTTGAAAATTTTACGTTGACTGAGTTACTGATTGATGTTGACAAAGAGTTTCGGGACCGAAGCTACTTGAACTAAATTTTCCTGTGGGTTGTTCTGTTCTCTATCATCTAGTTGGGAAGTAGATATATATACGTATATTTTGATTACCTAACTCATTTCTATGCGTTGTTGAGGGTGAGCTTCGAAAATATCAAGTATGGCTGAGTAGCTTTCGTCACAAGCTGGTGGATAAACACAGGTTCGTGGTACATTACTATAGCTACAATAGAATTACATGTCAACTCCAGTATTCCTACGTGGATCAGGTATACTTTTGCTTTCTGTTGATTGTGTACTGTTTTCTTTCATTTGAAGAACATTTCATTTATCTTCTGGGTGGTATAGCAGGTGCTCGTGCAGGGATGGGGGGTACTCCTTGCTGTTGGGGTGGGGCTGGCTGTTGGGCTACGCGAGCAGGAATTGGAGAAGATCTCCTCCCTTCGTTGATCCTACCTGTCGTGGAGGAATCGGAGGTACGTTCCCGACGGGTGGACTGCTATGCCCTGATCCTGATCCGGTGGAGGACGTTTGACTAGACTGCTTGCGAACTCCTTCCCGTTTCGGTGAGTCCGTGATGGTTTTTTCTATTGGGAGTTCCTTCTTTGGAGAGTCGGTGGGAGACATTCGTTTTGGTGGTGGTGGTGGCTGAGCGGATCCAATCCCTTTATCGGAGGTTTCAGGTGGTGATATTCTAGTTGGTACTGGTGGCGGCTGACAGGAATTAAAAGAGAGTTGCATTTTCCTGGGAGAGTCCACTGGCGATATTGATGGTGGGGATCGGTTCACCTAATTAAGTAAACAAGTCAAGAGTTCAGTTTCGAACATAGTGTTATTTGAGTCTGTCTCATTTCGCCCCAATGGCATAGTACTGATAGTATTCATATGCGTACCGCTTCCGAACTCATGACCTTTCTTTCAGACATTGGCGAACGGGGTGGGGGTGGTCTGTTCGTGCCAATATTTTCCCCATCTGTTGTGGCTGCATAGGACGTGGTGGACCCTTCATTTTATTGCCCTCTCCTAGTCTTGAATCAGACAACGTGCGACGCAATCCTTCTTCTAGTTACATTAGAATATACATACAAAGTTAGCATAGTTTTTTCACTGCTCGAGAAAGATTGTACGCCCATCGCAGCAAAACTCACCTGAATGAACAGTTAAATTGCTGAAACTGTTATTTGCCTTGATTGTATTATTATTTTGGGTTGGGTGAAGTGGAATGCAGTTATTGACGCATATTGCCATTTCCTTATCCAAATGACTTTCCCAGTCTCTTGTTTTCAACCTTATTGACACGATATATCGGCCTACCTACAATAGGAATCACGCATAAGAAGCATTACCGTAACTACTTGCTTTTCCAACCACGTAGTTTCAATCTTTAAAACAGATGCACTTATCTATACCTGAATGGTCTCCAACATAGCAGCAGCAAGGGCAGCAAATCCTTCCTTAAAAGTGATCCAAACCTCTTCGTTAATATGCCTGATCAAAATGACCGTGCCACAACCACTCAATTCGTTAAGAATGACTTCATCGCTTTCTTCATCTTCGAATACTTCTGGACTGTCAGATTTTAAAATGATGGTTGCATCAGGTGGACCAAGTTGTTTGACAACTTCCGCAAACACTTTGTCTCGTTTTGCCTCATCCACTGCGAATGCCTCCACCTCAATCACGGACACAACTGGACGATGGTCGCTTTGTTTCAGCTCAGCGCGTCCATAGTGAAGGCATCTCCCTGGGTTCCAGTCTGGTGGCGGAGCTGCACCGAAGGAAAATACAGAATCCACAGAATCTAATCAAGACAAATTATATATTCCCCTCGGAT
Source organism: Orchesella cincta (assembly GCA_001718145.1). Classification (NCBI taxonomy): domain Eukaryota; kingdom Metazoa; phylum Arthropoda; class Collembola; order Entomobryomorpha; family Orchesellidae; genus Orchesella; species Orchesella cincta. The sequence goes on along the minus strand of LJIJ01000198.1, from coordinate 142,190 downwards.
AATGTAATAAAAACACTTACTCATGTCGGACAGGGGCATTTTACGTTTCCATAAAACTCTGTCCGTCCAAGCAGGTATGCGACATTTTTCACTTGTGTCATAGTCCTCGGAGAACAGATCGTATTTGTACGTGGGGGGAAATGATATTTCTCCTTCTTCATAACCATCGAACACGTTACCCTTCTCTTTCTCCATGAGAAGCTGATCCTTCTTGAGAAGTAAAGGCCATTCTTGACGGGAAACCAAATCTTTCACCTCTTCCCGGTCTGTATCCAATCGAAAATTGAAATCTCCACACCAAAATATGTAATCATGAGATTCCAAAGTTCTTCCCATAGGAAATAATACGTTCTTCTTAATTTCGGCGTAGTCGTTGCATCTCTCCTTAGCCTGATGTTGGCCGGCGGCGAAGTGTGAGCACACGAAGCAGACGGAGGTGCTGTGGACGACAAATCGGATTGCGCATGCTCCCTTATTGCCTAAATCAAAGAGAAGGAGGGTGGTGAACAGTAAATTTTAGGTGTGTGTTATCCTGCAATTGAAATTAAGGATGTTTGTTTGCTTTACCGGTTGCGCCACCAAGTCCCGTTTTCACGGAATCCGTAGCTACGTCTCGGATATGTGGAAGAAGTTCAGGCCGTGTGAAAACATACAGACAAACGCCGACTAGTTGAAGAGTGCTCAAAAGACAGTAGCCATTGTCCCTATTTAATATTTTACCTAATTCTTCAGCCCAAGCCTTTTGATTTTCAGAGCTGCAATGTATTAAAAATAGGCTCATGAAAGTATTGTCCCATTTACGAAGTGACGCTTTAGAAAGTCAAGGTAAAGAGTTGAGACGTACCTTGCTGCAATAATATTACTAGCGTTTAAATCTACCATTTCTTGGAACCCAACAGCATAAATGTCTGCTGGTGTCTCCACATCAGCATCTTCGTCTTCAATGGAGACAAGGGCTGGAAGTAAATGGGTTTCAGTTGAATAAAGACAAACCTCTAAAGAACAGGAATATTTATAAGATGAGGAGATGTTAACTTACACGAAGACCTAGCAATTTTGGCTGCATCCAACAACCAATCAGATAGTGAGAGGTCTTTGTAAACCACAGATCTAAAATGCTTGCCACCATTCACGTTGTACGTTCCAATTACTACTCGGAGTGTCTTGGGTGTTGTGTAGTCCTCCCATCGTTTCACCATTTGTCTTAAGACGCTTGGAGGTGCTATAAAATAGTAAGTATACCTGCTAAACTACTCTTTACTAGTGCAGAGGTTAAAATGGCGGACTTCAACCATACCATGTAGGTAATGAGCTGGAAGGAGTGATCGAGCGTAGCTAGTTAATTCAGTGTTAAATGTATGACCAAGGAGCAGTACATCAATTGCCTCCTGTTTGCTTTGGTCGAGTAAATTATTCTGGATTGTTCTCGCCGCAGACCTTGCACCATCCATTAACTTAGAGCCACCTTGGATTGCCCCGGTGCCTGCATAAATCTTTGAAACTTCATTCCCATTGTTGACCCACATCTGGCGAAATACTTCCTCAAAACGGACTTGACTTTGGGGTTTGTCAATAAGACCCATTAGATTTAGTTGTTGTTCTAAAATCTGTTGGAACAAAATATCCTTATAAGATTCCACGCATTTTTGGATTAGTACGGTTAGTAGTCTTTCATCAACATTTTACCTTAACTCCTATAAAGGTTTGCACACAATTAGTTCTGTCCAAACAGTCTAGACAGTTTGTTCTTAATGTACCAAGTTGGTGTCTGTGAAATCCCATTTTAGAGTAAGTTTGTTGCTATGAATTGTTAAAATATTCATGATGAATTGATAGATTTACTCACTTTGTTACTTTCCCATCTTTGTTATGATAAAATCCATACTGATCAAGGTACTTTTTAATTTGAAATTCCAACTTTTCCAGCCCCCTATTTCCTCTGACCTCTTGGTGATAGTCAAATAAGATGTGGGGCATGTCTACGAAGTCGGGGTTGCCTACATGTTGGCTCTGTATGTTTAACATTAAATTTTAAATTGCAAGCTTAACCAATCATTCATTTAAAACAATTCAAAAATGACTTACATGAAATAGGGAGGATAACATTGCTTCACCTTCTTTGGAACCAACCATGTTAGTTCCAAGAAGATTAACAATAGCTTGTTTGCCATAACGCTCTCGCAGTAAGTATAAATGTTTGTCTAGTGCAGAGCAAGCAGCTTCCGGACCACGAGAAAGGCGTACTTTATGTGAACCGACCTAATCATTATATTTTTCAATAATTTAAATTATTGTCTTAGAAACTAAGCCATAGGCTGTGACCATACGGTGTTATGATTACCTGTACGCCAGGCTGTTCCCAAAATAGTGGAACTGAGCCTCGGGTTTGTAAAAAAGATGATATCTCATTATCGGTCATAATCATTTGTTCCGTCTCTACAAAATTCGCGACATGACCATCATCATTGGTTCCCCGAACATTGAATCTAGCCCAGAGTATCACCAAGTTTGTAAATTACCTTGTGATTTAAAATTATATAGACATTTTCTTAAATAGCTTGTTACCGAGTTCCTGCTCGCTCACAGCTTAGCCGAGAAACGACAGCGGTTTTGACATTTTTCGCCCCAGCATATACAGTTTTAATTTCTACAGAGCCACAAGTTATTCTCAACAACCATTCGTTACAGTCAATCCCGAAGCGAAGGAGGTGTAGAAACATTGTACGATTCCTGCATTGTGGGAAACGTTTTTTAGTAACAAAAGTATTAAATTTCAGCAACGAATTTCAATGCTAAGTATATACTAACCAAAAGAAGCGATTATCGGTCTCTTTCGTTGCATTTCGCTTTTGCTCACATAACGTTAAATCCATTTGGCCGGCGGTGCCACCCCATGAAAAGTAGAAGGTACCCGAGTTCATAACTTTCTTAATCTAAAATTTAAAAGTAATTAGATATTTAAAAAAAGCTTTTATAACTCATTAAATTTAACTGTTTGATCACAGTATGTACCTCCGCAATTTTATCATCTTCCGAGCTCGGCCCACGTAAATTAATAAATGTTGTTTCTGTCACTCGAAATATTTCACATTCGCAAATCTTGCCCACGGACACGCACCCCTTCACCAACACCAGAAACATTAGTAGGTCATCCTCTGTTAAGGAAATAATATTGTTATGTTACAGTTACAGTTTTGCTTTTACACCTATCCATGTGTATATTGCATTTCATGCTACAAATTTAGGCTGTTTGTAAAGTAGTTCAGTCAACCATGAACTGTTTCAACTAAAACATCAAGCCAACAATCAAAAACTAAGTCTCTCAAAACTACCTTTCGAATTAGGTCCTTTCCATTTTGAATGCAGCACAATCAATTATTTTTAAAAGTTATAGTTTCATTCGAAGCTGAAAACTATTGTTCATTAAAAATGTACATACATACAAGTATTAGGACAAGAGATTATGCGAATTCATATTTTACAACAACTTTAATATAAGACACGGTTCGAAAACTAGAAACTGAAGTATACCTGTGTGAAAGCGAAGAACTCCTAAGCATCCATAATATGACTCGATGCTTTCAGTGTACATCTTCCGCAACACCTGGACTTCTGGAGCACCTTATAAAAGTAATTGAAAATTGTTAATCTCCTCAACAGTGGTTCATTTAAGAGTTATAGAACAACTTACTAATTTGGGCCACAGCATAAGACTCGAACAAAAGGGCATCATCTTTATTTCTGTGTTTCAAAATTATGCTAAATTTTTCCGGCGTGTTGAGACACAACACGCGATATGGTTTTCCAAGCGCCATCCCAACCTTTCTAATCCCTCAGGAGTTATAACAATTCTCACAGTGCCATTCAGTTTAGTTGCCACAACTTTCCTGTTTAAAATCAGATGAATTCAATGTGCTATTATCACTTGATTTATATTTCTTGTCACCAATTTAAATTAAACAAATTCTCTCTGTTATCTTGAGGAAAAACGTGCGTAATTTCTTGGTAAATAAAAGCCGTTTGCGGAATTAGCCAGAAAAAAGGTACAGACGTCACGGGTTTCATGCATGAAAGAAAAAATAAAGCCCATTCTCATATTCCACATATATATTTAATCACCCATCTCCACTTGCATTCTCTGTGTAATGCTGGACTGCAACTTTTATCTTAAACATTGCTCGCTAATGATGATTTGTTTATCTTTGCATTTTGTGCTGAGAGCTGTACTCGCCCATCGTTCTTCCGTAACATAATATAATTTACATTTTACTTGGAAGGATTGGGTAGCCTTCCTCCTCGTCTTTCCTGACAGCAGCGTCAACAGTCATTCACTTTTTGTGGTTGTAGTTTGTAATGTAATCTACATGCTAATTCTTTGTGCACTCATCACAATCTTTATGCTCCTGCATAATTTCTCTACCAGCTACCGAAATCTAATATGCAAATGTTACAAGCACGCTATGAATAATTTTTACGAGGTGCGGAATTTCGTTTTAAGATTGCAAGGTTGCATACATATGCATACCAAGATGAATGATTTGTTTTTAGGACATAACGAAATTCCTAATGTCAGCGAATAAGTAATCTGATTCCGAATTAAACTTACTTGTCGCAACTACACAAAAACTAGCTCAGGTTGCACTTTACAATTTTAAACTTTGGCTTGAGATGCAGTTATCCATTAGGATGTTTCAGTTCCAACATTCGTATATGTGTATGCGTGTGTTGTGTTGTTTTATATCAGAAATTATAGTAGGGTTTGATGTAATTTTAATTTTTTGAGCAAAAAATTCAAAAAGAAGTAAAGAAGACAGTATATACACAGCAGCTGATGGGATGATTTCACTTTTTTTTGGGTCACCACCAACCACCATCAGAGCAAAAAGAATATGACTATGTTGATCTGAGCCAGCAGAGAACATAGAGATCGGATAGGATCTGTCTGGTAGGCAGAGGCAGTTTTTGTCTTGATGATTCACTTTTATATATTATATACATCTCCTTGTTCTTCCCTTTAACTTGACTCACCAAAAATGATTTAGTTCGTTAAGTCGACCACAAAAATGCTTCTACTTTACAGGTTGTCTTAGAACGTTGTGCTTCAAATGAATGCGAGTCTAATTTATCGTCAATTTTCCTTTGCAAAGTCAGGTTTTCTGTACAAAAAAGGTTGGCTTTGGCTTCAACCCAGTCATGGCAATTTGGCAGTGTAACGTGTGGTTATATTTACCATAAGACAACTCTCGGCACTGAACTGACTAATCAAGTCTCATCATTTGAGTTTTTATTCTCATAAAAATGGTATCATGAATCATTATGTATGACATGCAGACAGGTACAAAATGGCATGTATGATAGTTCCCTATTACAAATGTAGCTCTGAAAATGCAACAAGGATGAAGGATTTCATTCACCTGCAGCTTTTGCAGCTTCATTCACACGAATAAAATTGCATGACTGAAATTGATAGAGATTGATGATGGTATTGATGATAAACCTTCAACGCAATTCAATTGAACTTGGTAATTCACCTTGTTTTGGTATGCGGCCAGGGTTTGGTATGGATTTGCAACTTTTGTACGTCAATAACACACACATTAAAAATATTGTTAATATATATAAAATGGTAAAGCTATTTGTATTTAATGGGATTTCAACTCACCTACTTTTAATAATCCAGAACTTCAAACTTTTCTCACTACGAATAGTTATTATTGAACCGATCCGAACGAAATTTGTGGGAGAAAATCACCTTAAAAGTAGTATTGTGCTAGCAGCATTAGTTTGGAAAATATTATGAACTGGGCAAAAACTGTTGCCTGTCTTTTTGGTCAAATTTCGATGTTTCGTTTCCCGATCAAGTCTTTTCCCCCAAAAATAGCCCCATTAAACTAATGTATAACCGAAAACACACGCACGACTCACGTAACCTACACCGTTGCTCTCAACTTGAGTGATTGTATCTCTGACCATGACTATTTTGTATGCAAGAGACGTACTTCGGTTTCACGTTTCACTCAAAAAAGAATGCACTATGGGATTTGACTCAAATGGCAAAGAGCAAAAAGTGGGGGAGTATCCGCATAACAGAGAAAAAACTAGTGGGCTTCCTTTGACTGACTCTAATCACATTTTTCGCCTATTTTACTAAGGACCATTTATACAAAAAACAATGTACTCACTCACACACCCATGCTTCAATGAGGCAGTAAAAGGATCTAGCTATTTATTTAGTGGGGAAATGTTTGTCGTGCTTATGAATGTGTTTTGTCTTTTTTCGTTGCTTCTACTAAATAATAGGGGAACTGCAATCTACATTTTTCCATGTCTCTCTCCGTCTATCACACATTGTTCCATCTAGAGAAAGAGTCTATCCTAGTTACTCACTTGAGGTAGGAGCAGCCAACATGTATTACTTTCTATTCGACACACATTTCCCCGTGAACACTTTCTTTTGTATGCTTCTGACTTGTAGTTTGGAAAGAGATAGACGAGTCCTTGAATTTTCTCTCTGTTGTGCCACTTTTCCCGTTGATAGCATTCCATTCCATCCATTTTACGGAGGAGCGATCAAAGCAAGTGGGGCCACTAAAATATGGGAATATATGATGATGATATAATGCTTAATATACAAGGTCATACTTGTGCTAATATGCATTTCGAAACCAAAAATATCATCTGTCGTCGTTGGGAAATGGAAGCAGTAGCAGTAGCGCTAGTTCTATATACGAGCGAGGTGGAGTGGAATGGGTTGGATTGGAGAGCTTTATGGTGAAAGAGAGTGGGAGAGGAAAGCAATGTAAACGGAATGTGATACTAGGCTTTCACTTGCATTCTATAGGATTTTGAGCTCAGAGAGTCATGTCATGATGAAAGTGTGAGTGTGGAAGTAATGAAGGAAAGAAAGTGCGGAATGCGGAATAATGCTCCCAGTTCCATCTTTCACCGGGTAGGTGACTACGTACTTTACTATGTTGTTGCTTTCTCTGTTGAGAGAACCAGGATGGCTCTACTGGTGTTGCAGGTAAATCTGCAAGATATTTGGGTGTTTCTTACGAACGTTCCAACAAAAACTGGAAGATATGTTCATTCATAGCAAAATTTTCACAATCTCTCGTATGGGCAGAACTATGCTGAATTATGTAGCTGCTACCTGTTAACAATGCGCATGATGAGGCAACAATGTACAAGAATGAGACTGTTTAGGTACGGAGCGCCAAGCCAACCCAGGTTTTTGTTGCCTACCTGTCATTACGGCACAGGTAACTGCCTACCTTTCATAACACAGGTACAAGCATCATACTACAATCGAAACCTGTATTGTGCAAGGATTGTTGTTGAAATCATATGATGTTGCTACAAGTAAATAGGCTGGTTAGCTTAAGCCAGTAGATGTGTTCATGTATTTAAAAATGAAAAGCAATTTTTAAAACTTTGTCTTTTACTTTATTTAAGTAACAATGGCTGGTTATTTGATCTGTGTGTGCTATGAAAGTGGGGTGCCAATTTTTGCCAGGAAAGTTGGAGATGTCAATCCTGTAAGAAGCTGAAAACAAGTAATCCATACAGTTTAAATGCGTAATTGTTATGAATATCTTATGAATTTAGATACCTTTTCCACTTGCTGCATCTCTAAATGGTGTCAAAGTATTTGGGAAAGCTAATCGAGTTGAGCTCATGTCCACGTTGACGCAGAGTAGTCGCATCGTCTGGAAAGATTTTCATGATCGGTTGGGTGATAAACATATTTCATTTTACCGTTTTTAAGATTTAATCTTAACGACATCCAAAATTCCTTGTAGGTTATCGATGATACTTGCTGCTACGGATGATAGTGTAACTGACATGCACCTTGAAAATGTTCTTGAGAATATATTCAACATTCTTGTTCTCAACGTCGGTCTTAATGATATCATGGGCACGAAAAACATTGATGCCTTAAAGAAAGAGTTTCGGGTATGTTAGCTTTTGCTATTGGACCATTTGTTAATGACTTGCTGATTTAATTTGCTAAAAGAGTTTAAGCGTATGGTCTAGATGTGCTATCCAGTCATCGACTTGATACTTCAGGGCATTAAGCCTTCGGAGAACACTCTATACTTTAGTGATTTGACAATGTGTGCTGATGTTGCGTTACAGATTGAATCCCCAGTTAACTATCAAGTTAGTCTTCTATGAGTAAACTGCTCATGTGTTCAAGTAATACTTTAAAGTGACAGCTTTGATTCTCAAATATTGCAGGGGGTTTTGGACAGTTTCTTGGAAGGAACTGGTGTGAGCTACGGCTGCATTATAGCCAACGGTTGTATATTAGCTTCGAGCAGGGATTGGTGGGTTTTATCTGGAAAGGAAATAAGCTTATTGACCTTTACCACCGAACAAGTTACTGAAGCCTCCATTGATTCTCCCGTGTTTCTACCAGTGAGCAGTCCCAAAGTAAGTTTGTTATAAAATGCTCGATTCTAAGTATTCGTAGAGTAAGAGGTAAATTTGGTACTTTATTTGTTCCTAGTTACCTTATCGTCATGTCGTTTTTAAACTGACAGACAACGTTCGACTCTGCATTCTTTGCGGCCAGGAGCCAACCATGTCTTTGCTGGAAAAGGAAGCTCATAAATTGAGAAAAGCTAATTTAGACTCATGGACAATCTTTAACGATAAAACCGTGCCTTTTTGTCTGTATAGTAGATTCTTTACGATTGAGGAATCAATTTCAGCGTAAGATATTTACTGACAAAAAAAAGTGTTTTCCTGTTTCAACTCTTAAGGATTAGATGTTGGGTGAATATATGCGTGTGTATTTTGTGTTAGGTTTCTGGTTATCAACGTGGAGAAGGAAAGAGCTGCCTTTTCAATATTTCCGGATAAGCCTAATGATGTGCTTACTCCAAGGCATAAGTTAGATTTGCTTCGCACTTTCTACAGAAACACGGTGGGATCCATTTTTCCATGGAACAAAGCAACAGCTCCAACATTCACGTCACCAGCGCATCCAGATGCTAAAGGTGAATCAATTGTTAGATATGCTTTGGAAAATGGCTAAGAAGAGGAAAGTCTTTAATTATTCAGTTTGTTAACTAACGTACATTTTTTGAGATCAGACACCGAACCAGTATTACACCGTGCCCAGGAATGTTACTGGTCTTCTGAATACCACAAATGTCATGCTATCAAGTCCTCCCATGTTCAATTATATGTTATGTACGATTCTGAGGTTTTCCCACCCATAATGAGGTACTTTCACTATAATATACTTTCTTACAATTAAAGGAAATCAGCTAAAATAGATGCACAATTTATGATTCTCACTTTATTTTAATCTCTTTTACAGACAGTCTACTAGACGGTTACTTCAAGAGCTTTTGAAAGACAGAATGATCAAGCAGTAGAGTACTTCCTAATTTATTATGTTTAGATAGGAATTTGTAGATTAACCATAAATAATAAAATTAACCGACTTAGAAATGCCGTAATGACGAAATTTTAGTACACATCAAGATATAATGTAAACAATTACGAGTAATCCGTATTTAAACGGTCTTTTGCTTCAACTATTCAATTAAAATTTGTACTTGTATGAGTAACGAGCGTTATAACTTAATCAGTGTATGTACATACGGGACAGTTAACTTATTAGTCTGTTGCCATAATGATGGTACTGAGAACATACTAACGAAAGAACTTTCTAAAGAGTAGCTTATTTATGCTACCATAGCACGCACTTTTTCTTCCCTCTGCCTGCATGCTGTAGTATTCTCGTAAGGGGATCATCAAGCTCTTTCGAACATCTTCGTGCGCCATATCGTACTGCAAATAATGAGATTCTGTTAATTTTTGCGCATAGTAATTCATAATATATGTGCACAGTTGAACTCATATAATTCACATTGGCAATGAACTTACTTTTTCATAGGCATGGAAAATTTGGTATAATGTCTGTTCCTTATGCGTAAATTGGCAATCAGTCCCATGAATCACTTGTATTCCAGTTGGGTCTACGACTGCAGACTTACATTTTATTCCATTATCACAATCAGTCAGCTCGAAGTTGTATTGGCAAGGAAGCAATTTAAAAACATCTACGATACCATATTTTCTCAATTTTACTTCAAGAGAAAGACATTGCAAAGTTTGATTATTTACTTTATCTCGCTTACCTCTATTGTTTGCCAACATGAAGTTCATGATGTGTCCAGCGTGGTTCCTGAAATGAATGTTGTCAGAATGTTCTATGTAAGTCTCCAAAACCTTACTTTCCCAACTGCGTCGTCTCATTCGTGTGAGGTTCATGACCAACACCCCCGTGCTCAATCCCCACGGCTCTACTAACGGAACTTGAAATTTATAGAGCTGGATTTGTTGGTATTCAAAACTCGGATCAGGTTCAGACGCAGGGGCAACAGCTATCATCTGCCTTTCCCTCATTTTCCCAAGATATGACCATAGTTGAGTTACGTCTCCAGTTATTATGACATTCGTATCCAAATGTATGATTGAGTCTACGTTGGGCAAGTTTGTCTGTAAATTCATACATTTAATTTACTTCTCAATCATAATCAAATGATTGCAAACTAATATGCAAAGTATTAGTTATTGATGGTATGTGTATTACTGGATAGAAAAACTGTGCGAACTGAGATCTGTCCCTCCGATTTTCGTGATTGACGGTAAACCCAGCTTCCATTTGGAACCTTTCCGGAATAGCCTTGAATATGGGATGAAAATGTACCTTAACGTGGACCCTGTGTTTTCTCTTTTTCATGACATAGCCAAACTCCTACGTGGACAATTGAATGAAACCATCACTATGTATTCAAATTTCTGAAGTAAACTCAGGTTTTATATTAAATCAATTTCATAATAATCTCACCTTAAATCTGCTCATGAAATAGGCGGAAGTGTCTGCATCTATGAAAAGGTGGAAATCCACGTGTGATACATAATATATTTCTGCTGAAATAAGTACGGATTTGATCGTGGTAATAGCGCGACGTGCTGACTTATGTTCCCGAAGTCTATCACAACTCAACATTCCAATAACAACAACTGGAGACATATCCCTTGCCAGGCAAACTTCCGAACAGGAGCCATGGATATTATGAACTGTATCTCCGTTCCACATCGTAAACTTTTCATCGTTTAAGTCATAATATTTATGAATCTTCAAATACTCATTCGGCATTATATTGGCTTGTGTCGCTTCAACCGGCATCGCTGCATTAGTCCTCTTTGTCATTTTCGTTTCGAATTGTAACAGCATCCCAAAACAGAAAATGAGAAAGCTCACATAGGCAAAACATTTTAAAGCTGTATACTTATTGCAGAGCCTCCTTCTTCTTCGCCCCCATCCCGGTGGAAGTCTGCGATGCCGATACATCTTAGTTCTGAAATAACATAAACAACAAACGACTCATAACAAATTAAATATGTAGCTGGAGAAGTTGACTCGCTGTTAGACTTGTGACAGATATACATTAGATAGAATGTGAGTATAGATACTTCAATATCTCAGCCAACAATCGTTCTGAAGAGTGTATTTAATCCAGTATAGCTTGAGTCCAGAAGTGGTGAAGGAGTCCAACCAGTGTGAATTTACCTGACCCTCTATTTGAAGCACTTTTTAGCCCTTAAAGGAGGAACACGAGCTTAATCTGTTGTAGACACATTTACGGGAAGCACACTCACTTTCGAATTATACACATGAATGATCAATCACATACACATCAATTGTCACTGATTAATGCTCAATAATTAATATGGCAATTAATACTTGAGTAAATTCATAAACTATTCATGTAAACTCCACCACCGAGTTCTGGGAAACCTTAATTACGTCACTCATGTAAGTTATGTCACTCACAACAAACTCCGCCACTTTGCGGAACTAAACACAAATCTTCTCCAGAAGAGTAGAATTGATCAATAGTTTTTGACACAACATGAACAGGACTGATAAATATTTGACGACAGTTCTATGCAGAGTGCTAATGGATAAACGTTAGACCGGCAGAAATATACTGTAGCTTATGGTATCTTTGCACAACACATCTCATTCCAAACCAAACCAAATCGTATCACCTATTCCCCTACTTGTTTTGTGCAAAAGTAAACTGACAGTTGTAAGGCAGCTTGAGGTAGTGTGATCTGCTAGACTGCTTGGAGTCGGGAGACAAGGAGAGAAACATTCAGCAGGTTTTGTTCAGGCGCACGTGGCTCATCTCCACATGTTTGATGCACAAGAGGTATCTAGTCATCTCATGCAAGCTCAACTCTTTACCCTACTCAACGAAGTTTACTCATTCGGTTAGGGAAGAACTGAGAAATTAAGTGCTCATTCACGTTCAACAGTGATTAGGCAAATCAAGTTACAATTTTAATTTGGTAACGAGGTTGAGAGCTGTAACCCTGCTTATTTTTTGCTGAGAAAGGAATAGTACTTTGCATATTGATATTCAATTAAAAATCGTAGCATAGAAATGGTCTATAGTTCTTACAAATTCCAGTTGTTCTGTCTTGATTAATGGCAGTATTGTCAATGTAGTTTCAACTTTCAGCAGCTAGTTGGTGGTTAGTCAGAGCTAGTTAATCAGCTGTCAATAACGTAATTTAATTTTTAGTTGGAATTTCACTGTTCATTTTGACTATGGTAACCATCGTTGAGTAGGTACCATACACAATTACACAACAACCATACACAACACTAGTAGTAGTTAGTATCTCCCAAAAGGATTTGTTTGTGAAGATGAAGATAGAAATATTTGGAGAGTTGAATTGTCAATAAATCAAAGTTATAAAATTCGATTTCAACAATCAGTCCGTTTCCAAGATATTGCTAAATTATACAAACGGACAAAAAATATGGGCTAGTTTTCCTTTCGCACAGGTTCACAAATAAGCTGCAGGTCAGTCAGGTGACTTGCCCAGATTTGACAGGTCATAAAAGGTGTAAATAGTTTAGTCGACTGTCGGTGTATCTTGAGTTTAGCAACAAAATAGCAACCACAAACTAAACTTAGGCAACACCAACTGTCATTCTGAGAGATTTACCTCCGAAATTGTTGTTTTATTGATGTGCTGAGATAAATGTTTCTAAATTAAAGATACTATTCTTTGTTTATCATGAGCTGGAGATATTAGTCTTCTAAAATAGCAGTAGACTCACTGTAACTTCACTTCCTGTCAAATCGATGCTACTTCTTTGTACTTTAGCCCAGTTTAAAACTCTGCTAAACTTTGTTAACTTCCAATTGAATTAGCGGCACTTATTGTTCACACGAGCGAATGAACAGTTTAATTATTTCTAGACTTTAGAGAAGTTAGATACAAAAGCAGTCGCCCTTCTTGATTCTCGATTTTTGACCGAATGGTTTATAACGTGTAATGAGAAGAGTAAAAGTCCTTACTCATAAACTGTACTTCACTTTGACGGTTTGTTATAAGGTGCTTGGTGACTGAAAGGAAATATATGTTATATTCTAGTCCCGGGTTCCCTTTTTGTTTTAGTCTGTTGTCGTGCTTAAAGTTAAATCAGACTGAATCCGAAGGCGGCTTGAAATAGTGAATAGTGATTTCGTGATCTACTAGACGGCTTCGAGTCGTGACACATGGATAACTACATACAGCAGCTCCAGTTCAATCGCATGGCTCATCTCCCACATGTTGGATGGCATCTCTAGTCGACATCACTTTGTACTGCACAAAAACAAAGTGACTGTGAATGTATGCAGCGAAGGAAGACAACAGCGTGTAGTGATTAAAGTAATCACAACTACTGATCAATAAAGTAGGCAAGTGTCCAGATAATACAATTTGTGAGTTTAAAATTGTTGGTTTTTGATTTATCGTGTTAATCTTGACTGGTGTGTTAGCAATGGATTTTACACATTTCAGGAGTTAACTTGAGCTTTTAAAAAGTTTAGTGTTGAGTTGATATTTACTTGTTAGTCATTGGAAGTTAGAGCTATTTTTACCTTGCTAAATTCTAGTCATTTTCAATTTCTAAAATTTAGATGGTGGCAAGTTAGAGTTGGTTGATTTGCTGACAACTATTTATTATAATTACATTTTAGACTTTCGTTTCTAATTACGTCTGTCGTGGCACTTCCAGTATTACACGTAAGGATCAGTGTTTGTGGACGGAGACAACGTTGTCTTGTAGTTTGAATTACCAGTTAGTCTAATGTAAGTAAAATTCGATTAAAAAGTCATTCCGTTGTTTAAAAACTGTGGCTGCACACCTTTATCATGAGATTATTAGTAAACATTTAATTGTTTTCCACCATTATAGAAACAGACAATTAATGTGTTCAAATTTTCTACTTTAACAGGTATGTGTATTAGTGAGCTAATCATGTTTCCTTTTTAAATAGTTCGATATGGGGGAAATGGATGTTAAGCAGGGTCTCATGCTCCACTGGGCGTGTAGGCTATGCGCGTCAACAAGATTAACATATGTCACAAAGTGTTAAGCTCTAAGCTTTTCAAAAATGTCTTTATGAATTGTATAAGACAAAACGTGTGGTGGAACTAAGTACAAAACCTTCCTACAAGATTTCTTTTTTCAAAGTAATTATTAATAATTCAATCAATCTATAAAGAAATTGTTCAGAAAAATAATAATTTAACATTAAAAGGTGCTTCAAATCTGTGAGGTGAACAGTATTAAAATGAAATAAAAACACTACGTAATAAACAACTGACAGCATGTATGGAATTTGGTTTTAATTATATAAAAAATTAATGAAGATGCGTTCTAATTTGAGTAAAGAATCACAATTAAAACGTAACATAGAGCTGCGAATTCAAAAATACAAGACAGAGTGGAAGGTATTTGCATCATACAAGAGTTCATTTAGGTGTTAAAAAAAGTCTTCAGCAGAATATATTCTGTTTAGTGTTAATATACATCAATCAATTGCAACAGTAGCACCATATTCCTTCAGCAGCCACCCGTCAATGTTGTTCGCTGCTGTGTAGGTGAGCGAAGCGACTGGCAGTGTCAGATTAAACACGACTCAGCTTAAAGGTAAAATGGGTAGCTCAATTTCATCCAAGTAGCGAAAGTCTACCACGGCATTCTCGAGAGCTGTCATTCCAGTCCAACATTGGTCTGTGAAGACGAAAGGCTGTGTCCTTTGTGGTTGAGTCAGCCAAACTGATCTCATAATGCCCCAATTTGTTCATGCAGTTCCTATAACCTAGTCTCTCGCAGTTATGCTCGTGTTGGGTTAAGAAAAGTTGTGATTTGGGTATTATTAGTTAGCTATACATACTTGAAAGTAAATATTTTACATACTAATTCATCTCCTTTTCAATTTCATCGATTTGTGATATTCGCTGGCAACTACGACATCCTTAGCCAACGCCGGCTTTCACTTTTTTATAGCCAGTCCACCTGAATCTAGTGTAATGTCGAGTTCATCTAAAATGTCGATTTGAATTCGTCAAATTTCAACATAACTGAAAGTGTCAGGTATACCGGATTTGAACACTACTCAAAATGGATCTTGCTGACTCTAGCAGATGGAAGAAGAGTAAGGTGGAGAGTTTCATCAGGAGACATCTCAACAGATACCAATTCGGTGTTACCAGGTTTGACATCTAATTTCATATTTTATCAGCCCACAATTTAGAGTGTGTCCACAACTAATTCCATACACGTAAATCCTACCCTTCCTCTTTATTGCATTGATAAAAACCATTAAGGCTTTGATAAACGAAAAGGAGGCAGAGGTTAACCAGATTACAACTTCAATGTTACGTCCACGTACTTTCCGTTCGAGTGACGACGCTCCTGTCATCAGCTTTGTTGAGACTGTGGCTTTGGACATTATGTAGTTGCAGAACGGCAAACCGCTTATTATTTGTAATACTACTACCACTGACCCATTTCCATAATGTTGTGGTTATCAACGGTTTCATTACGACCGTTCCAGTATTTTTAAGTAACGGAGAAGAATGAGGGGAAATAGGATTAAAAATGTTGCCACCTTCACTCCATTTCGTGCCTCATTGCAAGCAAGTAGTTTTGGCTTGCATAAGAAGGTCCGTGCCTAAACAAAGAAATGAATTGGTTTGAGTCATACACAAACTCGGTCAGAAAAGCCCTACATTATGCATTTCGTTTCGTATTCAGAATTGTTTTGAAATCATCGCCCTCCAATACTCATATTAATATTATTGTTCCGCTTCTCGGGCACAAAGAAAACCCAAACCGATGGGATTGCGTGACGAGGGAGATGGTAAACTGCATATTTATGCAAAATCAGGGTTCTCTTGTTGCTCATATTTGATATTGTGTTGGCAAACCCACATAAATGCAAAAGCCGATGTTATGGAACGAAATATATAGGTAGAAAGGTAGATATTTGTGCCTCCACTCGACCTAATATGTATGCCTCAAATCAAAAGAAAGGGAACACATAACAGAAAAGCAAGAGGCTCGTTTTCGACCAATTGCTCGTTGAACAAGGAAATCGGGTCATTTCCGAGACGGTACTAGCGTTAAGTATTTTTGCATGAAATGAAAGATGTTGCGAAAACTGGTCTCTTTTCACTCACTCTCTTTCACTGCTCACCTGTCAATATTATATTGTTTGGCAGTTGTCGCCTAGTGTGGCTAACTTATTCAACCATTTTCCATTCCAGTTTTTTCTTGATTTCGAATATCAAAACAGAATTAAAATAAAATAGCTTGCGTGTTTCAAACCAGACCAGGAAGCATTTGTAGCAAATGAAACAAATTGGTTGGCGTTTCTTTGAGTTTTCCCATTCATGATATGATAGGCAATATCCCAGTTGATCATTTTGCACATAGTAGCTCAGTTTGTGAGGATTTTGGTATGAGCGTGCCTAAATGTTGCTTTGTTTACTGTTTTCAGATATTATGAAATGTGTATGTGGGACAACAAGGGAACCTTCATACCACGCTACGCCATTCTAATGGATAGTACACTGGTGGTGACAGAAAATCCACCCAAGACTGTTCTCCACACAATACCTCTCTCTAAAATTCATGACATCAGTCTGGTAAGTGGAAAGCAGGATATCACACATCTTACTGTAGTTTAGCTTTTAGCTCTTCCTATTATTTCGCTTCCTTTCGGTAATTTAGTGGATAAGAATCCAATCGATGATTGTCAACCTGTTTGTCTTTCCACCGTTGTCATAAAAGCTGACGTGACGATCGTTGATGCTTCTTGTAGACAGACTAAGCTTTAACTTTTAGTTAATGCTGGCGATGTATTGACAACTTCAAAAATATTTTACACGGTAGGATCATTTCCATTAGAATTGGGGAGAGGTCAATGAAACATGATGAAATCGTGTCGACAGATAAATTGTTTCCCAGTAGGTTGTGCTGTATTACTGCGAATGCTCATGAAAATGTTTATGTTTTACCAAATTGGAGCCCAATCCAATAAGTTTAATGTTGAGTGAGGATGTTCCTCATCAAATATTCCCAACAGTTTGTTTGTTGGGTTACTTTTGTCTATTTATTGCAACCAAAACTTCTGGAAATTGGATGGTATCGTGTGTGAAGTTGGGATGAATGGTAGTTAATCGTAATCGGGTTGTATTTGTAGTGCAAAATAAACTGCATACTGAGAGTGAAACGAGATAGTAGATTTTCATGCAAATTTGTTCGATATTTTGTCGTGCAAAGTCATTTGATTTTATTATCAGTTTTATGCAGCTCTTCCATTTTTTATGTTGTTGCATTTCTAGTCAGCTCTACTTCGATAATGTAAATCGATACCTTTTCCCCTTGCCTAAATGCTTCTGATTTTGTCACCATCACGAGTTAGTACAATTGGTGTCAATTATGTGTGTTGGTATTTGGGACAAATGTTGAAAGCTTGCTAACTTTCGCAAGCTCTCAACAACTTAAAAACCGATAACAAATTGATCTAAATTATTAAATAGTAGAAACATACATAAGTAATTATTTCTTCAGGTTTATATACCACGATTTGAAAGGCATACAAGGTCATTTCACTCGCATTATGTGTGTGGTTATAAAATCTTGAGAGAAACGAAACATGAAATGTTTAAAAACTGGGAAGTTTTAACTTACACAACATTTGGGTTTTGACTCTGCATGAAGCGCATTGCACTGCATTCGAAAATTGCATGATTCGAAATCAAAGGGTAATCATTACCAAAAATACTAAACAAGAACTATGAATTAGAGACAAAACATATAGTGAAGATTTGAGCGAGTTTGGTTTCCTGATTTATAAATATACTTCTCAACAAAAAAGAAAGCTTAAATTATATAGATTCGTGGAGCCAGTCTCAGGTGAAGAAACGATTGATTAAAATCTTGCATGGGCACTACCAAAAAAGTTTATCAATAGAAGGATTCCTCCACTCCATACCAATTACGAACTCATATGAATTAAAGTATGATAGCTCAGTGGTTGAGTATCGATTACTTTTTTGCGTGCTATAAACTTGTCAATAGCTGTATTTAAAATTTCGGCATTTCATGCTTCGCCTCAAAACCTACCATGAATGCCTATTTTCACGATATTCATTTATGCTGGCATGCTATCCCATGTAGTTCCTCGTTCTTCTAACATATTATTTGCCTTTCTCTATCGTGTCATCCGCAAAGGTTACAAGAGTAAGCGTAGACAGTAAATGTTTAGGAATTTAGGTTTAGTAGGCAAATTTTCTTTAAAAATCCACTTTTACCGAATATTTCTTTCTTCCTGATTCTTCCAAAACTCAATTTTATTTCGCAAATTAAACATTTCATGTGAAGTCATAAAAGGTTGTCCATACACTCCAACATAATTTGGCAATGTTCAAAATGTTTCATTTATATGCATATGTGTACAAACAGTTCAAATGTGTATTGGCTAAAAACACAATGACTATACACGGTAGAGTGTAAAGAATTGAAGCAATTCAACAGAGAAGGGCAAGTGGGCAGGTGAAACCTGCACGGTTGGCCGATCTAGACCTTGAATCCCAACAGTGTCCATGTCCATATTGTACTCTTAGGTACTGGTATCATTTTCCTAGAAGCCATCGCATCATTTCACCGTCGTTTTATGAGGTAGCTAAGGAGAAAATAAAAATTGTGCTTGTATTTGAATTGCACATCAATGTAAGTACATGATGAGAGGATTTTTGTCGTGTAGTAGTCTCCAACTCCACACTAAAATATTCAAAGGAGTTTATTACTGTTTACCCAACACTCGAAGCTCATGTACTCATCATCAAATTTTCATCATGGTTTTAATATCATTTCCTTTGTTGTGTAACTTGAATTAAGGTAGGTATGGTATGAATTGCATGAGTATGAGACTTGCTTTTCTTAACACGACATGGAGACACCACAACCACACTTTTGTCATTCTACAAACACGCATACTCTTTGTGAAGCGGTGTGAGAAAAAGGCAAGGCCCAATCCAATTGTCTTTTGTCGCCAGCGTTTGAGCGTTATTTAGCTCGGGTGGAATAAGGTAGTTCACCTCCATCCAACTTCAGCAAAAATTCACATAATTATTATGAAGGCTGAAGAGCAAAGCAAATTTTCAACAATGCCATGAATATCTTTAGCAACACTGACCTCCGAATGTAAATAAATGAATGGAGGAGCATCTTATCATTTGATATATTTTTCCCAGGTTGGAAATACCCCTCCCCAGTTGAAATGGAGGGGGAGAGAGTTGCATTATTTTCTAGTAAATATCAACTGAATTTGTTATTGACATGCACTACCCATATTTGCTTTCCTTTTGTCTTCTTCCTTTCTTTCTCAGGATGACGATCAATCTTTTGTCATGTAAGTGCTTCCACAAATGTTGGTTTATGTTGTGGGTCCCTTCAACAATGTTTGCCATTTTCATTTAGCCTTCTCTTTGTGGATGTTCAATGGGCTTGCCGAGCTCTACCGTTGTCATAATATTTATTGGGCCATATTTATTCATTTTTTGAGGTTAGTGTTTGTGAACTCGTGGAGAGAAAGTTGGGTATTCGTTGAGTGGCAATGGCAATAACAATCTCAAGTATTTTTGTGGTGGAAATCTCATGAATTTTAATAGATGCAGAAAATTATAATGTTTAGTACTTCTTTTAATAGATTTACCTGAACATTTTAAATATTCACCTTATGCATACTTTTTGATGACCAGCTTAAAAAGCTTGATTGACTGGAACGGTTTTTTAAATTAAATTTCTCCAACTTTATGTAGGAGGGTTGAGCAAATGAGTTTAATTATAATTTTCAGTTGTAGACTGAAATTGAATTTTCGACGAACCATTAAGGATGCTTGGGAGGTTTGTTGAGTTCACTAATGATCGACCTTGAAAGTGCTCTTTTTACGAGTTTTTAATCGATCCAAGCAGAATTTGAAATAGCTGCTGGCTACTGGTCTGGCCCTGAAAATACAGACGGACATTAAAATATGTGAATGTTTGAGTGGCTTTCTAGTGACATCCTTTTTGCAATCCGACATGTATAGCTATGCTTAATTGGATTTCCCAGTGTCCCCACTTGTACTGTACTTGCTGTGGTATTAAAAATCGATACTTGAACTATCAAAAGGCTGAAATATGATGGAATATTAGATAGCCCCGTAATAACATGTAAGTTTCCCACATATAGATTTTCAGAGTGATTGTTTTTGCATATTTTTATTTGCTCAGTGCCTAATTTTGCCTAGGGCTGGGTAACAATTGTAATTTTGAAACCGTTTCGATTTCACTATGAGGACAGCATGCAGTTGTGCATATTTTATGAGTCATCATAATTTCCTTTCTGCTGACATAGCCTTGCATGGGTTTTACATAATATGGATTAGAGGCTTGAGCGTTGACATTTTTGGTGATAAGTAAATAAGTGGATTGTAGGTAGTTAATTGGCATTATGGGCTATTACCACAATATTCCTTCATAAACTCCCATTAATTAAATACCTACTCAGCTTTTGGTTCGGTTTAGTCTGGGCACTGGTTAACAAATATATGTATAACGGGTCAACAGTCATTATGATTGTATGTTTGCCTAAAATTATCAATAACTTTTTGATGAAAAGTAATACAGCCTATTTTAACTCCGCCCGTTGCTACTTCACAGAAAGCAGAATATTTTAGTAGCCTGTCTAAACGGAGAAAGTGGAATCAAAGGAAACGGGAAAGCGATATTTATTTTAGGGAAAATAGACATACGGCACCATTTTTTCGATAAAGCTTTCATAAAAATGACAAGCCTCATTTGGGAAATATTTTATGGATCCCTAACTTTCTCTCTTTTACTCTTGTTTGTCTCACTCAAATATTAAGAGTCGGATGATACTTGCTTTTTATATTACACACTCATGTGTATAAACGTTGCGACAAAATCATTAGATAAGCTGCAATAATATGCAATGCGTATGACAATTAAATGCGATTTACTATCATTATACCGCTATTGATGTTTCCTGCCTTCATAGATTAAAGCAAAATTTACTGGATGATGATGGTAATGATGGAGAAATGTCTGCGTGTTTTCCCCTCTCTCTTCATAATTGGAGAAAGAGGTTATATTATAGAAACTAGCTCTGCAAAAGTTGAGAAATTCGATCCACATGCGAGCCGATGCGCAATATGGAATTTAGTACCTACAGAAATGCAGCAGTATGATTTTCCATGAAGGTATGCCTAACTACCAGGCAACTGCCGCCAGTTAACGATCAACTTGACTTCTTCTCTCTTACTCTTGTAAATATGAATGCTTACTTCTATTTGTCTCTGTTGCTGAATTTTCAAGACCATAGTGATTGTAACTGCGGAGTGCATTAGTGGTACTGCCAAATGCTGCAAGGTAAGCTCTGTATGGCGTTCTATTTATCTTATTTATTTTTATTAAATACTATTTACTTATTTTTTTGTCTAATTTTTTAATTATACTATATATGTCATTTTTAGTTCAAAAATTCTTTACTTTATTTAAATTAAATACTTCTTCATTATATATTAATATTTCAAAGTATTTAAATATTCATTAAAGAGTTTTTTAATTATAACATATTATCTAAATATTCTTATATTTCATTGATTTATAAATCTATATTTAATACTATTTTCATAATCTAATATTTATATAATTTAAATATAGAAAGAATATATACATTATATTAATATTCTGCAATCATCTAGATTTTTAATCTTTTATATAGTAATTTTTCCTATTACTTATACATATATCATACATATTTAAATTAAAAACCTATTCTTAACTTTTTTCTTCAAATTATCTATGTTAACTTCATATGTAAATCATTATTATAACTACAATAAAAATTTCACTTTCTCATATTAATTTTATCTTAATATATAGACTATTATAACCTTTTAAATATTATATATTTTTATATAGTTATTCTTTTTATATTTATCAAATTTATTTATATTATTTTATTAAAATAGCATTAACTTATTTTCTTCAATAAATGAATATAATTATTTCAATCCATTCTTAAATCTTGTTTTAATATTATTTTAATAATTACTTTCTACAAATTTTATTATATATATCACATTTTATAATTAATATTAATAATTATAAACTTCATATATATCTTTTTAATAAATAAATTTTCATTATACTATTATTATCTTTCAAAATATTATTATATTTTTTATACTATATTTTAAATAATTTGATTCTAATTCTTAACTTTTTTCTATCATTTTAAATTTTATATACAAATATTCTTGAATCTTAATCTAATAATGACTTTTATTATTAATTCTTATAGAATATATATAATATATTTTTATTTATTATTTATTTTTCTGATTTATTATTTATTAAAGATAAGTTTTTATTGTATTTTATTTCTATGAATATTGAATTTAATGTATTTTTTATCTGACTTACTTCAATAATTAATTTTAATATCTTTATAATTTATATTATACATAATTATGTAATCAAAATGTTTTTATAATTATATAATATAATTTTAAATAAATTTAATGATCTTCAGTAAATAATATTTTTATTTAGAATCTTTAGATGATTGGTCATATTAATATTAAATTAATATTCTTTATTTACAACTATAAATTAACAAATACTTTATATATTTACGAAATATATAAGTGTTTATCATATTATATAATTTTACTGTACAATAATAATAGTAAACTTTTTTTAATTTCATATATTATGATTCTATTTCATCATTTATATTTTATAACATTATTATTTTGAGAATATAATATAATATATACTATTATTTATATATTTATATATACTATTAATTCATCATCTATTTAAAAATTTTATGTATTAATTAATGTAAGGTATTAGATACATTTATTCAGATAATAAATTAATGATGTTACTATTAATATATTTATTACAATATAATATAAACTTAGCTATATTATAATAATGTATATTTAAATATGTCTATATCAAATACTTTATTCATACTTAATATTATTATATTTATATTAATTTTAAATCTCAATTCTTAATGTATTATATCATTTCATATGTATTATTCTTTTTAATATTATTTATTCTTAATATACATACATATTAATTATATTATTCATAAATATTTAATATAATTATATTATAATGAATTATCTTATATTTTATAGATATATTAATATATTTTTTTAATCTTTAATATATAATAATATTATTCAACAATTAATAATTATTCTAATTAATTAGACATTTATATTATAATTAATAAAATTTTATATTTCTGTAAGAGATATTAATATAATTAATTTAATATTGAATAAAATATCTTATATTTTGAAATATATATTACTATCATATATTTATAAAATAATAATTTTTAAATCTATTTATATTTAATATACATCATAAAATTAACAATAAATTAAATTCTTAATATAATTATATTCTTTATATTTTATTATTAATTTCCATTAACACTTATATATACTTAAATAATAATTTAATATTTTTATAAGATATATAACTTATCCTTTAATATCTTATATCATTTATATTTATTTTTAATTTTAAATCAATAATAATTTCGTAAATTTGTTGAATAATAATATTTATTATCTTTATAATTCTTTTCATATAAAATTATTTCTATTTTTTTCACTCTATTTAAATAATATTTTATTAATACAAAAAATATATTATAGATTCTTTGAATAATAATTATTATATTATTCATATCTTCTATAAAATCTTCATTAAAATTCTATTAATATTTCTTACTTAATAATATTTAAATATATAAATTTAATAATATCCACTTAAATTTTAAAATCATTCATATCTTCATAATAAATTATTTACTTTATTATAATTATACATTTTATTTTCATACTACTAATACTTTCTCTTCTTTTTTACATTTTTTTTTATATACTGATTATATTTCTTGCATTGTTAAATCTTGTATTTATAATTTGTAATTATATTTATTTTAAATCTTTTATAATTTTATGACTATCTTTATGTATAGAAATTTATCTATATAATAATAGTATTTTTATTTATTTTTAACATTTATAATTAATTCTTATTTATGTTATATCTTAAATTAAACATTATATTATTTATTAAATTTTTTTAATATAAATATTCTTCTATATTAAACTTATTTAATATATATCTTAATCTATTTCTTGATTATATCATATTCATTAATTAAACAATAATATCTTCACTATAAAAATATTATTTATATTTAAAAACAAAAAGGTAAAGTCAAAAAAGGATGGAAAAGAATGGAGGAAAGGAAGACAAATGGTCAGCATGCTACCTTTCCGCAGTGCTCTTCATCGTCAAACTTTAGGTGGTGTTTTTTGCATGAAAATTTCACTGCAAAAATAATGTTTTGTATTTTTGATGGTAATTTTGTATAAATAATGGGGAAACCCAAGTTGGTTTCGGAATGCAAAGACAAAAGGAAAAGAAAAAGAATGTCATTTGGGTGCAGACGGCAGACACCTATCGTTTCATGACAGAAAATATTTACTTTCATCACGGCGAGTTATGCAGGTGCAA
The DNA here is from genome assembly GCA_001718145.1 of Orchesella cincta. Classification (NCBI taxonomy): domain Eukaryota; kingdom Metazoa; phylum Arthropoda; class Collembola; order Entomobryomorpha; family Orchesellidae; genus Orchesella; species Orchesella cincta. Next base: position 117,175 of record LJIJ01000198.1, on the reverse strand, counting down.
AAGTTGTGGAATGCCGAGTTTTGGCAGGTGGATGAATATCCCTTTTCCATAAATCCATAAACCAATTACTTTAATTCACAACCAAGGGGTTTAACATGTATCAAGTCGTGGATTCCTTTTGTTTCTCATTTATATTTCTGTTCACGACAAGACTTTGTTCAAGGAACTCCTTAAGTAAATATTTATTTAGAGGGATAAATTAAAATGTCATCTTGGCGGCATGCAACGCTTTCTGCTTTCTCCGTGTGAGTAATTAGCCTAGCTCCCTGTCAAGGTTGGAGATGGTATGAGCGTGCTTTCTATGAGCTGTCGTGTGTCAAGTAAAGTTAGATAAATATCAATACAATAATCACGTTTGGAATCATTTCTTTGAATTAGTCATGCCGTTTCCATGCTTGAGAACTGTAGCCTTCATCCCTGGGAAGTGTTTTGTTACCAACCTCCTCCAGTAAACAAAAAGACCTTCTGACAAAGGGCAAGTTCAAAGACGTCCTTTAATGGCGTCGCAGAAAATGAATGCGGTAGTGGATTAATTGAGTTTAGGGACATTTCTTCCTCATTTAGTGCTATCTTTTTATTTAAAAAAGGAAACTGCCTTTTTATATGGAAACTGCAAAAGGAAGGTATAAGCTTGTCGTAGAAGGGCAATGTTGTATTTCACATAAATGGCTGGCTTAGATAAAGGCGTATTTACAGTCTATAAAAAAGCTGATATCATCATTCAAATCCAGGAAGGTTTTCACAATACTGCGTGTTGAAACTGAAGGATTTTTCTGGTATTTCCCGTTAAACGAAGGACACAAAGTAAGCATGAACTTGAAGCAATGAAAAATAAATGTCAGTAAAACACAAAGCTTAAAACAAAGGGTGACATTAGCATTTGCGTTTGAAAATCAAGTACAAAAGTTGACGCGTAATACAGTAAATGGCAGTAAGAAGCGACAACGTCACTCAACTCCCCACCATTGAAACTGATGACTGCAAAAAATGTCTCAAAATGTGAAATGTATGACTGTAAATACATATAAAACATTTCTATTTTATGTCGACATGCTCAAAACAATTTGCCATTAAATTTAGCAATTCTGACGGTGGTGGAATGATTTATCTCCCCAATCTTGACAAGAGTGTGGGCCAGTGGAGCACTGAAATTTCTGCGAAATCATGGGCATGCAAGTGTACTCTTACATCTTATCCCTAAATCTGATCTCAGTCGTTTTCTCTTTATTATTACGCAGCAGGAATGGCAATTTGGTTGAGAAAGGTGAAAATTAGGAGGAAGTTGGAGACATTTCAAATTGTTATTATTATTTAAATACAGTGAAAGGGAAGTTTGACCACGAAAATTGAAGGAATACATTATATTTTACAGCCTTTTTGCTTTCCCAATTCTAGCTAAAATAGCTAGCCAAAGTCAACTCAAAGCATTGTTTTCAAGGCGGAACTTTAGTCACGTAATTCTAAAGTATTTCATTTTACTAAAAGTAGAAATGTAGGTGGGTGGGGAGGTACTCATTAATATGTAAAAAGTTTTGGTATGTAGAACAACTTTTGGTTGTTGTTGTGCTTCGTTGCGTTGTGTTTTGTTGGAGATGACTTTGTAACCTAGACCTACAAGTGCCGTATACGGAAATCCGCAACCGAATTCATTGGGTTGGTTGAGCTGAGGCAGGGTTTGCTAGAATAAATATAAGGAAAGGGAAAAGAATATTTGACATGAATTAATGTATGAAAATGCATTACACTCTCTTCTCCACTTGTAACGGGTGTGACACGTCATTTCACCTTAATCGCTTGTTGGCGTGTGAGCAACATTCATTTTCTCTCCCTCCATATTTCCAATGCGTTTCAACTACTATTGGAATGGTTAATAATATTTATATACTCTTTATGACAAGAAAGTTTGTGGGAGCAGGGAAATGAAGAAAATGATGTGAAAGGTAAATATGATGCAACGCAATAACACACAATTGTGAATGGCTTACACTTGAATATTTCTTTCTTGAAACTGCTCCTGTCCCGTTACTAGATAAGTATGAATGCGATGTTGAATGTCAGACTTATCATTTTCCAAAGTACATCAATTCAATAGTTGATGGCGTTAACAGATCTGTACATAATGGAAATACATGGGACCCCCTCAGGACTACAAAACTATTTACAACAAACTTAATGTTTAGATTGACGAAGTGAGTGAGTCAGCCACACACTTGCATACTTAATGTGAGGTATTTGTGTGTGCGATAAGGTAACGTCTTATTATCGAGCTGTAAATACTTTTTCCTACATTCCGATTCATGGGGAAGGTTAAACTGTCCTGGTTTTGAGGGGTGGAATTGAAATTGAAAGTAGGTTGTAGGCCATACCTGCGGTACATGTTTTTATAATGAAGCCGAAAGCTGTGTTATTTCAACATTCCATATTTTATGTAGATTTTTACATTCATGCAATAAACATGTGAGTAAAACATGACGCTTTATGTTAGCATTTGCCCTTTAGAGTTGATGAATAAGCTGAATTAAAGAATATAATATTGGCATTGGATTTCTATAGAACATTCTATTCATCAACATTGAAGTTTGAGTTAATTTAGGTACGGTCTACTCAAAATATAACAGAATGAAAACTGACAGTGATTGATAACTCGTTTTTATTGGTTTCCTGGTGTGCGTTCTTTTTTAAAGCTTGCATGTTTTAATGGGATATCTACTTATTATTTTTATCACCTTTATGAGTCTGAATGAATTACTGAATAATTTTTTTACTATGTGTAGATTGCAGATCGACATTCGTTCATAAAAGCAAGGACGAACAAAGCTTACATTTGCCAGCACGTGTGTATCGTCTTTGAATCCAGAAATAAGAAGAAGAAAGATGAAGCTGAGCTTGAAGAGTCTTCAACATCGGCTGATTTATCCCGAGCAAGCTCTCCAGCAACAATTGGCACCGACGGAGAAATATACTCGGACGTCTCAACGATTCTCAACTCTCAATCAATCTCACCAAGCCCCTCATCAATTGACCACTCCTTCATCTCCCATTCTATTCTCACAGCTTATGAGCCAACCATCAAGGGAACTCTTCATGGGAAAGCACCCCGAGAAAGGAGCATTTCATCAAACACAAGTGCTGAACATAGTGATAATGGATATGCCACCGGCTCCGGCTCAATCAATCCAGCTTTGAAGGAGTGGCTGGAACACAGTCACAGACACACTCCTGCTGCTGCTAAATATGGGATAGAGAATGAGAGGTCGCTCAGCTCTAGCTTAGAATCCATGCCCCCACTGATTTCTCACAGTTGGGCGTCATCATCATCATCAGCAGCTGAAAAAGACGGTGACAGTAGACCCAACACCTGGCCGGGGGCACTTCATCCCAACCACGATAGTAAACTGAAGGGACCAAGGTCTGGAAGGGGAGACACCCCAAAATCTCCGGATATCAAAGACGTCCTTGACGCTAGAAACCGACGAATTCGAAACAGAAAGTTGAGGATGGAACGGGACAGGGACACACAGCTTCAGCAGTTGATTCCTCCCTCATCTCATTCTGGTACTCCTTCGGATGCAACGTCACTCACCGACCAGGGTGGTGAAGGCGATGAGAAGAAGGTGAAAGGGAAGCCGTTACTAAAGCCACAAGACAAAACGGAAGTGCTCAACTTGTACTTTTACCAGCCCGACTCGGAATTTCTCAGCGAGTTGTTTCTCATGTGGGATCGTCAGCGACTGGTAACTAAATTAATGATGGTTAACTCTGGCATATAATGTGTTTATATTTGTTCACTATTTTCGTGGCTGTTAGGTGCATTGAATGGGTGATGAGCTTTGTGTCCTCGATTTGCATTTGAAGGTCACTCCTCAAAAAGTAGTAATGCACATGTCGTGACATGGAAAACCATAAACTTCTCTAAAGCCATTTTTCTCACACATAATAATAGTACCGGGCACGCTTGGTGCTTTCACCCGAGCCCAGATATAGTTTGTGTAGAAAGGGGAAATACATTTAGCCTAAACAATGGCCAAACAAAAAGCTGCCGTGCTCACTCAGGCTAGTGTACATTCGTTCGTGGCATTTCTTTCCAAGTTTCACTTCATTTCACACAACAATATTATTTCACATACAAAATCACAGCATGAAGTTTGTAATTGTGAGCTACCTGTCCACTATACCTATCTTGTTGCCATCCACACTTTCTCTTATTTACTCTTTCCTTTCAAACAATAGGCCGGAATGAATTCAGAGTGGAGAAAGTACACTTTTACTATTTACTTTAGAAAGGGAACAATCAATGCAATGCCACAAATTGCTTTTTCTAATATGCTGAAGAAAATGCTTTTATTATGACAAAAATTGAAGATTGGAGGTTATAAATATCTTTACCTTTCTTCTCCAAGAAAAATACAGAGCTACAAGAAAAAGAAAGTGGTTCTTATCCCAAGACCTTGGCCGTGAATAGGAGCATTCGGGCTGCGGAACGGGTGCTGAATCTTGTGGCTCAAGATTGGATCTATTATGAGGAGGAACTCTCAAACTCGGTGTCGTTCCCACAAAAAAGACTGTCAATGGAGTTGGGCTACACAACTTTTCTCCAACGTGTGGGTTTCCTCCACAAATGTTTGATGAGATATGAGCACTTGAAGTACCTGTGTTGGAAGGTATCTTGATAGGATAAAACTATGTAGAAAGGGATATGTGTTTTGTGATCTACTCTCAAATGATAATGCCTGCTTTTTGTAGAATTCTGTGATTATATCCGGCCTTGTCAGGGCAATGACAATGTCTGTAGAACCAATGAAAAATAACCTGATTGGAGACCCACTAGAGGTCAAACAAGCTTTTATGGATAGAGTTGCTGTGTATGCAGTTGTGATGGATATTTTTCGCTCATTGTATGAAGCCTGTGGAGTAACCTGGTTTAAAAGTCGTGCTGGTGGCTCTGACAAGGAATTTGAAGAGGAAGGGAATGTTTGGCAGATCAACTCCTCCTGGGACTACAAGCTCTCAATTTTTGATATCACTAGGAAGTTGCTATCATCCGTGCTGTTGTGTCCATACTTGCCAAAAACGTGTGAAATTCCGGAAGTAAGTCGCTGCTTTTTTCACATCACTGACCCGAGAAAGTTTGTGAGTGCAAGGTGGCTTAACCATCGGGATGAAAATGAGCATAAGGTTGGTAAAACTAGAAAATGTTTGAAATTATTTACCCTTTTCTTGATATAATGGGAATATTGTTTGACAAAAAACAATTTTTATAGATAATTAAGCTGCTGTGTACTGCTCACAATGCATCGGTGGCTTTACTATTTGAGCTTTTAGCTGTTTTGCATTTCCTGCCTTCGGAGGTGGAGCGAAATGTAGTTGCAAAAGGAATTAAAAACATTGACTTGGTAAGTTTGTTTAATTGGTTTTGGTAAAACTACTCTAACTTAACGTTTCGCGTAATATATCTTATTTTCAGGAACGTTTTATAAGATTGAGTGTCACTCAAATAATAAACCTCCTGTGGTCAAGTCGCGACACCATGTCCGCACCTGAGGCTAAGCTACTCTACCGACAGCTTTGGATTTTAACTAGTTTGTCTAAACAGGACCCAATCGTGTTGGAATTCATTCGGGCCAACTTTGCCGAAGAGTTTCGGTAAGTTTTTTCCTACTGTTGCAGGTCAGTCTTATTAAATAACAAGATTAAAATATTTTTTTATGTTTTAGGTACTACGTTCATCCCAAAGGTATTAAAACACGGATTCCAGATCAATACACAATCAAACCAAAGATAATAGAGTTGTGTGAACAGCTACGTGCAAATGTGGAGGGGACACTGAAGCTGAAGGCTTGAATGGGACTGCCAGCTAACAAAATCAAACGCACTATTATGCTAAATCAAAAAATAATATACGCAATCTGACAATATGCCAAATTCTTGTGATCTATTTCAAACTAATTAATATTTCTATGTAACACTTAACTTGACTTATGCAGCCAATCGGAAAATAAAGACGAAATAAAGTTTTAAAATTGTGTTTATTAGGTGAACAATGGCTTAGTGGCTTTATTTTATGATTTTGGATATATTATAAAACTTCAAAATAAACACATTCTATTCAAACGTAGTTACGAATATTGAAACAAAATATGTTATTCGTGGCATTATTTTGTATAACAGCTCAATCCAGATCGTATCACGACAGTTCTTGAGGACCAACGTTCATGTCATTCAGTCCAAGGTCCTCGTTTTGATCATAAGATCTTTCATATTCTTCTGTCTCCAACTCGGGGTCGTCCTCTGGTGCATAAACGTTCTGAAAACAGAAGAGTTAACACTTGGTGAAATACATATACTATACTTTCATAGTAGTTGTGACTTAAACTGCTTTGCGAAAAGGTTTTACCTGGATATAACAGTTTCCGGCAGGGTCGTCCAAGACCAGTGTAAACTTATGTTCTCCAGTCAGAAGACGATCCAATTCTGTGCAAACGTTCTCAATCTTACTCTTGAACTCAGAGTCCACACTATCTCCACTGATGATAGGATTATCGTCAAACAGATTTTTCTTGATGTCCGATAACAATCCTACAATTATGTTCGTTTTTATCTCGAGAAAATAAATTGTTAAGAGGTTGCATTTAGTTTAGACTACTTAATAAATGCTCACCCTCAACAGTTGTAAATTTTCCTGCAAATACATGACTTCCAGCTTCCAACCGAAGCTCTGGAATTTCTACGTTACACGTCTCCGACTTGAAATTCACAAAAAATCAAATCATTGAGAGTTGAAAGTGAAAGAAAGCATATAATTTCAATTAAATTTTAAAGTCTTCTACCTTGAGAACATCTCGACTGAAATCTTCCTTTGATTTGACTCTCAATTTCATTCGTTTCCCCTTGGGCTCAATACCACCACCACTCTTGACTTCATTAGTTCTGCACCCACACTTGTCACAGTCAGTAGCCATGATAATGACTTCTTTGAAGAATGGGATGTCAGTCACTTTCATTTTTGTAAAGCAGAGCTCGTTGCACTCATGACAGTTGGTCGGCATTTGGAGAACCTCATCCTTGAAGTTAACCTCTTCTTCCTCTGTCAACGGGGGAAGGTCCTGAAGTCCCAGCTGCTCATTTTCAGATTTACTTCTCTCAAATTTCTTGGACGTCAGATTGGGATCATCCACAATCGATAAGGTTCCAGGGCGACCACCAATAAAGCTGTTCCCACTTATATCACGTATTGTCTGAACATAAAAATACATAATTACCGTCTAAGTTATAACTCTGAAGTTAAAACAATAAATAATGGATAAAGGCAAACTTACAACAGTAAAGAGGGTATTCAGAGAAAGGCAATCCTTCACCCGTTTCAGATACTTTTCAATCTGCTCATAAATCTCTGGATGTTCCTCCTTCCGCCTCTCTTGTTCTTGTGAAACAGCATTTAATACCCAATAAAGTATCCCTTTAACCGTGTCACCTCACCTTTCTGAGTTCGTTGAGGTGTTTCCAGCTCCAGCTCAGGAATCTTTACTAAAGCATAATCCGATTTGACAACCATTCGATTGAGGTCAACCTTCTCCTTAACTTGAAGCTCGTACTCCACACCAACCGCAGATATCTCCATTGCGGAACTCAACTCGGAATTTTTGTAGCCACAATGCGAGCAGTCAAACGAGGAGACAATGACATCCCGAAAAAATGGAATTTTTGTGAGCATCAATTTTGTTAACCCCTGTAACAATTCAGTTATAATCAAATAAGTACCTGCAACCAATCATCACGGACCAGTGACTTAATTAGATTGAGAAGTACACTTTTGATTGAATACCTCTTGCAAACAGTTAACACACATGCTGGGGATTTCTGTGACTTCATTGTTATCAGCATCCAACGGTTGGAAAAACTGTTCCGAGCTAGATTCCTTGTTATCTGTTTTACTCGACATTTTTCATTCGTTAACCCAATCGCTTTACGATACAGAATCCTTGTCCTTTTCCAACTCTAAATGAACCACTAATAACTTAATCAGCTGCTTTGTTTCATAAACCAACAACTATATAACTGTTGAGCATTTTCAAAACGCTTCCTTACAACATAAAATCACCTCAAGTCAGAACCGAATCTTATGCCTCAGTAGTCAATAAAAACTGTGAACATAAAACCCATCATATGTCAAACAAAATCTCCAATGTTATTCAAATCGAAGCTAGCCAACTGACTCAGTAGCAGTACGAGTTTACACTGCAAACTACAATGCATTTCATCGCACTTGGTAAAACACGTGCTAGTGCTGGTATACTCTCAATTGAAAACCTTATACACAGTACGCTCCTTAAACATAAATACCAAAGTAAGGGAAACTTGCATCAAAGTCTACACGGCATTCTCGACTTGATTTTGCCATATGCTTTGTATGTCATGTACAAATTGTGTTATAGTAAGTTCCTTTCTCATTCTCCATAATATTCCATTACATCCATATCTTTCTTTAGCTACAAGCTGAGACTCTTTGCACCTACGGAACCTTATACGAAAGCTTTATTGGGCAATAGTACGTATTAAATTCATTAGTCATGACATGACATTTTAAAATATTACAGTCATTCTTATATATATGCAATATGTCAACCAAATCAAAATGCAAAAGCATGATTATCTTGTAAAGCTGTCGTGGAATTACTATATAAGTAGTAGGCATGGTCTAAACTCTTGTACGTTAACGATGCCAGTATAAAAAATTATAATTGAAATTCATCCGAACCACTGAACAGTGTTTCTTATTGGTAGTTAGTGTAAGTAAGCATACTTTTTGTAAGTCTGTAACAATAGATAGGAAACCTTTTAATGTTTTTGCCATCATCATACAATGACTTTTATTCATATTACGTTCAGAATATAATATCTACCGAAAATACTAAAATGTTCTAGTGGGACTACTTGATAAAAATTGCTTTCAAAATCGAACAGCAATAAATATGAACCTCATGGGTCAATATGCCAAAGCTGGAAGGCTGTGTCTTTACATGAAAGAGGCTTGTCTTTTACATATATATTGAAGATGCAAATCGCATGCACTTGTTTCTTAAAGTTAAATTCTTCCGTCTAAAATTCTTCCGTCTAAAAGCCAATAAAATTGCGGTTGGATGTGAACACGGTGGGTTCTCCCATTCGAGAAGTGCTAATGTATATAAAACGACCGATTTTATGATTGCTTTTATTATCAATTATGTTATAATGGTGGCAGTTATTTCGTATGTACGCACACTTTGCGACCTACGGAACCAAACCAACCGTACTGCAACGTAGTAATAATGAGTTTCAGAACAAATATGTTGCAAATATGACATCATTGAATCTTAATTTCTGACATTTATGACCCCTCTTTATTCCAATCCCACCTTCAGATTGAAACATTGTCGAATAAAATGAACTGGAACAAGGACATAGTGTTTGAAATCATGAAAAACTTCATATTTTGTTGATGCATCAATCGAAAATTTCACTCTTGTAAGAATCTGTCATTTTTGCATGCTACATCTTCCTTCCAATATTCTTATGCTTCTAACTAAAAGCGAATCACCTTTTGGTTGACGTATTAGTCTCTAATTAACATTCCACGTATAATGATTAATTTCAACCTCATACATCCACTAATTGAGTAAATTAGCACAATGGAACCGATCTCAATAAGGGTAACGGGCGGAAGTTCTAGGTAAATTGATGAGCTTCGCACTAGGCAAGGAAGCAAGAGAAGGATGATCCACAATTAAATTCTGATAACGTGAAATGTAAATCTAATGTGATGAATGTGAATGTAATGAAATAAAGCCTGGTAAGCGTTAGGTGAAATCAAACCATATGAAGTATTCTCCTTAATTACCGGTTATCTTCCTCAAATATCACTTATCCTTAGCAATTACCATTTATTCAAATTCATTATGCCCTGTCATGACACCTTTTCCATCCAAGTCATGTCATATATTTAGCTTCGGTAATCTTTTTCCATGGTTGTTTCTGTTCTTGTTTAACGCATCATCTTGTGAACTCATGTGAGAAAGCGAAAAAAATCTGCACTGCGGCACAAGATCCAGTTCACATTCAAATAGTTTCATACACAAACGGGTAGATTACGGATATCTATGACAAGTTTGCTAATTGTTATGCATGTTGGACTTGGACCTCACTAGGAAGGATTTGTTTAATGTACATACTATCATAGTATTACTATGCACCTTGCCAATCTCAGAAGTCCACCTTTTGCTGCACTTTTTACAACTTCTTTCTCTGCGTTCTAGTCTTCTAGGTTCAACGGCATTTCACAACAACCTGTACAGCAGTTCCTTTGGTAGCTTTAAAACGACGAATGTTCTGAGAAGAGAAATGAATATTTAATGAATCATGCAAAAATAGAATTGTCCTATGTAATGCAAACAACTAAAGTTTTTTCTTCCTGCTTCAAGAAAAACGCAGACTTTTCTGGTATCGTGAATCATTCGTAATATTCTCCTCAGACTGACTGTTCGTTGACCTTTCTTGTGCTGCTGGCATTTCTCTGACTTGAAAATCTTTTACACAATTTTTCCATCCGTCCAAAGTAAATCGGACTTTTTCCAACAGCTTTTTAATCATTTGACCCCTGAACGCATTGTTTTTTTTGCTAAGTAAAATGGCTTCAGGAATCGTTACTTCGAAAGACGAAAAGATTATTTTGGATCTCGCCAGGGACCACCTTTTGTGTCCCGTATGTTTGGAAACTTGTTGTACAACGCCGATCTACCAGTGTCAAAATGGACATACTATTTGCACTCGCTGCATTGAACGACTTACTATGTGCCCATTGTGCCGGTGCTATTTCGGACGGGATAAGATACGGAACAGGGCATTGGAAATGATGCTGAACCATTTGCAAGTTAGCTGCCCCAACAACGGCAAAGGATGCAAGGTCGTCCTCAAATCGGCGGAGGTCAAGGAGCATTTACTGAGTTGTGTTTATGGGTAACTACATACGTTCTAATACACGTAATATGCACTTTTCACTAAATGGTTTTTATGTTTACGATCATCATGTAGGAAATTTGTCATCTGCCCCTCTCTTGGGTTTGAAGACTGTAAAGAAAAAGTGTGCTCCGAAGATCTCCACAAGCATATGCTGACTGCTCACAAAATAACATCTTTGGATGGTATGAATCAATCGGTTAGGATAACATACAATAACTTTCTCTCAACCAAAACGCTGAAAGAAAGAGCCACCCTAAGCTGGACCCCACTGCTGGTGAAGGCGTTCCCTGACGCAAGTCCTTTTTTGATTCTGTGCGAGCTCGACCCTCACAAGAACTGTATGGCCAAGTTCATCTGCCTTCACACTGAACAGTTAACAAATACGGAGGATGGTGACGACAATGATACGGCGATGCAACACAACTCCTACCACGTGAATATCAGTCTCGAGAATAATGCATTTGTAAGAAGAAATATAAGTTTTAAATTTATTTTGCGAAGAAATACGTACGTTAGTTTATATATTTTTCTAATGCTTTAGCTTCCAGTTCACGTGAATTGGAGAGGACAAACGATGACCTATCAAGATATGAAGAAAGGAGAGTCCAAGGGCTGTTTTATGATTCCACTTGATGTTCATGTAAAAGAGTATCAACAAGAGCTTCCAATTGACGTTTCCACTGCTGAAGCCCCACAAGTAAATGCCCCAGTTTCATTAAACTCCACAAATGCAAATATAAACAACGGTTTACCAGTACCTGACAATCTAAATCTTGGATTGCCACCAAGAAGACCTCGCAATCGTAACGTTGAACGGTGGCTATGTGTCAGATTCACCTTTGCAAAAACAGCGGAGGAGCTTACAAAAATCACGATGGTTCCAACTCAAACTGCATGTCAATTTATTACTCTCTCAAAGTATACCCTAAAGGCTGGTAAGTTTATTTATAGCTAATTATAGCTAGTTACTTAAGTAAGTTAACTTTATTTGAATCCTTATGTTTCTCTTTTAGCACCAATATACCGTGGCATTAAATGTGGCGACTGTTCAGAAGGTCCAGTTCGTGGAATGCGGCATAAGTGTATGGAATGTCAGAACTTTGATTTGTGCTCACGGTGCTTTGACAAAGGAACTCATTCGCATCATGTATTCATGCTGATTCGCGACCAAGATCAGAATAAACGAGTCCAGGCGAATTTTAAACGGTAGCATTCAGATTTAATATAATATATGCAAGTTCTTCTCCCTTGTCAAAAACTGAAGGTGAAACTTTTTGATTTATTTCAGAACATTTGAGGTAGGACTTGAAGAAATTTCAGAAGATGGGAGTGTTCAAGCAGTAGTTCCAAAGCGAGTTCGAAAAACCCCAGCAAAGAGGAAGACCCCTGCCGTCATTCTGCCGCAGTTGCCAGTGCCACCGCCAGATAATATTACACCAGCAGGTCGCGTTCAACCGTCACGATCATCTCGTCCGTTAACTCGCTCACAAGTTACTCCGAGTTAGATTTTTACATTTTAAGTATAAAAAATCGCATCTTCCAAATTTAAATAGACTTATTTCATGATGCCCTTTTTGTATGTTCAAAGTAAGTATTAGTGTAATACTCGTTGTTCGTTGAATGCGTTGAGGCAGAGCTGGAGTGATCCTTAGAATTTCGCGTAATTAGCATAGCATGTATATAAATGCAGTCTTGACTTGAATAGTACTTTTTTAACTTTTTTATGTACCGATGGACTTCCATTGTGGTGATCCTATGTATAACTTTTGTAACATTTTTACAATCCCGTCCGGCAAAATGTACAAGCTTTTCCGATATATACTAATGTAAAAATGTTTTGTGGGATACCTTAACTAGTCTTTTATTTAATTCAATTATTACTAATTTACATTTCCTCATATTTTTCAACGCATGTGATCTACCGAATGATAAGAAAGAAAAAGAAATCTGAGAACCAGTAATCTCTTCTGACTTTTTATATTGTACCTTTTGCACTACAATTAAACGCTTTACTGGTGATTCTGAAATATGTTTTTATCCCTGACACAGGTTCTTTCGGCTGTCATGCATTTTGACTTCGTTGTGAAGTTCCATTCATAAGTAATCATCTCCAGAAGCAGTCTTGTGAAACGTATTGGTTTTGCTTGAATATTTTCATATTAGCATAATTGGCAAACAATTGAGGTATAAAGAAACAAGTCTGCGTTCCTGTTTGAAACCCAAAAGCAAGATGTATTTATTTCTTACATTCATCTTTCATCTTTGCATATCAATTCTTTTGAAGCATTTTTGTTTCAGATCACGAGACCATTATATCCTCTCTTAGACCAGACCAGACCAAAGCAGACGTCGAAAGAGGAGACTTCTTTTTCTGTAACTGAGTTCTCTAGTTGAATGGAACAAGTGTCCCAATTTTCCGTTATTGCTCCCCTTCATTCACCAGCATGAAACTGTGTGTAATGTATGTTTGAAAAAATACCATTACCACGACTTTTCAATTTGCCATCTGTTTCATGCACATTCATTAAAAGTGAATTGGCCCGAGCAACTAGCATTAGTTTGTATTACCACACGGCTATCACTACATCACTTGCTTCCTTCGTTCTTTCTTCCTTTTTCGCAGTCACGCTCGCTTTCAAAATAGAACAGCAATGATCATGAAATGCATAAATCAAGGGTACATCATAACCTGCCAAACTGTTATGCTGTGTCTACATATGGAACGGACATGCATAAAAAATCATCCTTCATGTATATTAAAATGAAAACGACGCACGCGTTTTTTAATGCTAAAATTTCAGCCGAAAAGTTAATAAAATTGTGGTTGGGATAAAACGACCGATTTATATAATGACCCTCGCTTTATGTTAGGTTTTATTGCTGGCATGTGGCAGTTATTTCCTTTGTGGATGTAAAATCAGACCAGGTTGTACCCGAGAACAAAAGGCAAGGTTAATACTGGGTGATAAAATATATTTATGGCAGTTGGATTCACTAATGATCTATTGTAAGATGACGAACTGTTATTTCCTTAAACGCATTGAATTCAAGAAGTAGGCAAGTGAAAAGGTGTGAAATTATTGAATGTCATTACAATTTCAGTTGAATACAAGTCAAGACTATGAAAGTTCACGCAATTATAATTCTTGTGTTAGTGGCAACCTTGGGGCTGTACCAATAGCCCCACGCGAGGAGGGGCTAGTTGCAGCGGTCACTCCATCGGACGCAACGGAAAAGGCTCAGTTAGGACCTTCAACAACACCCGAGGTAACGACTAAACGCGTAAATAATCAATTAAGATTAATTCATTTTAGAGAAATTTTTGTTTCTTTTTCAGAAGACAGATGAGCCCGCTGACGGACGTTTTCTTAACCTCGACAAATTCATGAAAGGAGCCCTACGTCCGAGTGGTCAACAGTTTCGATAAGCCACAAATAAATTGAAGGTCCACTCCATAGTTTTAATAGAGAAAAATTCTCAAATGTTATTGTAATATGCGATTTGCGTTATGTCTAAATAAATTAAGCATGCATTAGAAATGAACACTTGCCAATAGTTATATGAAACATAAGGCATTGATATCACTAGTACTCCACTCTAAGCAGTATGTAAAGTCAGGGAAAGCATTTGCATAATTGGTAGTTTGCATTCCAAAGAAATAAAATCATTACAAAATGCATCTGAATAAATATACCCACGAATGTTGGAAGCAGCATCATTAAAATTACAAAATAAAAAGAACGTGTATGTGTATCAGATATGCTTGGCAAGGTGGCACCTAATGATACTAACATGCCATTACAAGAAAAAAATTTATCATTTGGTTTTCTTTCACCTCATAACGCACCATTCATCAGTCTGGTTGCAATAATTCCCACTTTGATTTCATATTACTTCATTGACTGCAAGTAAAGTTGCATCGATTTCAAAGTTTTAAAGCACTTTTTTACTGCTAGGGAAGAATGAGAAATATACAGCGGTCTGATCTCGGGTTCCGCTTAGGGTAGCTAATTTACACGATGAACTTAATTTGGGTTATGCAAATGCTCCTTCTGTCTATCCACGTCCCTTTTTAGTCTGTCGCAGACATTTTCTACTCACACAACCTTTCGTTTCCGTACTGTTAAATTCTATTTTCTGAGATATTTTTGAAGTTATCTTACCAGGTCGTTATACTGATTGCAACTTTACAATTGATAGAAAATACTTTTATATCCCCGACATTTTTTATAGTTGCTACTGTATTTGCACCCTTAATAATCCCAGAGTATTAAAGATGGATCACGTCAAGTTGAAAAGAGATCTAGACAAGTTAAAGTTAGAAAGTCAACAGAAACTGTTATTTGTCAGTGAAACAGGGAATTTGAAAAGTGCCTACCAAAGTTTAGAGGAACTCCATCTCCATCCTGATATTATTGCGGTACACATTTTAAACTACTTTTACTAACTTCTTGGATAAATATACAAGGTTAAATGATGATTTTTTAAAAATTATGTTAAAAGGATTATTAATGAGGTTTTATTGTCACAGCGGTTGAACCAACTTCAGTTCGGTGCTAAATACATAGATGACGACTATTTACTAAGGATCGTTTGGTCAAACATCGTGGGAGGATCTGATTCCGTGATTGTGGCTCAGGAGATCTCACCAAGGTCAAAATTTCGTAGGACTCTATCCTATCTGCTTCCCATTCTAAGGCTTCTTACCATGAACACACATGAATCACCCGTGCCAAGCTATTCCAAGGTTATTTATGTTTTTAAGCTTTACTACTTGGTAAAACTTGCCATGTTCTTTAGTATTAAACTTACAATATTTACTTCACAGACAAACGCATCGTTGGGTCCGCAAGCACTTCTAGTTTGCTCGTCAGTAACTACTGCTCTAACATTCGAAAAGAATCTGAAAAGACTGCTAGAGGGAACATCAGTGCCGCTCAAGGTACGACTAGTTCACACAGGTATGACTGATTGGAAGGAGCTGAACTCTGTTGACATTCTGATCACGAATGTACTCTCTATTTGCCAATTAATGAGGGGCAGAGAAGGGCACAAAAACTCAACTACCGTCAATCTTCAAAGGTATAACTTTTCGATATATATAAATGTAAAGCGTAGCTATTCTTTTGAACCGTACTAGCTCCAAGTCAAAATACAATACTTTGCTTTCTGTAGGCTGAAATATTTGGTGATGGACGAAGTAGACGGCTACTTAAAACTGGAGTCGCACATTTTGGGTTGTTTGATTGAGTCTGCAACTTTGAAGCATGTGCAAAAGTTCCACGTTCAGTTTGTCATTTGTGGAAGTACGTGGACACCGGAACTGAAAGCTTTTCATCTCAGTATGATAAAGAAGGGGAGAACGCCTAATTTGTATATAGAACCACTTGCTGAAATCTTGAACTTTGCGGAAGCCACTTGGCAAGTTGACTATGCGCCGGATGACAGTAAGAGATTCGAAAGATTGAAAGGTAAATAGGATGCTAAACTACACTGACTTTTCGTTAAATTTGTTATCATTCAAATTACAAAAGTTATTTCCTTTTCACAGAAACTTTAACACAACGCATGGCTTCTCATGCCCGGTGCATTATTGCCTGTAGCACCTTTTCTGTGGCAGTGTCTATTTTGGGTGTTTGCAAGGAGTGCAATGTTATGTCCAAAATTGTGTCTTCAGAGCTCAATGAGCTTGGTACAAGAAAACAATATAAATTAGATCTCTTATTTTTGTGTTTATGGAAGTTTGATTTCTTGTCATTTCTACTTCTTCTTAGCAACTGAAAATGCCTCTGAGATTCCAACTGAAACTGAAGTTCTGATAGTCACAGATGACATGGTCTCACTAGGATTAATTTCCGATTGTACGTACATGCTCAGTTTTGATTCCAGCCGAGAAATCCCTACTCAATCAGAGTCAGTCGAGAGAATGCGCCTTTTGCACATCTGGAACGCTTTGCCAACGCTGGTTAACACAGATAACTGGATGATACAGGTAAGAAGCTAAGCTAATTCCTGTTCGTGTGTGCCCATCTGCTAAATAAAGTCTTAATATCTTACAACGTTGCATATAGAAACCTGTTGCTCACTTTCTAATGACTGGTCAAGAGCCCAACTTTTTGAGATTCTTTAGATTTTCAAAGAATCTGGTGAACAACGTTTATGATCCAGAATTGGAGACTTTTGGTAACAAGGTACGGTTGTAATCTCAATAAAAGCACAGCCAACTTTTAGGCATAAACTCATAAAAGTAAACTATTATTCCAGCTTCTTGATGAGGACATGCACAAAAGACCCGTTTGTAAAGGTGTGGAGCTATTTGGATACTGTAACGCTGCACCTGGAGCCACTTGTAGCTTTCGTCATGATTTCATGGCGAGCGATTTTGAGAATTTGGCAAACGCTCCATTCTATGGAGAGGTAGAATACGAAAATAACTTAAACTGGTCATAAACTTACTTTCCACATTTTTTTCTGATTTAACTTTTCACATCTAACAGATTGAGTTCGCCCTTACTGAATGTTTGAGTCCCAGTGAGTATAGAGGAACCTTATTGACCCATTACGAGTACAAACAAGGGCAAAGGCTTTTACTAAAGTCCTTTAAAGATGAAACTTCTACACGAACTGCATTACTTAAAGAACATTACGCTACTTATGGAAACAAGTAAAAAATACAACGTTTGAAATATTTTGAAACTTTCTATGTACATTGGAATAACAAAGTTGTAATATTTGATTCACTCGACTGTTCATAGGAAATTCCCATCCTCCTTCAACAAAGAAAATGTGTATGCATTTTGGTCTCAAAGCGAAGAGACGTACAAGCGTGTGAAAATTATAGGCAAGCTACCCAGAACTGTAGGTGTGGACAATTCAGATATAGTGAATCTCTACTGCGTGGATAGTGGAAACACATTGACGGCTTCAGTCAGTGACTTATTATCAATCCCAAAAGAGATCGCTTCCTGGCCCCCACTAGCATTAAGAGTGATTCTAACAAACATATGTCCTCCAAGCCGAGAACCTGAGTACACTTCCGAACATATTAACATCGTTGGAACGCTTGCGAAACACTCAACAATTAGAGCCAAGGTAGAGCTTTCTTTCGTAAAAATGTGTTTGGTTTTAGGTTGAACAACTGTAGCAGTAATTTTTATTTAACATTTATAGGTATTGCTTTCTCGGGGAGAAACAGTTTGGGTTAGTCCAATGATAACTAAAACTGAGGACAAATCTTTGGGTACTACCTCCATACGCCCGAACCTGATTCGATATTTGGCTGCCTCTTTAAACTCTGGCCATCAGGATTACCTAATCGAGTCCGTTCGTGCTCTTGGGACCAACTATCATGGACATAAACATTTGCCTATTGATATGCCAAAACGAAAATGTAAGCCATTAATTTAGGTGATAATAGTTTTTTTTTACACTTTGCACTGCTTTAAAAAATGAAATTCTTTCACAGGCACTGACGAGATATTCGACTTATCTCGACCTGATAATACAATCCAGTGGGCCCATCTTGAACAAAGTACTGAAGATGAGGTAATTCCTCTTCGCATAAAAACTACTTTCGGCATCAACCCATGGACGTTTTACGGTGCTAATGTCAAACACCGCAAACTTTTATACACATTGGAAGACGAGTTGCATGATTGGGTTGAAGCTCAGGATAGGAATGAATATGTAGAGTTTTTTGAAATGCTGAGACCCAACTCCATTGTCGCTGCTAAAGATGCTGATGGACGGTATGACAATATAATTTGCTGAAATCTTTTTTAAGGGGCGAGGAAACAATCATTGTTACTCTGTTTCAGATGGGAACGTGCTATGATACTCGATATGGACAGGCAAGGAGATCAACCACAATATGAATTATTTTCTGTGGATTTTGGTGAACTCTACATAGACACTGAGGAGAATATTTTCCCAATTGCTACCAAATTCGTAACTCGTCTCCCTTTCCAAGTAGTGGCCTTGTCTTTGGAACACGTTAGACCTAGAGATAAGAGCGAGCTGTGGAGTACCGAGGAGAAAGATGCATTCTTGGACTTGATCATTCCAAATGGAGACAGCGTTTTTCTGGATGTGGCTGTAAGCGACTTTGCTATAGAGTCCAGTGCATGTTTAAACAAGTAGCAAGCTTATAAACTGTCTTTACATTTGTGAATGCAGGTGTCCTGTAAAGTAGTAGGAGTGGAAAGTCCACCCCCTTGCAACTACTATATGGCGGTTGCCCTCCTAAATAGCGAAGAGTTGGGAAGCAAATTAGTCCGAAATGGGATGGCCGAGATGGTACACTGTATTCCGAGATTGGCTGATGCTCTACAGAACAAGTTGAATTCTACATTGGACGAAGCTTCCTCAGTCGACGTTTCAGACCTTATTGACAATGGTGAGGAAAGTGACACTGACAACCAGCCGACTTTTGAAGAATTTCTCCAAAGGTTCGACGTTTGCGCGAACTTTTCTGATAACCCAAAATCAAGCGGAGAAAAGAATCGAGTAGTGGAGGATATCAAAGCTATTGTCAAATCAAGTTTGGGAATACAATCTTTCAAACAGCCACAAAATGCTAGCGAAGGTAATGAATTAAAACATTGGGAAATTTGTACTATAGACTGGAAGTTAGTTAGTTATTTCATTATTGTTTTAGCTCATGTTCAAGAAGCTGACGCGACTCCAATTGATCCTAGCTCATCTCATACTATTTCTGATATCAATGGTACTGTTGATGAGCCTGATTCCATTGCGATTCCAACAGCAGGCCCATCACCTTCAACGTCTTTTGAACAGCCGACTGAGAGCGAGGACTCACTACTCAGCCCCACACTATACTGGTCTCAGTCAACTTCTGAAGTGTTTTTAACAGTTAAGTTACCGGAGATTCAAGCGTATATTGTCCATATTTTGATGGACTGTCGTACGATCCAATTCAAAACATTGAATCCACCAAACTACGGGTTTGAGCTCAAACTATTTGAAATATGTACAAACCACAATGAGCTCCTTACCAATCAACAGCTAAAAATCAGATTAAAAAAGAAGTTCCCTTGCAACTGGACCCGTCTGCTATTTGACAGTGACACGAAGCTGCCTTGGATCCAAGAGGATCCTGATTACCTCCAAAACGCTAGCAAAGACACGAAGATTAGGTTTGGCCTTGTCAGACCTGTGCATACTCGCATGTTTTATTTATAATCCCGGTGATGGCAACCAAATCAATTAAGATGAGTAGAATTCAAATCTAACTCCCATATGAATGAGTTTGTTTGGTCTTGAACGTTTCATTGAATCTATTTACAAACCGCGCAAAATATGAGTTTGTATTTTAATATAATGCTTACTACCTATATACTTATCACACATATATGTTATTTGTGTAATTTAAGTTTATCGTACCAAACAATCACCAAGTTTTAATTGTTATTGTTGAGAATAAAACGATTTTCATTTTTGCAGTTTAAAACTTCCATGACAAACTGGCGCATTTAATTTGAAAAGTAGTTATATATGTTTTATTGTCTACATAGCATAAAGTCTAGTTACCCTGTTTAAATTCCATGGAACAACCTGGCATGATATCCATATAAACTAACATTTGCATTTGTACAAAAGTATAGACGCATATCGTAGATACTAGTTGGAATATTTTTTATAAATTGACTATATCTAAATCTGATATTAAATCACCCTTAAAAATTCTCATAAACGACTATGGCAGAGAGTGCGTTGTATTCTGACTTGATTCTGCAATTAAGTCCCGTAGAAAAACCACTCACTTCATAACACCCTGTTTTCATCGAAAATGTTTCCATCATCAACATAATTCCGTATAATAATATACTTAACTAATCCTAAGAAGCTATTAAAATGGAAGGAATTATTTTTAAAAAAGTGCTAAAATCATATCAGCAACTACACGAGCTGCTTGTGGGCAAAGCAGACTTTAAGTGGAGACGATCCGTCCCATTACCATTGGAAAACCCATTAGTACCACTACCACTTTGACGAAGCATTACTTCCACAAGAAATCTGCAATTTACATTCAAAAACCAATGTCGTTACTCATTTATATGATGTACTTAAAAACTCACATTAAAATTAGGAGTTTATTTACCTCATCGAGTCATTCACCATCAGCCCTTCCTTTGCTGACGTTTCTGTCCAACCGATGAAGTTATTTTCTTTGTAAAAGGTTTCAATCTCCATTTGATCCACTTGCCTTGAGCTTAAGTCGCACTGGCCATTGAAATAATTCAAAGTTCATTGGCAATTCTCAACCTGGCTAATAATATAGCATCTTCAGTCAAGATAGAATACATTGTTAAGATTGTGTACCTTATTCGCAAGTAGCATGCAAGGTATCGGACTCCCATCGGGTAACATGCATTTTGAGTCAACGTCTTTTTTCCATTTAATGGTGTTTTGAAAGGAGTTTCGATTCGTCAAGTCAAACATGATTATACAACCATGAGCATCCTTATAGTAAACTCTTGTCATCCATGTAAACCTCTCTTGTCCTGAAGAAGCAAAATCACTTTTATAAGTGAAAGGAACACACACAAAGTCTATTGTTTATGCATGATTTTTTATAATAATCCAATATGAGAATTACCTGCGATATCCCACAGCTGCAGTCTTATCGTCTGACTTTCTGACCATTTGAACACCTTAAGTGCAAAGTCGACTCCCACAGTTCCCTTGTAATCCCTCTTGAAGGAGCCTTGAACGTAACGTTGAACAAAGGACGTTTTTCCCACTGCCAAGTAAGTAGGTACTAATTTTCATATAGGTTCTTAAGAAAATATATTATTGTTCAGAGAACTAAGCTAAAATTTAAAACTGTGCTTACCTGTCGGATCTCCAATGATGATCACCTTAAACAATTTTTCAGACATGATTTTTGGTGGATCCTCCACAAACGTTTCCTTCGGATCTGCCATTGAAGGACGCAAAAATAAATTAGCATGAATGAAACAACAAGTAACTCCGTTTTCTAGCTCAAAACAACCCTTGACTTTAGCTGCAGATGTGTGACAACGTAACACATTATGTTATGATCTGCAACGAAATGATAACGCGGACGCAGACATCTGCATAACTTCTTAAACTTCAAATGGAGAGGAAACACGCACATTGTATAACTCCAACCCAACTATCAAGTTCCTACCTGACCACTTTCATATGTAGAGCATCGGAGCGGACATGTGCTCTTATAAAACAAGTACATTCATACCATAGTATGCGGCATACCTACACAATTTTAATCCCTTTTGATCTGCAGCAGCAATCGGAATTGTTCTTCCAAACGATGTCTTATCTTTAGCAAAATTTTAGCTGTAGTATATACTATCTTGTTTTGCAGAGTCCATCAAATTGTTTCTTCGTCATATCACATCCTCACACAAAATCAGGTTACATAATAAACTTCTCGCGAGAAGAAAGGAATCACTTATTAGCACTTGAACCAGTAATCTGCACTCACGTT
The DNA here is from genome assembly GCA_001718145.1 of Orchesella cincta. Lineage (NCBI taxonomy): Eukaryota > Metazoa > Arthropoda > Collembola > Entomobryomorpha > Orchesellidae > Orchesella > Orchesella cincta. The sequence continues at coordinate 94,692 of LJIJ01000198.1, read as the reverse complement.
TTCTGAGGAATCCAAACCTAACTACTAATCATGACAATATTACCAGAATCAGAGTGGATGCCTGACTTCACTTGTCTCTTCGAATATTTCGCACTGAATGGAAAAAATGTTGGTTTCTCCAACTAAAATTGAGCTAGCAAGAGTCCTAACAACATTCATAAACTGGTATTTGGATAAAAAATAAATGTGGCCATGCCGTATATGCAGTGCATGTTGGGCCATGAGTTTTTCTCTCATTTCATGCTAGATAAAAGTTGATTGTATACATTCTAGTTGTGCTTATTGTTGCATCATTGTAGATCCCATCGTCTTGTTAAGGTATGTCTGGATGGTTGGGTTACATTACGTTACATAACATGATTTTGCGATGGGATGCTGCTCACATGTTGGAAAAAGACATATTTTTCCCCTTCTGGTCAGCTACGCTGAACAAACGCTGCTGCTGTTGCATTTATATTATGCATTGCATGATACAAACATAATTATGAACATTGTATGAGCACCTTCCTTTTATTTCACACAAAGGAACATAAAATACAACGGCTAGCGGCCAACTCTAAGCATGGATGATAGGCTTCACGTGTATGTAGGTAATGGTGAAGACGTAGTGAATGCAAAATTAGATTGGGGCTGGCTATTTGTTTTTGCTCTTGCGAGATACGGGCGTGACAAATACTTGCTGGAGGTGGATTTGGATGTAAATTCGGAAATGATGCGAACTGTCAGCAGCGTCTGTGAATTAAGTATACCGGAGGGTTGAGCGTGCAATTAAGACACAATATAAAACTTTGTTGCGTTGTAGGGTCTGCAGTCGCATCGCAAGCTTTTTAGCTTGCGAGTTGGGAGAAAAAAATGGCGACAAATGTGTTTATTGCAGATTCCGATTCGACGAGTGCGGCAATTATCTTCGTGCCATATGGCTGTACTGCTCAACTAATATCAGGGCTTTTATTGATTAATTGAATTAGGCTTCCAGGTAGCTCCCTCTCCTATACAATGATGCTACTCCACAACTTGAGGCTAATATCTTCATCAAGATGATTGCTGGAGGTAGGACAGCCGTCACCAATCTCTCCCTGTGTCTGTCAATCTTATTAAAGCCTTGCCTACATTACATGACACCAAAAGACGAAGGGTTTCATGTAGAATCATAAAATATGCGTGAATGAAAAAGCAATTCCGTGTCTAAAAAGTTTTAGTCGACTGTAAACGAGCTGTGAATGTCATCATTCGACATTACCTCTTAAAATCTAGTATGTAACTTGACTAGCCCTTTTTGACTCATCATTTTTACAAAAAATATTTTGCCACATAAGTTAATAATTGGAACCCGTTGTAAGATTTTTTTGTTTAGCTCCACGTGTGCATCTCAGGTTACAATGATCTTTATGAATATCTAATAAGTCCATATTCCACACCACGGAATGTTAATAACAGGTTGGATTTTAGAAACAGGATTTTGTCAAATGGGCCACATTGACCAGACAGTCTTGAACCACAGGTTGGGCCTGGACAATAGAATAATTGTCTTGATTGAGCAGCGCATGCCGAAATGCGAAAACCACACAGCATTTAGACTTCGTTTTTCAGGCAACGGAGCACTGTTGTGCTCTGATAGCTGCTTCAGTTCCTAATCAAGCAACCGTAGACGCATATTACCTTAGTGTGCTCAAGTGTCATATTACGCATAAATATGGCTAATGAAGTTCTATACGTGTTGAGGTTGCTGACGTCCTCAAAGCTAAAAATACTCTTAACAAATTCACGCCTATAGAAACTTGCATCATGAACAGGTTTTGATGTAGGAGGAAGTTTTATTTCTTGTGTGGTGACATCAGATACAAATTTGTCACCTTTTATCAGCACAGGTGTACATTAATGTCTGCTACCCCTGTTTAAGTCTCTTAAAACCAATGTCTTTAAAATAAACTTGATATAGGATTACCATAGTTTGACATACTGACATCATATTAGGGATTAAAATCAGATGATAACAGCAACTTTCTTATAATGCCCCGTGAATTCTTAGCTTACTTCAAGATTCAGCATCATTATTATTCACACTTAAAAACGTTTTTTTTTTTGCAAGAACGCGTTTATCTCAAATGTTTTGTTTGCCATATTTAAAAACATTAAGCTTGTTTGCAGTTTTTGACGCATCGTTACATTGCATTTCAAGGTTACAAGTTTCGCAAACGTACATCGGGAAGCAAACCAAACTACGCACGCATCTTAAATCAACGATGCAAGTACCTCCGAAACATGGCAAAATTCCATATAAGATTCATGTGAGCAGAGCATGAGACTTACTTATCTTGCAGCAAAATAGATTATATATGACTATTACGATGTAACATTTTTTATGCAATGTTAGAAGAAAAGGTAACCTAATGATAAAATGACAATCCAACGTAAATTTAAGCGCATTTTTATAAGATATTCTAAACGTTTGGTTGTCCCATGCAATTTCCATTGTGACTAGCATCATCGTTTGGCATATATACGGCACTGCCAACAGCCAGCAATACCAAACAAACCAGGAAGAGTTGTTCTTGAGCATTAAAAACTATATGCACGAGCATGCAAGGGAAAGAGAACGAAACGACAACAAGCAAACCCATCAGCTGATGATAATGGAAGCTTCACAAAAAAATATCTGCAATACTTTCACTTCGAACTACGCCTTTGATATTGAGCTGAGTCTGCCTGGCTACTGACTTTTCTATTAAGTAGTAGTTTAAAAGAATATTCCCCAGTATTATTATGTTTACTAAAGTCAGGAGCAGCTGTACGAGAAAGTTGGCAGTAGCTCAGGTTTGGAGAGGAGAATAAAACGATTTGTTTTTGTTTGAGTGTGCCTGCTCTTGAAATGAGTTTTTCATTCCAACATTATTTATTTTGCAACGCAGAAAGTAGGCTCTGGACTCCGCTAACGGTTCATACACGCTGGTGCCCCACGTTTTTTGCTTTAAGCAAAGATAAGTTAAAATTAGGTAATTAGAGTAACGTTAATTGCTAGTCAGTTTTGGGTTACAGAGAGCTGTGACACGTGTGCATAAGTCATTGTCATTGCTACGGACAGACAGTCTTAGCCAAAGAATCTGCTGAATTAGTCGAAACTTGTGGGATATGAAAAATAGCAAATATGTCGGCTGGAACTGACAACATTTTCTTGAGCTGTCGCAAGGGTGACCTTGCAAGGATACAGTAAGTTCATGAGATTAAAATTCATAAAATGGTTTAAAAAGTGAGTACTTGAACTGATTTCCTTTCTAAAAGGTATCTAGTGGAAAAGAAGGAAATAGATCTGAATGTACGAGATTGCTGGGATAGTACACCGCTGTAAGTTATTAAAATTGAGATGATTGAATGGCGAGTTATTTCTTACGTTACACCGAAATAACATTGGTGATTGGTTAACTAAATTGGATAGATACTATGCATGTCACTGTGGTCATTTGGAAGTAGTGAGGTACTTGCTTGCAAATGGAGCTCGATGTGAGGAAAACACCTTTGATGGGGAGCGATGCCTTTACGGAGCCCTAACAAATGAGATCAAAAGGATTCTGTTGGAATCCAAAATTGCCAATATGGGAACACAAAGACGAGATGACTTTGATGAATTTTGTGAAAGGTTCATACAAGCAAAATATTATCCGGAGCAATAATCCATTTGAAATCAAAATGTAAGTTTGTAAATGACTGATCTTTTTTTAAGATTGCTGATTGCAGAAGACTACAGTGATTTTACGCTACGCTTGCGAGACAACAAAGTATTCAAGTTGCATCGTTGCATACTCTCCGCAAGAAGTCCTGGCTTGAATTCTCTACTCGCTGGGAAATGGCGAGATCTCAAGGACGTGACCAACAACCTCATTGATCCCAAAGTGTTTGAAGACTTTGTCAAGTTTTTGTACACAGGGAAACTAAAGTGTAGCAGGGACCAAGTCGATGAAATGAAACAACTTGCCAAGAGGTGCAGGGTCCAAAATATGGTGTCACAATTGGAGCACGTTATGCTACAATCTACATCTTTTGGTGAGTTATATTCGAAATAACTTTATAATCCACCACATTTACAATTATTTGGTCACTTTCATAACCAACTGCTTTAACGAAGCAAAACGATTTAAAATACTTACTCGTATATTCTTTGATTTCTTCCTCGTCGTCTTCAAAGTCACTATCCCTATCTACTGAAAGTAGGAAGGATGCTTGCTTCCAGTTCTTGTCCATTTCCCCGTTTTATATTGTGTTTTTAGTTGAGCACAAACTTGCCCTTTTAAATCCAGGTTAATTGCAAATAGGCAGTTAAAATTATTCTTCGAAAATCACTATATGTGAGGAGCGCACAGACACGTGTGAATGAGAACCGATCGGGTTGAGAAATATCAATCGAATCCATCCCAGTACTGTTGCTACAATTTCCAGTATGTACTCTGCCATAACGCGTAATGTGATGTACCAGCAATTTAAGCTATCAGTACGACACGGACGAAGGAAGTTCGGGAAGCCTTAGAAAAGCAAAACTCCTCATGCAATGCATCCATACACAGAAACCATGTTTGGAATTAGACGGTTTTGACATTTTGAGCTTCTCAATCTTCCCCAAAATGAGATTACAGGCTTTCACAATTTTGCATATAAAGTAGGAAGAGAGCACTGAACTGAATTGAGTGATGGAATTGGAATTCCATTATAATTTACGCTTATATAAGTTTACAACAGTTCTATTAGTGTATGTGTCATGGCTTGTTAGAAACTTATATGCTCATTTCAGTTTGTTTCTAAACTGTGGTTTTAGAGAGGTCCAAGACCAACATAAAAGTAACAACGCTAGTGCTCGACACACCGCTCACTCGACAAACCCTCCAAGAAGACTTTTGTGCCGTGATTGATACCGGGATTGAGGAAGTATTTGCTCGGGAACCGTTCCTAAGATTTAACTACAGTACGTTTGATGAGGATGAGGGATGTGGGGAGGAGGAAGAGGAGGGACTGGAAACTTATAATGATATTTGTCTCAAAGTTGAAGGAACTCGATTTTACTGCAATAAAGTGAGATACAAATGTACAAGCTAATTAGGAGAGGAGCAAGTGTATTTTTAATGAAATGCGTGCCTATGATAGGTATTCCTCTGCACAAGGAGTACATACTTCCAGGCCCTGCTGGAAGACTATTTTGACGAATATCATGAAAGATGCAATACCGTGCCAGTCGTTACACTTCGAGATGTGTCAGCAGCAGTCATTTCTTGTGTGCTTTATTATATTTACACAAATTTGCCACATACCGTGAGAACTCTATCCTTTTATATGAAGCATACTATTACCAATTTCAGGCACGATTTTAATTTTTGTAATACTCCGACTTATAGCTAAATGAAGACATTGTGTTCGACGTCCTTGAAATCTCAGATATTTATCTACTGCCGGGATTGAAAAAACATTGCGGTAATTTCCTCTGTAACATGGTCAACCGCGATAATGTAATTGAATTACTAGCGATTGCCAGACTAAGGGACATTGTTCGGTTGGAAGATCGTTGTGCAGACTTTCTAGCTGACAATATTGTAGCGGTAAGAAAATTTTTGACAAGAAATTTTTATTTCGAAACTATTTTTTATTTAAAAAATATTTTCTTTCCAATTTACAGTTTGTGGAAGACGAAAATTTCCACGAATTTATCATGCAGGATGCCCAAGAAGTGGAGTGCCGCCAGGAAACAGACTCAATCCCAATTGTTGATGACATTCGCTACCACATCACTAGCCAGGTTGCGTCCTTCGCTGAGTTGGAAGAGTCACAGGAAAAATTGAGGCTGATTGACAAATTACTGGATGATCTAGGACTAGAGGCCTAAAAGCATTGTATTAATTCAGCGTTCCTGCTACACATAGATAAGTTATCTCCCTCGTCTTGTTAAATAACATTATGATTATGTTCCTCATAATAGCAAAGCCTGTTGTGCTTACACGACCCGGACGTGTTGGCTTGCGTCCCTAATTTATCATGTTACTAAAAGCTTTAATGCTATTTTCGTAACCTTTATGTGATATGTATGCTATTTCATTTACTAAAATAATAAAAGAACAGTAGCAATTACTGCGAATACCAGTTACAAATCTCGTGGGCTTTATCAATACCAAACCATATTAATACTGGATTCCGTTTCATTATCCCGAAGAAAAAAGCATAATGTTTCATGCATTTCCTAATATCACGTAAATTACATTATACCATTAATTCATCAGGGAGAAATGTGAAGAATTTCTGGAATGTAATATCATTATTTTATACATTGACTTTGTCTTTGTCTCCATTTGCGTTTCATTCCATTCCGTCACCTACTCGTTTCAGAATGCAAGCAAAGCAAGGGCAAATATATGTTACTGTTTGTTTGATATGATGATGTGCATGAAATAGCTTCACTGTTTCCATAACATGCCTCCCACTCACCCACATTTATTAGCCGAATTCAATGCCAACCTCAACATGTTATGTACACCTTCCATTTGTTTACATTCTGTCCACGTCCGTGTGGGAGTGAAATAAAGACCCACATGGTTATAACCCGATATTTTGCGCCAAACCGAAAACTCCCGTAGCCAGGAGAAAATCGGAGAGAAACAAAAACACTGCTATGTATGCAGGAAAGTAGCAGATACGATACCAAATTATTAGGTTGGATATTTTTTAGCAATAAGTTGGACGTATTTTATTTCAACTTCTCAAAATCATTGCAGATTTAACGCTATACTTATGAGGTGTCTTGAAAGAGTTAATGCTTTGTATTCCATATGGAACATTCATAAAGAACCAACCATGTTTTGTGTACTGAAACAGTTTCGCGATATTTTTCTTGCAACGGACATTGGATTGTGAGTTCCACGGAAAATAAACGAGGACATATAACTAAAGGACGATTAGGTTGTAACATGTGACATCTCAGTCTTTTGAAAAACACATAATTTGTGAGTGAGCTTAAACAACCACCAAAGTAAAATTTGGTTAGTTTTTTCGCATACTGAAGTCTGTCCTCGCATGGAAAGATAATTTTTGTCTAGCTGAAGCTTAAATGTAAGAATGTGCAAACCTACGGTAATAATATATTTCATTGCGTATTAAAGGATGTGCCTCGTCGTTGTCCCAAAGTTTATGCGTGATGAACATAACCAAGGGAAACTGTATAGCTGTGAAGATCTGCCGATTTAATGAGTTGCAGTTGTAGACGCAACAAAAGTGAGTGTTGAATCTTTGCACTTAATTTAATAGTGGCTACTGCTTCGGTTCCAGATGAATGAATATTATCCCCAGCAAGGGATCAGCCTATAACATATAAATTTGTGTAGATCAACACGAGGTAAGCACAATCAAGTGTGACTTCCTCTTCCTCCTCAAATCTGAATGTGCATCTCTGCAAATTTTGTGTGCAAAACGCACACACGCATAACGATGACGATTTTAGAGTGACAGATCGTCTTAAATCAAGATAGCATTTTTATCAATTTATCACACATCATTTACTTTGCACACCTGACATAAATACAGGATATAAAATGCTACAAGCGTTCCGGTGTTATGCTGCAAATGCATCAAATATATATTTGCGTTCCTCTTTCAATTGTTTTTAACCAAAATTCTCAAAGTTCCGAATATGTCATATAATGTACAGTGCATATGCCGATGAATAGGCAATGCATTTGTAAATGTCAAATCACATCACAGCTCACGTGTCTTCCACTTGCAAACTTGTAGCTTAAAAACATTGCTTATGCATTATGCTTAATGAATAGGTATAACTGGTATGGATGCAATGCTACGCATGCTCGGGTATGCCTTATCAGATCAGAGCAGGGCTCAAACGCAGTTTCTCAACAGTCTTATTTTTGTTAGTTTAACATTTCATTATCGTACGGAAACAGGTTGGAGGCGTATATTTATTTAGCATGCGTTACCTGTACTGTTCATTGATCCGTCGGTAAAGTCATTAACCAAATTGTCAATAATTAAAAAACATTCATAATCCCTTACTGTCTTATCAACCAATCTAATAGAGAGGTCTCCGTCTACCTAAACATGAAGCCACTGGACATGAACCTAGACTATTAATGAGAGATCGTCCACGTCAATTGCATGCAAATACAAAACAAAACCTCACAAACAATAGAGCTCCACAATAATAATATGTACATATAAACACTGTTAAATACCGCACTAGTTCCCATTCAACGGTCAGTGTAGAGGAGAGGATGAGAGTGTAAATACGGCATTTATTTCATCTCCAATTTATATTCAGTTAGTGACATACGCACCGAGTCCCAAAATCGTATCTTAATTCTATTAGTCCGTTTCTCTGAGAGAGCCAACGGTACATTGTTCCATTTTATTGGAGAGGAATCATTTTCCCCCATGCACAATTGCATTACCCAGCATCCACAATCAATTCACTCAGCTCATCATCCTTTTCTATTCCTGTGTGTTGGCCACAGTTCCTAACAAAGTAGTAGTGGTCTCGTTGGCAGTTTTAGCATTGGTTTCAGAGATATGCACTGTGATATAAGCTATGCATGTATGACATTAGCTAGCATAGACATAGACGTCGTAGGCAAGTGAGTGAGGAACAGTTGTTCAAGCGAAGCGTTAGCTTGCTCATGCAGCTGTCTGAATTCAGTCTGACTTCCACCATTCATCAGTGCGGTTGCAATCAGACTGAGCTGGCCAGGTCCTCGAGCAAAAACGGGTTTCCTTCGTGTTTAGCATTAAAAAACACCTGAATTGACAACTGGCAGCATAATATAGATAGATCCTCCTCTTTTTAAAATTCGAATACAAACAAGAAAGCATTTTTTCTATTGTAACCATTTTATAGTTATACTCATGATGCCTGGATACTTGCTAACTGAGCGAATCACTTCCTGAGAACTTTTGGAGTACAAATCAACCCACAACCACGAGCTTTGTTGTGTTGTGAGAAACTTGAGACACTGGGAATGTATGCAAGCTTGTGAGCATTTTGCACATGTGTTTTCATACGTAATAACATTGTCATTAAATGGTCTCAGTTTGCAAAAAAAAATTGTGGTCACAACGTGTTACATTTAGTGAAGTGCGGTTCAAGAAAATAGACTAATTAGTTTACTTCAACTTGTATCAAAAATCGACAAATGAACCCTGTAATAAAAATCTTTGAGCCCATTAGAACCTAGCGTTAAGTGAAAAATAAATTTCCACGCCACTTTTTCAAATAGTTCTCATTCGCAAAAGCAAATATTTGATAACTGTCACACTAGAGTTCCAGGAAGCTCTGCAAGTGCGCTCATGTGCATTCCTACTTTGTTTTTTCTTCATAATTTGCAAGCCCTGCTCATTGCAAAGCTCACCGAGTCACTCCTCATTTATCATTTTCTCCAGCAGTTTGAAGTGTCTGTGTTGTGTTAGATAAAGTATAGCAAAATGAAGTCAACGAAGGATGTAACCTTGTTTAGAAAATACGGCCGGAGCTATGTGCATATACTCTCGTGTTTCTTAATCGTATGGTGTTCCGTGACACATGCATTATACGAGAGCGGTCCCAGTCCACTAGTGAGTACTTCTGTAAAGGGAGCGCCGCAAATTGATATTCCTCATGGGTCCTTCTCCTCCCCTTTACAAGATCCGGATGGCCTTGTGTGGGAGTATTTTGTGAAAAAGTACTCCTCCTCAGGAAACGTGCTTACTCCCGATGAACTGCAGAGGATGGCAAGGTCCATGCAAAAGTGTCAAACGAGTGGTCCCCAAGGGAAAACAGATTCAAGTCACGTAAGTAGAACGAGAACTTGTCTCATTTTTCATGACATAATGATCCTCTGGTTTTGCATGAGTTATGAGATCAACCAAGTAATAAAATACAACTTTAGTGACAACGCAACGTTGAAATTAATGTAATTCTCATTTTAATATGAATCTAGATTGTTGCGCTGCATCATAAATTTGTTCATAAAACATGATAGGATAGGTGTTCAATTAATTCACATCTTATGATACTATTTATTTATATGGAACGGTTTTAGGATGAGAAGAAATCTGCACAAGCGTCCAACTGCAACAGAATCCTAGACAGTATTACCTTGGCTGGAATACCTTACTATAATCAATCGAGCTTTCAACGAATTTGCCAACGAGTTCTATATGTTGTTGCGAATCCTGAATGTTGTGTACCTACTGGAAGTGAGAGGTTGGTGGATGGTTTTCCAGTGGAGAGCATCTCCAGCTCGGCTGCTGAAGAAGCTGGTCCCTCGACATCGATATTTGATTCCAGGAATGCTGCTGGAAAGAAAGAAAAACCGAGCTCCAGTGAAGGTGAGTAACAAACTCTCATTTTTCTTAACTGCGTCACATTTCCCATTTAATCAACTTGATTATTGGAAAATGAAAGATGTAAGCATATTACGTTTCTTATTTCGTGTTAGAATAACAGTAAAAATTCATCAAAAGCAAGATGATGCGTTGCTCAAGGCAACCGGAAATTGAAAACGAATCGGTAGCTTCCGAATAGCCTTTGATAATAATAATAAATGAAATGGGACTTTTGATACGATATGTGTCAAGCTATGAATCCGAAAGGAGGTAGCAAAATAGTGAGAACTAGAGATTTGATGATTTGAGTAGGATTTTGTTTTCTTGGTAGTGGCACACATCCTTCAGATTTGTTGCTCCCACGTCCATTCATTCATGTATATATTGAATTTCCACAATGACGCCCACCTACCTGCACTTAAAAAGGGGATTAAAATTGTTTCCTTGAGCTTCCCTCATTTGGTTAGTTGTATATGTGCATTAACTCAATAACATGTTGAAATCTCATGAGATGTTCCATTTAGCCTAAAGCTCCCAAGTACCAGCAAGTGAAATTGATATTTTCGTGTTTTTGAATCAATAACCCGTTGATATTCTTATAGGAAACCTGCTCACACATCACACCGCCGAAAGGGATTTTATGTCGTGCTTCATTTCTTTTGACGTCTTCATTCAATTCTACTTAAACTCCTACGTAGGTTCATATTATGATCTAGAATGGCTTCTTGTCATCCGTCAACATATCACATGCTTTACATACTACATTCCGCTTATGGGTGACATGAAATCTCATGACATTTCATACTTACTTGTCATTTAAAGTGACTCAGAGCGTGTACGTAATGAACCGCGGATTAAGTTATTAATTTTTGGATGGAAATATGCAAGCGAGGCAAAATCTGTGCAGGATGCAGTACCAATATCCAATCCTGTTGAAAGCAACAGGATTAATTATGCTCGAAATAATGGGCTAATTCTAAAGTAAATATGAGGATTATGTAGCGGATCAGCAAACATAACAAGTCAGTCAAGTTTTGACAATTTAAACTCCGTTTTTTTGCATCACACGCTGAAAATGTCAGGTGCGTGTTTGGTGAACTGTTAATTTAGCTGATGGACGTGATTTTGATTACATATACGTAATAAATAGTGGGCCTAGTGCAATAACCTTCCGCATTGTGTGCCAATGATAATATCATTCAAAATAATGTACTTATACGTAATTTCCGATGAGACTGGGCTTAAATAATGTAACATGCTTTGATGTCATGCCCCACGTTTTAAACTTTGGTTTATATGATCATATACACCGGGTGACTGAGTTTGGAGTGTAAACTTAGCGATGAATTCCATTTACCCATCAACCAAGTCAATGTTTCCTTAATACAGCTGTTTCTATTTTCTGATAAGGGAGAAAAAGTGCAACATTGCAAAATAAAGCGTGTATCTATAAAAACACAACAAAGTGCATTTTCTTTTTGATGTGACAGGTTTTGGTAATCCATCCACACTGACAAATCAAAGCATTAACATTATCCCACACTAACATAAATATATGCATATTATGCTTATGATTACATCTTGCCTACGTCATCTTATGGATTTGGATTCCAGTGATATGAAACGAGGGTTTATAGGTTCAAGGAATGAATACCTGGCTCGATCAACTAACCTTAACCTTTAACATGCTTCAAAGTTTAAACTGGATATGGCACGTTTTTCTATGAAATTGCAATGCAGCAAGAATGTTTCATGATAATTTGATGATGAACGGCCTTTGGCATCTGATGCTGCTGCTCAGGTTCATATCACAAGCAATAAATCCTGGTTTGAAAGGAAAATACCGAGATTATGCTGCGTACCTTCCAGTCTTGTTTAATTGATAGTTTAGCAAAACTCATTTAAAAGTAATTTGCTTGGCTAATGAGCGATCCGGATTGCATATTAAAACATGTTAAACACAAAGTTACGTTGAAGTCATGCCTTGTGAGTATTTTTCCATGGGTAAATTAATTACTTTAAAGTTTTTTTTAGAGGGGCGTAGATGGAAGATAAATGTTACTTACTAAGTATATTAGTGAAATTTTTATGTCATGCACTTTTTCAGTTTTCCTCAGGAATTGGATTGATAAGCCATCATCATTAAAGATTGATGCATATAAAATATGATGATATAAAAACACTATTGTATAACGCACGGGGAGAACAAAGATGTTATTCACACTATGTGTTCATTTAAACCAATTACGAAGAGAAAAAGCAATGGCATTCCCCACGCAAAGTTTCCTCTTCACTTGTATTTTACAATGAAGTGTGGCGCAGCTCTTAAAGAACAAGAGGTTTATTTATGTTGGTATACTGTATGTACATTGATTAAAATTTGAATTGATTGGAGACAGTAAACAGTCTGATTGATTATCAATCTGTGATATTTATCTATGAGAAATGAATACAATGGCAACTCGTGCTTGAAATTGCATTGAATCTAATTCAAGGTGAAGCGTTGTATGTAAATAAATGCTGGAAATTAATGAAACAAGTTACCATGTTAATTATTTGCATATTATATCAAGTCAAAATATTTATTTATTTGCATGACACTTACGCAATTAGAAAGCGTTCACTGATTTTTTGATATTTATTTTTGCTAATAGTCTGGGGTTATGGATTTCTACTCGTCACAATTATCAGCTGCAGCTCCCTCGTTGGGGTGAGTTTAATGCCCTTTATGGCCAAAGATTTCTACAAACATCTCCTCACCGTCATGATCGGACTTGCGGTTGGATCTTTGACTGGAAGTGCCGTGTTTCACCTTCTCCCTCAGGTACTACACTCCCAAATAAAGTGATAGTGACCACATCATGATCCCAATGCATTGCAGTGCAGTCAAATGCTTCTTATTGCATACACGCATACCAATCCCAACCAGACATGACAAGTTTTGTCGGCTTCCTCAAAAAATCACAAGACTATATTATTATGTAGTATATTTATTCGGTGAAAACCAGTTTTTTCCTTCTTTCTATAGCAGTGCTAATATACAGTAAAAATTAATCATTTTAGGCCCTCCGGCTAGCGGAACATGACCCGGACCACGAGTACTTAAACATTTCATTATACATTGTTGGTGGAATATGGCTATTTTTCATGGTGGAAAGAATACTCAAATTTATCATGGACTACAAGGAGGTAACTTCATTTTTATGATGATAGTAGTAATAATAGGATGAGTTTTAACAGTAATAGGGGTAACATGAACACATACATAAAACATACTATTGATCATCATGTAGCGCAAAGGGAAAAGCTGGAAAAGGGAGAAAATGTCGAGTGTCTTGTCAAGCACGCCAGAAACTAGTACAATTGCTGTGATGACAGAGAATGGAAATCTGATGAAAGGTCCTTTAGTGGAAGCCAACGGAGGAGGAGGAGAGCAGAGAAACTCTCTTATATTCCCATCCACGCCGAGGGACACTGGTGTCATTTATGAATGTCAGGAGCAAGCCATCAAAGCATCCTTTGGGCATCAAGAGGTTTGTCCATCTCTATTAAAATAGTGGAGGCATTATTGCAAGGGGAATTGGGATTTAATTAGCAAAAAACTAGGACAGGAGTAGTATGCTAGGTTGAAACTAATGAAAATTTGTGATGTTGTGATAAAATGTGTAGAAGCCAAGACTAAGCAGCTGTCACGACCACCCGGTCACCTTTGAGCAGGGGAAGGACAGCGTGATTGCAACCGTGGCTTGGATGATAATATTTGGAGACGGGCTTCACAACTTTATTGATGGGCTATCGATTGGTGCCGCCTTCAACGAGAGCATTTGGACTGGCGTCAGCATCAGCTTGGCTGTGTTGTGCGAAGAGCTTCCGCACGAACTGGGTACGTTGTCAAAACCAAGAACATTGAACCCCTCCAATGTATCATGAAACTGAAGCGGTTGGGTTTTAAATAATTTGCTAATATAATTTGCGTACAGGTGATTTTGCTGTGTTGCTCAACGCTGGGATGTCCATGCGTCAAGCTGTCACCTACAACTTTTTGTCCGCATGCACATGCTACATTGGAATGGCTGTGGGTATCCTTTTAGGAGAAATTGAAGCGAGCATCTACATATTTGCCTTAGCAGGAGGAATGTTTCTCTACATCAGTCTTGTAGATATGGTGAGTAACAGTAATTTGCAAAATTATCCAAATAATTCTAATCCTTCTTCTAATTGATTTTTATTTAAATGACCGAGCCTCTTAAATGCATTAATGTTAGGTTCCTGAAATGAACGAGATAGCTCAGGAGACCAGCAAAGTCTCAGTGAGGAAAGGAATCATCACACTTTTTCTCCAAAATATGGGACTCTTCGCAGGAATCACAGCGTTGTACTTACTTGCAAAATATCAGGACAGGTTTCAGTTTTAGTGGGGAAGATTAAAATTATTTACGACTTGACTGCAGCTACTGGTGCTGAGATTTCTGGAGATTTAATTCTGTCTCACTTCCTTAACTCTCAATAGTTAATATAAATGGCAAGCCAGTAGCCATTTCTAATCAAAACTGACCAACAAAAGTTAGCATTTAAAGCCAGAGTTTACTTCTGCATTTCCACGATTGCAAGTTACCTCAATATCTTGGCACATCAATTCAACCTGTTGGTTTACTAATTAAGTTATATACCTTTTAAAGATTTTGTTGATACGTGAAATAACTGGACTGTCCAAATTTCCCTTCTCCTTTTCTAGTTGTATTAACTGACTGAGACTGTTGTAAAATATTTGTATTCTATAGTTGGTTACAGGATTGTATTAGTATATCATTCGTTTGTTTTAGCAAACCTGAGAATATAAAGTATGTACTTATACCCAAATTTCGTTACCAAAGGGTGCAGCTTTAAGGCTAAAAACAAAGGAAATGAGTTGTGTCCAATCTATTCATTCCTTGTAACATACGATATAGTACATAACTATTGTTAGGTTAAAGTTTAGTTCATCTTTATTATACAAACCGGTGTTTAAGTTAAGTTGACGTTCTCGTGAGGAATCACATTTAGTTTTTATATGATAAACAACTATCTACACGTATAGTGTCATTATTACAACGTAGATGACGATAATTTATAATGTTTGAAATATACACATACATTTACTAGCATAATCATATACAATGTGAAAAAAGAGTGATGGAACGTAATAAATAATATTTGACATGAAATCAGTGCTCCTCCAGAATTAAAAGGAAAGGTATGATGGTGTATTGCAAAGTTTTAAGTGCCAAGAGCATGTGCATTCAAGAAAAGTGTTTGTGTCTATTTTACTTGGGCATTTTGTCACTTGAGCATCGAATTACATACTTCTGCGCATATGTGAACCAATAATTTTTGGATTGAGCAGCTCGGTTGAGTCATGAGTGAGCAAAAGGAAGAAGCTTGAACAACGCAAATGTGCTAGTGGTAGCAACCTGACTGTCGGCTTCTTAGAAGCATAAAATGAAAATGCCATTATTTTGTGTAGACAATTGAATGGAAGAGTTGATGTTGAAACTTTCATATTTATCCGTGTGTTGTTGATTATTTTTTCTTGCTGCGTCGACAGTGGCTAACTGATATCGGATAAATATCTAAAATGTAGAGTTTAGTAGGTGACAGATCGATAAGGCTTCAGTTGACACAAAACTAAGTTTGAAGGAAGAAACCTAAACGAACTGAAAACTCAGCCAATTCTGTTATGTAATTAACTCAGTTGTCCATATTTAATTGAAAAAAGTAAAGTCTTTCTTTCAAATTAAAGAATATGGGAGTGTTTTTGTTGGAAGACGCGTCATTTACAGTGAGCTTCAATAGCAGTCACCAAATACTCCAAACTAGTCAGGTTTTCCATTATGTGGGAGAGTTTAGACGACAAGCTTACATCAAAGCAATTGATGACACTCCACAGTCAAAAAATTTGGTGCGGGTGATAAATTCGTGTGTGGAAGCGGACGAGGCGTGGTAAGAGCACATTTGCATTGTAGCAAGAATTGTTTTAAATAATTTTCAGAAGTTGATTGATTGATTTGGTATAGAAATCTGTAATTTAAAAGCCAATCTTATTAAACTCTACAGGTTATTGAGAACTAGGTTGATTATTGACAATCGAAAGAAGGAAGGTAGCATGCCTTACTGCAATGTGGTACACGCAAAGGTTGAAGGATCATTCTTTCCAAACCTGTACAGAAGTTTGGATAGTGACTTATCCATTGATGTAGCGATAAAACTATTTCGTTGTGGTTTAGACTCCGCAGGAAAACCCAATAACACCAGCTTGGAGATTCACATCAGAGGTTGGTCATGTAGTTATTTTAAGCTGCATTCTAACAGGCACATCTTAGATGTGACATCTATTTACAAGCTCGTTCCATGTACTAAACTGGAAGTACAATAATTTTTGTTATTAGACATGAATTACTTTGATGGAAGATGGGCTCGAGGATCAGCGCGTATGGTAACGTGGCGTCCGTACTTGGAGTCATACTTTGCCCCCAAAAGGAGCCAGAGAATTAATGGTACCATCACAATTCAGGCTTTCCCACGCTCCTACATTATTCTTCCCATCAACAGCCGTCCCTTCCTTGATACACCCGGTTTTGGTTTCAATATCGATGATGCGGATACTAAGGACTTTAAGCTAAAGGGGAATGACGGCATAGAGGTTTGGTGCCACAAGAAGTTACTCGAAGGTAAGGTGATATTAAAGTCTTCATTTTTAGGCAGCCTTTTTGTTGCATAAAAACCTTGCGACTAAAAAAGTTTATTTTGCTTTCAGGTTGCTGTAAACTCTTTGCAACACTTTTATCTGATGACCGATGGGCAGCAGGTCAGAATAATGAGTACACATTTCAAGATTACTCTGGACCAATCTTGGAAGCATTTGTTCAATATATGTACACATCTAGTACTGCAGCTCCTTCCAGACATCCGGCAATTGCCTTGGGATTGCTTGAGTTAGCTCATGTCTACGAAGTTGATGGACTGGAAAGCTTAATGATAGCAGTTTTGCAGGGACAACCGTGGATATGGTTTGATGTTCTCACTGCTTGGAGCGTTTATGTGTTGTCCACCCAAAGATTGACATTTCGCGACAACCAACACGATTATAGAGGTCTTAAAGAGAAGGCGAGAGGAGTGATTCAAACGTAAGTAATTGTTGAAAATACAAACAAGATAAGTTTTCATAGCTACGGATATATTTTTCTGTGTTGATTTTAACGCTCGGCAAATACTCACTTTGTAGATTTTTGAGGAGGAGTTTCGTAGTACGAAATGAAAGTCGCTACCGATTACGGAACAGGGAAGAGTCTGAAGAGACTATCATCTTTAAAGAAGAGGTGAAGAAGAACAGGCAGGCTTTTGCTGTGCAATTCAACGTTGACCCTAATAGTTTCTTGTAATAATAACAAGGCTGGTACATATTAGTGATGTTCATTTGATTGTACAAGAAAATTATACAATTATTGTTACGATATATTATGTGTAATTGAAGCTTGGTGATAGAGTAGAGTTCTATGATTTTATTTCCTCAGTGTTTACACAAGCCGATCCAACATAACGTGGTTGGATTGAGGTTCCAAAGTTCTAATTCTTATGCTAGATTACCTAATATGGTAGTAAATTTTTTATAGTAAGTTTACAGTTGCTATTTCTGTTATTATAAAGGTCAGCTTGACCATAAATGATTCTTGTTTAATATGGATTTAGTATTAAATTTAGGAATGTTGTTAATTAGTAATAAGTACTAATAATAATTACCCGATTTGTTCGTCCTCGTAATGTTTTAGGGGAAATTACCTTCGATTTTCCAATTGGTAATGGAAACGCGATTATGTGATGTCACTGTGATTCATACCAAGGTTGTCTTCCGATTTTTATAGAAATGAAAGTTTCTAAATGCAATAAAATGTAACGTTAGCATGAGTCAGTATCTCCATGTGTCTACTGAAATGAATTTATTTGCATTTGCTTACAAGCACAACTGTATAGAATCTCTGTAGGTACTTATTATAAGGCCAACTTACTCAGGACTGAATGGTATTAATAGCAACACTATCATTGATGAAGAGGAACATGTGTTCATAACTTCAATTTAAAGATACTTTTCAAGGGTTTGTTAGGTGTTTTTTTCTTATTTTGATTAACTCTGAAATTGAGCTTGAAGAAAGCACTCATTTTCATTATTGTATCCGCACTCGTAGAGGTTGAATGAGCTTTAATATATTTGCATTTGCTGAAAAGTTTCTTCCTACGTTGCACTTGAAGATACTGAATATCAAACTTCATGTCGTCAAATATGATACTCACATGAAAATCAGTATACGTAGGGAAAGAAATACTGACTCTTTTTCTTCAAAACACTTGACTTTTTCCTTGCATCACGGAGTAGTACTTACTTACAAAATATCCAGACAGCTTTCAGTTTCAGAGGGATCAACAATAGTAGTATCTGTTACTTGACTTGAAAGGTTTCTGGAGATTTAATATATTAAATACCAACGGAAAGCCAGTGGCAATTTCTAACGGAAACTGGCCAACAATTATTAACATTAAAGCCCACTGCTTAGTTTCACGATTCTAAGTTACCCCAATATTCTGGCACATCAATCCCAACTTGTTCTTTTACTAATTTAGTTTCATAGCTTTTTATGATTTTGTTGATACTTAGAATAACTGGGCTACCCAAATTTCCCTTTTCTAGTTATATTAACTGACTAAGACTGCTGGTAACTAAATGTATTCTATAGTTTGTTATAAGATTGTATTAGTATCATTCCTATTCCTATAAAGTGTGCACTTATAACCAAATTTCGTTACCAAAGGTTGCAGCTTTAAGGTAAAAACAAAGGAAATGAGTTGTGTCCAATATATTCAATCCTTTTAACATACAATATCGTACATAACTATTGTTAGGTTAAAGTTTAGTTCATCTTCATTATAGAAACCGGTGTTAAAGTCAAGCTGACGTTCTCTTGAGGAATTTAGTTTTTGTAAAATAAATATCCAGTGACATTATCATACTGTAAATGACGATAATTTATGTTTGAAATAATACACATACATTTACTAGCATAATAATATAATGTGAAAATGAAATCAGTGTAGAACTGTGCTATATTGTTTTATTGCAAAGTTTTAAGTGCGAAGGACATACGCATTCAAGAAAAGTGTTTGTCTATATTACTTAGGCATTTTCTCATTTGAGCATAAAATTACATACTTTTGTAAATATGTGAGCCAATAAATTTCGGATTGAGTAGCTTGGCTGAGCCATGAGTGAAGGAAGGAGCATGAACAACGCAAATATGTGCTAGTGGTATCCTGCTACTGGCTTCGTATAAGCATCAAATAAAATGCCATTATTTTGTGTAGACAATTCAATGGAAGAGTTGATGTCAAAAGTGTCATATGTAATCCGTGCGTAATGACTTATTTTCTTGCTGAGTCGACAGTGGCTAGCTGATATCGTAGAATATCTTCAACGGTAGGGTGTTTGGTAGGGACAGATCATTAAGATTTGAGTTGACACGAAATCAAGACGTAAATAAACGTAAAAATAAGTTTGAAAGAACAAACCTGAACGAGTGGAAAGCTCAGCCAACTCTGGGTGTTTAAAACATTTATGTAAACAGCCCATTTGTAGTAAAAACAAGTAAGGCCGTTAAAATTAAAGAAATAGGGAGTATTTTTGCTGGAAGACGCATCATTTACATTGAGTTTCAATATCAGACACCAAATACTTCAAACGTACGAGGTTTTCCGTTATATGGAAGAGTTTAGATGAGAAGGTTGTATCAAAGCAATTAATGACACTCCACAGTCTACAGATTTGTTGCACATATTACGTGTGCATTTGATCAACCGTTGTTGTTTTAAGATGATGTGTGATATGAATGCGAAGCATTGAATTGTATCTGTTCCTATACACACTGCGACGGCAGATCAGGTCGGCTGCAAAAATTATTTTTGTTGATCTTGTTTACACATTTTATATTTTGTAACCGAATAGTGATTTTTATGTATTTTACACAGAATTTTGTGCTCTTTCAGAAGAAAATACTGACGTGTTATTATTCATTCAGGGATTTATTGTAGTGCCCACGATATCTTAAAAGGCGCTCAAGCTTTTAAGACCAATCAAATGAACATGACATTATTTTGTGTAGACTATCCAGTGAGAATTGTGTCGTTGAAAGTGTCACATATTTAATCTGTATGTAGTGACGTTTCTTGACGATTTGTGAATATCATAAGACTGTCTGAAAGTAAGAAATGCTTGGCATTATTGCAGACACATGATTTAGTTTTTTAAGTACATAGAAACGCACACGAAATCAGAGTAAGTCTGAAGGAAGGGATCTAATTGAGTTCTGCCAATTCGCTCGTCGCTACTACTGAAAGAAGGAATAATAACTGTAAAGCCGAATACGTTAAAAAAAATGGGAGCGACTTTCTTGGAGGATGATCCTTTTTCGGTGAGGTTTGCTTTAAAATGCAAAAGAGAGGGGACCAGTGATATTGTGACTTACAAGGGAACTATAAGACAAAAAGCGAGCATTAAAGCAGTTGATGACACCCATCAGTCGAAAAATTTTGTGCGCATGATAAACAGTTGTGCGAAAGAGGGAAAGCCGTGGTAAGAGCACATTTTAAATGGATAGCAAATCGTGTCTTAAATAATCTTCAAAATGGGATTGATTGACATTCGTTTGAGAAACGGCAATGTAAATATCGTTTTGGAACTCTACAGGCGGTTGGCCACTAGTTTGGACATAACTAGTTTACAGACGGAAGGAAGCTTTCCTCATCAGCAAACGGTTAATGCACGTGTTGAAGGACCCTACCTTAGAAACCTTTCTGATAAGGTGGGTTGTGACTTATCGATTGACGTAAAGATAGTTCTATTTCAATGTGGCGTGGACTCTTCAGGATCACCTAACAGCACTAGCTTGGAGATTCACATCCGAGGTTTGGCATTTAATTTTATTATGCTGCATTCTAGCTGGCACATTTAATCTATTACTAAGCGCATTTTGGTGTAATGAACTGGAGAATACATTACGTTTTGTTTATTAGATATGAAGCATGTTAACGGAAAATGGGTTGGAAAACTAACAGAGCACATGACTTGGAGACCATACGTCGTCGAGTCATCCTTCGCTGCCAAACAGAAACAAGTAATTGATGGCACTCTCACGATACAAGTCTTTCCACGATCCAACATTGTTAATCCCATTAGCACAGATCGCTCGCTTAACTCGCCGGGCCTCGATTACAATATCGAGGATAATAATACCAAAGACTTTACCCTGACCGGGAGTGACGGTATAGAGGTTTGGTGCCCCAAGAACTTGCTGAGAAGTAAACTGATAATAATGTGTTCATATTTTACTGGCAGCCGTTTATTGCATAAAACTTGCGATTAAAAACGTTTAATTTTCTTTTAGAGTGCTGTGAAGTTTTTGATATACTTGTATCTGATGAGCGTTGGGAAGAAGGTCGTGTGAATGTCTATGAATTCCAGAAGTATACTGCACCAGTCCTGGAGGCATTTGTACAATATCTGTACACATCCAATACGGAAGCTCCTTCGAAGCATCCGGCGATTGCCTTGGAATTGCTTGAGATGGCCCATCTCTATCAATACAAAGACTTAGAATGCTCAATGATAGCAGTTCTCCAGGGACAACCTTGGATTTGGTACGACATTATCACCGCTTGGAACATGCTGGTGTTCTCCACAAAAAGAATGAATTGTTCGGTTCGGCTCATGGGACATCTTCAGAACATCAGACTTCAGAACAAGGCAAAAGAAGTTATTAAAATGTAAGTAAATGTTAAAAATATACACCCCAGATAAGTTTTCAAAAGAACACACATTTTTCCCTGTTGATTTAATGCTCAGGGTGTACTTTTTATCTTATTTTTAGGTTTTTGAGTACGGGATTCATTGCTAAACATGATAACCGTTACGGGCTACGTAACAGGGCAGAGTCTCCAGAGATGACTACCTTCAAAGTGGCGGTTGAACGTAACCAGGAGTTTTTCACTTCCCAGTTTAACATTGATCCTAATACCTTTTTGTAATTATAACAAGGTTGTGCAAATGTTCGTGACATTTAATGCGTAGTATACTAAATGTGCCATCATAGAAATGCATTTTCTATATCATGAAAGGGGTTGATATTAGAAACATGCGTAGTAAACTAGAGATCCCTGATTATACATCTCAAATGTATACACCTGCAAATCCCAAGTTAAGGGTTTTTAAAATTAAATCTCACAATATGATAGTCAAACACAGTAGTTAGTTGTATTAAAGAAAGGTCATTTTGACCACAATCAAGTCTTATTTAAAATTGATTTACTATTATCTTATTTAGGAGTGCAGTTAATTAGTAATAGTACCCGGTTTGTTTGGACTCGTAGGTAGGCGTGTTTTATAAATAAATACCTTTTATTTTACAATTACATTTTATATGTTCAGTGTTTATACAAGCCAATCCAATGTAAGGTGGTTGGATTGAGGTTCCAAAGTTCTGATTTTATGTTCGTAAGCTAGATTACCTAAGATAATGGCAATTTTTTAGTATGTAGTTGCTATTTCTGTTATTATAAAGGTCAGCTTGACCATAAACGATTCTTGTTTAATGTGGATAGTATTAAATTTAGGAAAGTTGTTAATTAGCAATAAACTTATAATAAGTACCCGGTTTGTTCGACCTCGTAGTGTTTTATGGAAAATTACCTTCGATTTTCCAACCAGTAATGGAAGCGATTATGTGATATCTTTGTGATTCATACCAAGGTTGCCTTCTGATTTTTATAGAACTAAACTTTCTAATTGCAATAAAATGTAACGATGACATTCAGTATCCCCACGTGTCTGCTGAGATAATACAGTAAATGAAATTATTTAATCATCGCATTTGCATTGCTTGCGAGCACACAAAACTACTCTTTTACTGACTGTCTGTACGTATTCATCATAAGGCCAACTTACTCAAAACAGGATTATATTAATAGCAGCATCATTCATGTGATGAATCGAAGTATATATTCACGACTTTAAATTAAACACAAGATAAGGAACGCATGTAAATACAAACGTCGTTCATTGTCATTATTCATTGATTTGCCGTAAGAATGATACAGTACCTTCTTTTCAGGCTTGTTGTGAGAATGGGTTTTATGCTGCTCAAGCAACACAAGCGGTTTAGTTTTGGCTGCATATATAAAATGTCTCTATTTATTGCAATTGAGTATAATACCCATATATGTACTAGTCATAGTAATATTAAGAACACTGAATTGAGATAAGGCTCAAAACCAGCTTTACCGTTGGATTTGACTGGAGTTTAAAGGAGATGTATCCATATTAAGCATCCTGAACTTTTATCTCTTGTCCCTTATTTACTTTAACTTGTCGCTAAAGCAAGAAAATCATGCATGTGATGCGAAGTTGATAGCAGCTCTCACTCCGTCAATACTATATATTGAGTTACAGAGTGCAAATGGTAAATGATATGAAGATTTTTGGCCGAAGGTGTTGTATGTAAAATTGAACTGGGGTTTTATTTGACTTGCTGGGATTTCAGCAAGAGAAATGTTAGTTTACTTGGGAAGCTTCGGCATATGGAGTACCTAATACAGACGCAGACTGGAACTAAGACTGGACCGTTCTCATGGAATTTTTTATATTACTATTTTGGACAGTTTTTAAACGGCTTTATTAAGAACATGCAAGTTTCAAGTTGCCGAGCAATCAAGTTTGAAGTGGAAGTTTAAAATTGTTACTTGTTTTTGGTTTGAAACGCAACGTGAGTATTTTTTGCAGCATGTAGTCCAGTTCAGCAAAAACAGAATTATATTCTCACAATATAAAGTCCCACAGTACTGATTGATTTTTGGATAATTCCTGTAGCAATAGCGCAGAACCATAATTAACTATGGCGATGAATATCAGCATTGCTCCTCCATCGTTGGAAAACGATACATTTGTCAATTTAAGAGCTGGAATTGTTACCCCTTCATTGGAGACATGGGAAGGTATTTTCATTTTAATTTGAACCTCTGAGATGAACTACCTAAAACCGCATACATATGTACTAAGCTTTGAGGCGCTGCGTATGCATTTTTTATATAAAAATGATATTAATCTATAATGATACTTTGACAGTGTGGGCCTCCGCCTTCGGATTCGTGACCATTATAAACTTGTCATCTATCATGGGAATAATTTTCTTTCCCCTCATGAAGAAATCCTTCTACACGATAGTAATGCGAACCATGATTGGTCTCGCTATTGGGTCATTAAGTGGATCTGCATTATTTCATCTAATCCCTGCCGTATGAATGAATACTATATAACCTGAAATACAAGCTTTACTCAAACATTCATGTTTTCTATCAGGATAATATGAATTTAATTTTTCGACAGGCATTTCGGCTGGATTCAATTGAAAAAGTGGAAGGAGGTTCCCATTACGTAAATATCGCGTTCATTGTCTGGCTAGCGGCGTGGATTGTTATGATTCTTGAATGCGCTATCAAAATCGGTGTTAAAATGAGAGCTGTACGTTCATAATTTAATATGGATATCAAGAATGTGTGTTTTAAATGCTTAAAAATATTGATTTACTTTCCACCCAGAAATCGCAGTCAAACAAGTTTAGCAGAACTGTGGCGGAAGCTGAACTTGTGGATGTAAATGACCAGGAAAAGAAACCTTTAGAAATCATTAACTCTTCACTCTCACTTCCGCACGCAAATGGAGGTCTCAAAGTTTCCGATGTGCAACATAATGATGGGGAGCCCGAAGTTCATTCCATTCATTCCTCAAAAGTTAGTTGAGCACGCAATCACAAACTTTTCAAATTGAAGTTTGACATATATTAATTGAGTTGGGATTGGACAGAGCCGTGAACAACTGGGGGTGTACCGGAGTACCCTAAGTTTGAGCAGGGCGATGACAGACCTCCAGTCCGAGGATGCCCAGCCCAATCAAATTAAAACGGTGGCGTGGATTGTCATAATTGGGGATAGTTTGCACAATTTCATTGATGGGGTCTCCATTGGAACATCCTTTGTTAAGAGTTTCCACACCGGGGCCATCATTTCCATGGCTATTATGTGTGAAGAATTTCCTCATGAGCTGGGTAAAAATGAGTTTGATTTGGTTTTATGAGAAAAAGTGTCAAAATAAATTGATATTCATCAAAACTTTTCGGTGGGTTTGTAGGTGACTTTGCAATTCTTATTAACTCTGGACTGAGCGTGAAGAAAGCACTCCTTTTCAACTTCCTATCTGCCCTCACCTGCTACTTGGGAATGGCTTTGGGAATCGTACTCGGAGAAATTGAATGGGACTGCTACATATTTGCATTTGCTGCCGGGATTTTTCTCTACGTTGCACTTGGAGACATGGTAGGTCAAACTTTGCTTGGCAAAATAAGATATTCGCATGAAAATAAGATAATGACGAGAATCCAAAAAACAAATGGAATCTTTTGTGTGTTTAGGTGCCTGAAGTAACATCCCTGATAGAGGAGGTCAGTGAGATTTCTCCCAGACGAGCCGTCAACGTTCTTATAAATCACAATTTCGGTATTCTGGCTGGCGTCGGTATTTTATACGCTTTGGCATTATATCAACCAGTCTAGTTTTTTACCCTTTGTATTTTAACTTAGTTGACTGAAATCTGAGTTTTTTTAAAGGATTTACATCTTATTATCAATCTGTTTTATCTGTTTTAAATCTAAATGTACATATATTATTTTACTGACTATATTTTGTAGAATGGAAAGGTGACTTTATTTCAATTTCTCATCAAGAAAAATTGATATTTTCCGCAGAGTATCATAAACAAGTATCATTCAGGAAGTAAAAGATGATAGCAATTATGTTCGTGTGTGTATGTAATTTATGTACATCAATATTTTTTGTAACTGTGACTTCACATCCGATTTATTTTTACTTTTCGTTGTGAGAGGTTCTTCTCGTTAGTAAATTGTACACGTTGTTAGAAAGTAGCAGTAAACTAACATACTGCTGCCACACCCTACCTACCTTACTGTTCGTTCCGCTTATTATTGTTTTACTTGTGCTTTTCATCTGTCTCACCTCACGTCACCCTACAATACATTACATCACATCAAAATTAAATTATCAATTGCGATCAGTTACATTTACAATTCGTTAAGAATCCCCTAGACATAATCATCAAGTAGTCAACAATCATTAGTAGTTCTGTATTACTTATCCTTCCAAGGCAAAATATCAATTAGCTTTACATACTGTTCGTAGAGAAGATACTGAGAAATCACAATTGAGTTGCTGTATCAAGGCTCAAATACTTAGGTCATCCACGTAAAAAGAAATTTTTCTAACTGGAAAATATGAGCCAACAAGGAATCAATTAGAATTGACATGAAGGACATCAGTAACCGAGTGCAATATCAATATCACTCCATAAATTTATCAAAAAACCAGGTCATTAGAAATTAGCCCTACAAATGGAACAAAGTCCAAAGTAGATGGTTGAAAAGTCCAAATGTTCTCAAATGTTTTGTCTCCCTTACAAATGTAAATGACGAAAGGTACATGCCATATTACGCTATTATTAAGTACGTACTATATACTAATGCGGTTTTTAATGTAGTGTAATACTAAATATCCACGCCACACCAACTCACAAATTGCTCGCTTTGAAAAATCAAGCTAGTGATTTGGTAGGTTTAGGGAAAACAATTTAATGGGCTGCATTCAGCTTCAGCAGTCATCGACCATCAGAATAATATGATGTCAACTTGGTCTGGAGTGGGGCTAGGTATTCGTCTGAGTCTCTTGAACATTAGTGCTGGACTCTCCATTGGGTTTCTCCTCCATTCGCTCCGGAGGAAGTTGCAAATTGCTGTTGTGAAGGATTGCGATCCCGTAGAGGACGGTCATGAGCTTATTTAATGTTCCATCATTGAGCTTTCGTGACTTTCCTGAGAAATGAAATAAACACAACTGGGTGATTAGTCGGCTCGAGTTAGCAAACTGTGGTAAAAGCTTGCTTGGTGACTCACCTTTGTCAGGAATTTGTGTATGAAATCCCTGATAAATAACGGTGTCCGTAACAGTTGGCACTATTCTGTGCGTGATGGCTGCAGCAAACCGTTTCAGCACCGCTTCTAACTCTGTTGGCTCCGGCTCCAAATTGGCAATAAAGTGGAGGATGTAGTCTACAGTGGCAGATATTTCTAGAGGCAGCTTTCGAAGCGTTGCTCGAGCATCCGCCGCATGGAGCACGACTGTCGTCAACTCTTCACTCCCAAACAGGGCCACTCTCAAGTGCTCCAACCAGTAGTAGAGGAGGGTGGTGAGCACGTACAAATTTTTCTCTTTGGCTAACCGCAACCAAGCTCCAAGACCCTTGTGATTTAGTTCCAATCGATACTGGCGAACATAGCGAGCGAGTCCTTCGGACATGTTGATGTGGTCGGAAAGTAAGGCTCTTACAATTTCGTCAGGTTTATACGGCTTTTCCCCAAGTTGCTAGGAGAAAAATGACAAGAGATCAAAGGAAGTGATAAATGTTGTGGTGGAAAAGGAAACGACGTAAAGGAAGAAAGTTTGCGTTCCTTAATTCAAACCTCTCTCAAATACACTACATAATAATCAGTCAAGATATCATATTATTATCATAGGTCGTCGTCATGTAAATAAGGGTAACCGGAAGGATTATGCAAATCCGTCGTAAACAACACACGTGTTCAGTTATTTTGTGGAGAACTATCAGGAACATTGTTATGATCGTAATTTTCGATAAAAACGGGCAGTTATGGAGTTAGTTCCTCTATATTATTGCTTTACCCACTTTCCCCATTATTCCAGTATTATACATATAGGGACTGGGTGACATGACGTGTCTTTTTTCTCAAAGCTCTCGCATGAGATACGGGAATCGATATCAATATTGCATGACTTAATCGACCGACATTCTGCTCATATTCTACATGGGCTCTTGACTCGTCTCCTTTCCCCGTTTTTACATTTCCAGGCAGGTGCCTCTCTATCTTTTTTTGACAAAAGTATTCCATACTCGTTTTTCTACAGCCTTTTCATTATTTCCCGTATACACACATACTTTAGTTAGGATAGCACCAGAAAAAGTTGTCATTTTAGTGTGTCGTTGCCCCTGCAAAATGAAACCGGCGTGCTTACCCAGTGCTTCATGAGTTTGTGAACCAAATTTTCCACTGTCTATACCTAAGCCTGTGCATGCTTCCTTATGGGCAATAAAACGAAGCTGAATTCTTTAGCAAAAAAATACAGCATTTATTTGCGGTGATGCGAGTACGTCCTAAAATTTTGGTTAACGAAGTAGAGGAATGAACTGAGCTACATTTGGCTTTCGCTTTCACCATAATTGTGTTTCATATTAAAATATTAGCCCAGTTTTGGGATTCGACCTTTGAATTATTTTTATTGAGTTGATAGAATGTCTAACGAGATGATGCTTTAATCGGTCGTAATTAATAGTTATTCGTTCGTTAAGTTCGTTTCCTGGGTTGCAAGAAAAAATGAAAATAGTTTTACTCGCTAAATTTAGACAGGACGGCAATTTCCTCTCAATTTATGTGCCGCAAATTGAAGCATGATAAATGCAAGCATGCCATAGTATTATGACTACTGGAGTTAGAAAGGAAATGGCTTTTCTTACAAGGCGACTGTCCATAATGCAACTATTGGAAGAGGATGGAGGTTGTGAATCACTTCGCGGTGACATTGATCCATCCATCGTCCCGATCCCATCGGGTGATGCAATTGTATCTGGCGTACCAGCGATTGGAAGCGGTTCATCGTCATCAAGCGTACTCGGCATCACGGCGGGTTGTCCACAGAGCAAGAGTAGTCTTTCGCAAATCACATTTAATATCTAGCAAAACGTCAAAAGAAAGAAAGATAGTCAATAATTTATATGTACATCCACCTACTGACATCTTGAATGCCATGTCGAACCCTCTAGCTCTTAATCGCTCAATTTGTCATGTTCAGAAACCCCGTTTCATTCTGACCTTCAATAACGTTACATCTCGCATATTACGTATGAGTGTGGAATTGGTTTTGACGTGGATGAAGGATGACATTCTCAAGTGAGAGATTTGATGATGAAAAGCAGTAACTCACCTTAGGTATATGTCTCAGAGTCTTGCATTCTCTGCCATGAAGTATGAACTTTTGTCTTTTCAAATACTGCTGCAGCGTAAAGTCTTGTAATTTCTTGTCTTTAAGAATGTCTCGGTTACAATAGATTATACAATTAGGAAGGATAAACTGCTCAAACTGTTGTACACAAAGGATATGGAGACGACTCGGGATGGAGCCAGGACGTTTATTGCGAACCAATCGAATGGCATCATTAGCTCGGAGTCTCATGGCGTAAACTAAATAGCAGGCAATTAGCACACCCGTTCTCCCAAGGCCGGCATGACAGTGGATTGCCACTTTCCCTTGAGACACAGCAAATGACAAAACTTTTACCATGTCCAGCAAGTGCGCCAAAGATGCCTCAGCGTAGTCCCTCCATGCATAGTTGTAGAAATAGACTGGAACAAAGTAAGGAACAAGCACACAAAGTTAATTGTCGTCAGCTCCTTGGATTCACACACAAAAGGGAGGAATTAATAGCTAACACTTGGCACAATGAGAATAATTGCCATTCTGAGCATAAACTAACATCACAATCAAAATTACCATGAAAATGAAAGAACGTCTACTTCAGCTTTGCTATAGCTATTTAAAGCCTTTTCATTGGAAACAAAAGGGCACACGTTTCTTTCGCATATGAACCTTTGTCACACATTCACGTTACACATAATACATGTATAAATAAATAAAAAATATGTGGCTCCCTACTCTTTAAATATTCTGTCAGAAAGGATGTAAAAGTCTGAACAAATAAAAATTCTGTTGTACTCCTAGTAAACAGGACACGTGAAAGAAATAAAAGCAAGCTCATTGCATAAGTAATGAAAGCAAGGTTGACCGTTAATCAATATATTTAGCTATTTTATGAAGGACCCCAACAAAACAGGAAGATTGTTAAGGATCAGTTTATACAATTTTAACACTTTTGTTCTCCATTCTCCATCACTTGATTTTTTTCTGAGACATGGAAAAATTTCCCCGTATTTTTACTCTTTTGAGAAAAAGTCATGGTTTCTAGTTACGTCGCTGATATGTAAGCTAGACACGCTACCAGCCCGGTGTATTATCTTGATTAACGAATGTACGTGTCTGAAAACTGGTGGAGGCAGTTGGCAAAAAAGTGATTGTGTGAGCCTTTCCCAATTTACTGCTTTTGTATCATATCATGGAGTACAGAATATTTGAGTTTTTCTTTTTCTAAAAAAAAGTTTGATTGGAAAGAGGAAGGAAAACAGAAAGTAGACAAACAACCATAATGTAAATGAGTAGTAAGAAAAGGAAAAATAGTTTGGATGCGAAAATACATATTGTTTCCTATTAAAAATGGTATATTTATAATTTAGGTTGAGAGAGAGAGAGAGCGGAATGTACTGATACTATTGGGGTATGACAAGAGTTCATATGCCTTAAACATTGTGATACGATGCAATATTTCTTTGATATTTTATTGGGCTCAAGATTATTCTGTCGCCTTACTTCCGTTGTCCATGAGGGCTGTCGGATCATACGCAAAGCCTCCCGGGTGCAAAGGCGTCAAACTACAACTTGCGTGCTCTCCAGGTACTTCCAAATTTATCACGGACTTGATTCCCATTCTGAAACGTAGAGAAAAGTGGATCGCAATAAAAAAGGGAACTGACTTTTATTTTTTGCTTATCCCCAAATCAGAGTACGTTTATGTGCCGCGTTTCTTCCAAAATAACATAAGTTGGAGTCTCACGGTAGCAAAAAAAATGTCTCTGGATTTGCAAACGTCAACGATATACATAATATTCAATGAGGTAGAGGAGAGGTGTTTTGTTGTGTTGTGAGTTGATCCCATTCACTTTGATTTGAGTCTCAGTTCCTTGGTCTTAGACTGGCAATTGCCAATGACGTAAAAAAAAGTTGGAGCACCTACACTATATGTCACATGGTGGGTATATGACACGGCCCTAAATTATATGTCAGCTCTTTATTACACTCATTTTCCAAGGAGTCTGCTTGCTGGGTTGTGTAATGTTGCGGAGACGGCAGCCAAATTTTTGTGAAAGCTAAGCAATGCACTTTATTGGACGAACAAGTGACTCAACACACTTTTTGTTCAGCTTTTAATGAAAGTGCACTCCCATCGAGAGAGGAAATACGTAATCATATTACTGCACAAAAGTTTCTCGTGGGATAAGAATGCGGAGCTCATAATAAAAAAGTTTCCAATACAAATAAATATGGACAAATTTCATCATTACATAGGAGTTTCATAAATAAAAACGATGGAGCAAACCGTTTGAGTTTGCGGTAATGGTAGACAAATTTACTATTGGGTAAGTAAACTCTCGACGGGTGGCTTCACAATGTTTAGTAGACCGTAGAATGCTATTCATTTCGGAATGATTTTAAGCACTGTAATGGACAGCCAATCAAAAATTTAAAGTAGTATTATTGACACCTAAATCCATATGCACAAGCAGCAATGTTTGTACAATGCGGTTAATGGGAGAAAGTTGAGATAAAATGTGCAACTTTCTCTATTACACCCACGTTTTTTATCGGCCAAAGGTATATATTTCTCACTATATACCTTTCAACTTTTAATGATTCCCTTTCCTGTATGAAACGTAGAAGAGGTGTACTGTAACTAGGTTTCATGTCCAAATACAATTCATGCCGTGCCTTTGAAGTGACAGCTTTATGTATGTTTGAGGGTTATCCAGGCATATCGAAAAGTTTGTGTTCTAATGAAATTATATTTTAAAGCTGTATCGTTTTAATTGCAATCGTACATCGTTGTATGCCCAGCCTGTCACTGTTTCGTGGAACAGAGTTATGACCACCATCGGAAAAACAAAAAAATACTCTTGGAGCTGCCAGTTTAGGACATGTAATTAATAACTCTTGACTTGGCAGTTGGCAGCAGAAATTACAAGTCTGCATTAACATGCGTTGACAATCGTAACACAGCACCAACTTTGTTTCATTAAAAATATTAACCAACCTTTACTCTTGTTCTTCATTCTGTTTTCTTTTAGCTTAGCATTTTAGTAATAGAGAAAATAACGCGAGAGTTATCAAGAAAAGATTGACTTACGTGTGAAATTGGCCAATAACGTCAAACTCTTCTATCTGCGGAGTGCTCAGGCGGGACATGGCGAGGATATCATCGATGATCCTAAGGCAAATATGACAATCCATTATATTGTGTTAACTATTTACACATTGTTTCTCTCAAGGTTTCCCTAGAGTGATAATAAACTTCCTAACACTCACTTTATTAGATAACTACAGCGTTTAGCCTGCAAATTTTCATGTTACTCAACAACCAATGCACGCAGTTGGTCCATCATAATAATAACCCATTAGACCATTCTTCGTCTAGCCGTGCTGTGCAAACATATTATTATGACATATTTCCCGATTATGTAAATTCAATTCCACCCCGTCAAGAACTGGAGCCCCCTTTCTTTGTTTTTGAAAACGTGACATTGGAGCATTGGGACTGGTATAAACTATTCCAATGTAATATTAATATCATAACTCAGCTTTATTTTGTTTTAGAATTAGTATCATTTCCTATTGCCTATGAGTTATTACTTGTTTAAGGAACTTGAGCAAGAGAGCTGCGAGATAAAGAAACATGTTTCTTAATTAAATCTCACCAGTGAGAATAGACTCCGTTAATGGCACATGCATCAGCTCCCCAAAACGTGGCGGACTCATACTTGCACCGTTTACCTCCACAGAACACAGTGCACTGAAGTTGTGGTGGAGCGACGCGACGAAAACTCTCAGAAAATTTGTTGTAGTTGGACTGCAAATTTATGGGTTCCGAATTGGAGTGCCCCACAACACTTCCGGGTACCGTAAAATCATCCATCGGACTAAACACTTGGGTTCTCGTCTGCTGACGAGTTTGCACTGACAATCCAGTTCAGAGGAAGAAACTGAAGTGGAGAACTTGCCGATGAAAAAACTATTTCATGAATCCTTTGCATCAAACAGAAATCAAGACAATTGACATCTTTTTACTCCATTCTGTTAAGCTTTACGGAAACACGAACCTAGCACGGCTTGACATTTTGCAACGACAAAAAATGTAACATTTTCAGGAGAGCACTATTCTACTAGCAAGGGTTCTCATCTTCCTTACAAAATAGGATTTCCTCCACTTTACACCAACTAGTTTGTACAGAGACATAGCAAAATGGAGTGGGTGAAAGCACTAAACACTTAGCACAAATGAGCACTATGCAAAAAAACGAGATAATTTTAGGGTTTTGCGAATTTTAAGAGAAAAAGGCGTTTCCTATCTCCTAAACATTTTTTTCTGGATGGAAACTTTCTCTTTGCGACACGGACACACTTTTAATACAAACACGCTACACAAATGACAAACCGATAGCAGGTGCCATCATTGTAATATCGTGAGAAAAAAGGTTGTTTCGGCAGAATTTGGAGTCATAACTGGAAACCATAAATGATATGGTACTTGAGTGTGTGTGTGTAGCCAACCACTACAAACAAAACAACAACAAAATTTTGTGTGGTTCACATTGGAGTCAGTTTGAAAGCCTTTTTTCTGTGATCGCGAGGAGTGACAAAGAGCGAGCGATGTAAACCCATCAACAACAAACGACTGACTGTGGACGAAAATCAGTGAGCTGGGCTGTGTAATTTCATGTCAGGGGCCAAACATAGTCGTTACATACTATGGATACTATCCACCCATCCAGTTTATTAGCGACTTTCTCCCAAAACACACATGGCAAAAGTCAGCCTAGTATTTTTTTGAAACATAGGAAAGAAAACATGGAACAGAAAGTGTAGCTGGAGTATGAATTGTGTGACAAACATCCTTGTTTTGTAGGCATACTAGAAAGAAGGTCTCTGTCTCTTCCACTTTTTGTGCTAGCTGCCTATAATTTTATTGTGGATTTTAGACACTTTATAGCATTTCTCATCCATCATGTCTGTCTATGCTAGCACCAACTAATACTCAATATAAATTCTTTTCTGTCAAAAGAGTTTATTATGAAAATTTCTGTGAAAGCATATTGTAAACTTTTTCGTAACTTCTAGAAAAACAACTTGCTTACATCCTGATTAACGATAACTTAGTTTATTAGTTAGCAAACTCACTTGGCTTCTTGCTATACACTGATGGTTGTTTACTTTATGGACAATTTCCCCACCAGTTTACCTGTCCAATCGCGGCTACACCATACACTACAATTTTTATTTCCCAGAAGAAAAACGGTGAGTGAGCGAAAGCTGCCATGTGTCTTCCAAAGTCAGTCACTGGCATATTTATTTTGTGAAAGCAAAGGAAACTATACACACTGACTAGGTGAGTACATGAACATAAGTTTTTCTTTTCCAGGATTGTCACAACTGTACACATAAATACACGTCAGGAAATTTACAAGCGCATTGGAAATCAATATTATTGCCATTCCGTTTGGAGTAGAGCATTAGCGTTGGAGTATATAAACCTTTACCGTTTCACTCATTGCTTTGGCGTAGGGAAATAAATGCAAATGTAGTCATTCAAATTCAAATACTATGTACTCATACAAATTCATACTCCATGCAATTAATCAAGAGCCGGCAACAAAACCACAGCAATATTTTAGCTTACCTTGATACACTTACGGAAATAGGCACTTTATACCATTTACTGGGTAATAGATGGGCTATAGCTATAGCTGCATCCTTGGAGAGGTAAAAGGTAGAGTAGAAAAAGGGCGAAACGTTTAGAACGTGTTACACAAAACTATTATACTGATTGTCACCATCTGAACGTTTTTTCTGCACATGGTTTCTAATGAAGAGGACAATGTATTAAGTTTTTTATCCAGAAGAAAGGTAAGACGACCACATGGAATTTCAAGAAGGACGTAGACACACGGCCACAAAAACGTCGCTACAACTTTACCTGAAGAAGGAGACTGGAAGTTCCTTTGTCTTTCTTGGTCTCATTTCCTCTCGCAACTTCCTTTTCGTACTGAAATGAAGATTTGACTAAAGGATGACAATTACGAGTGAAAAACCACAAGACAGGGTCCCAATATACGTAACATACGTGTTTATGTAAGTGTGCATCTACTACTTAGCATCCGTCATCCGTAATTTTTTCGAAACTCTTTCACAATTCGATATTATCATAGAAATAATACGTTTTTTTTCGGGGACCGATTTACCAAACGTAAATTGACTTGCAATGACTACTCCCAATGGGAGACAATGTACGTGAGATGATACTTTTTATGATCATCATTATATTCAAGGCATGAGTATAATTGCAT
Organism: Orchesella cincta; assembly: GCA_001718145.1. Classification (NCBI taxonomy): domain Eukaryota; kingdom Metazoa; phylum Arthropoda; class Collembola; order Entomobryomorpha; family Orchesellidae; genus Orchesella; species Orchesella cincta. The sequence continues at coordinate 58,858 of LJIJ01000198.1, read as the reverse complement.
AAAATATATCAAGGGCATGTTAAGTCACCTTCAGGTAAATGTATCGCAACCGACTCAATTTCGAAATAAAATGTTTTTCGATCCTCCACCATTATCATAAAGCTTGTTGGTGCCCAAGTGAAATATTGCTCCTTTGTTGAATCCATTAATGAGAATTTTCCTTTACTATTGCCACATAATAAAAATACATACATACATCCATTCGTATATGCGTCAAAATGTATGTGACTCGTTCCATGGGTCAGAGCAAACTATATGGGAGGAAACGTCAAACCTTCCATTTTCCTGGGAAAACATATGCTTTCAGAGAGAACCGTCTGGGTTGGAACTACAATAATGACAATATTATCTTGTTCCCGAATCAATTCAATCGATTTGGGTAGAGAGAGAGATGTCACATGTAATGTAATACATTTTTTACTTTTAGGTTCCGAAGTTACGTTGTGGTGCGCTCATTGCATGCAAACATTCGTTTTTATTACTTGATCTCAATATCTTAACTCTTTCCCAATCCAAAATTATGCATTTATGTTTTTCAGGCAATTGTGGAAATGAACTTTATGAAAAACAGTCAAAAATTTATATAATTTTTCTTACTTTATTGTTCATATTAACAGATACAAGACTACATAAAAATGTATAATAAGTTTCTATCGGTTTGATCATACTGATTGTACATGTTACGTTACAGGTTTGATTATCTATAACTGTAGTAAACGGGATACTGGTTGATTTAAGATTGTGCTGAAATATTTTTATATAAATTTTCACTTGTACATTCATCCATTTATGTGTATTTTACATATGTATTGTACGACGTACCCATATCTACGACTACTGACGACAATAGTTTTACAAAAGTTGTATAAAAAGGAAGCGTAATATTTTGATTGATTATCAAAAACATTGATTGTTCTTGTATTTCATAAGCGTATCTGTATTGTGATTGTTTGTGCTCAAGTTCTGTTTTGATTGTCTCCTTCCAAATTATGAAAGAACTTATTTGAGAACGTTGAGCTCATCTTCCTTTCTACAATATATATGTGGGCATATGCTTACCTAGTCTAACACTAAATATCTTTTATATATTCTCTACTCAGAATTTAGAAACGGCGTTATATAAGTACTTGCCATAAGTTCACTCTGTATAACTTTATTTATGGGTTCGTGAGGTAATATATCCCTGTGACGTGTAAGCGTTTCATTCCGTTCTTTACCAGAACGTTTGACAACAAAAGAAGCGTATTGTGGTTTGTTCGTTTGATACTTTTAAGCGTACGTATTTCTTGGCTTGGCTTACTGAATGTGGCCCTGAAGATCATTTGATTGATTGTAAAAGTAAATCTTGGCGATCAAAAAAACAACTTGTTTTTATGGATGGAACATAAAGATTATGTATTCCTAGTTAAAAATTGCATAGCGTATTCTTTCTCATTTATGCAGCCTTTCAAAAACTGATGATTAAATTCTAAAATCTAGCTTGTATATATGAAGATATATAAAATGTCATGTATGTACTATTAATATGAGTTTTTTCTACTAAACTACTAGCTAATTTTTACCGTGAGTCTTGACCAGCGCTACCAGCAGCGGCAATATGATGCCACCGACAAAACGTCAGAAGGAACTAATGGCTAATTAAAGTATGATCATTTCACGTTACTTAAAAACTACTGGGAAGTCACCTAGATATCATATTTCACTTACTATGATAATGAATTATTAGTTGGTTAGTTAGTTAATTTTAAGTATTCATTCATCTATGTTCTATCACGAGCTGATTGTAGTATTGTGAGACGTTAAAAATATATGATTGCAGATTAAATGATTGTTACCATGTTTTTCAGACAGGTTATATAGTAAATATTTTGGTAACCTATAGAAATAGGTTGGACGTCAAAAAACAGCACACTATTTTAAATGGTATTTCAACATGATTGTTTCCTTGCATAAAACAAGTGGTTGATTGATGATGATTATGACTACTATCTGGTTAATTACGTAAAGTATCAACAGTGCATATTTTAAGTATGTGAGTAATACTATACCCCTTTCTTCCTCTCCTTAGATGAGTTAGTTAAATTGTAAATATTATATAAAGCAAAAATCAATACTTTCAAGTGTATGAGTTGCAGTTGAACTGCATTCAAGCAAAACAAAATTGTGAGCAGACTTCTTGGTTTCACAGCTTATGGCTCACTCGTAATTTCCTGGTGACTGCTATAGTAAAAATGATTGTATCTGTTGTTGTCCCCAACTGATGGGACAATGTGGTATTGTTGTGGTGGTAGAGGTGGAGGGTGACGGAGTGGCCGAGTGAGTGACAAACTCGTGTTTAATACCGGCTTCCAGAGCTCCAATTAAATGACCAGTTGGAGTTGACCCCACTTGAATTTTCTTAAACATCCCGTTGCTTCCGTGAAACGTGACATATTGTTGATTATTGTGATGAAGGTCACGCTCACTTCTGGTAAATGGCGTGTTCTCACAAAGGCTAAAAGCGTTTTCGCTATTTACACTGACTGTGGGTGAGGCAGCTGTGGTTACAGGGCTGCTACAAGTGGAGTTAGCCATGACGAGAACGGATGGACGGAGTGAATAAGATTCAGACTGGTTGTCACTACTACTCCTGTTACTTGATGTTGGAGTTTGATAATTTGATTGTACAACACTCTCCTCTTGACGAGCACAATAGTTTATGTAAATGTTATACTGGTTATTATTATCAACACCAACCAGACTCTCATCTCGAGATGCCCCAGAGTAGTTGTCAGAAGTGGTGGTGGTGGTGGACACTGATGGAGACTTCCGATTCCGATCCTCCTCATAAGATTGTTCGAGGGCGGCTTCCAACCACCTTCGCTTCAACTTGGCTGGCTTGTGCCCTTGAGTATTCTCAGAGTAGGAGTGAGATGACTTTGGCGTCGTCACTCCTTGGTGCGCCCGAATACAATTACTTTGAAAACTAACTCCCATAGGAGTCACTTGGTTAACTGGAGTATTGGTTAAAGCGCTAGTGGTGGTGTGGCTTGGGCTACTCGAGTACACCGAGTTGTGTGTCAAGTGATGGTGGTTCGAATAGTAGCGATGGTTCGTTTGTGGATCAACGTAAACATTCTCGTCCGCTGCTTCCGGAGAGAGTTGTGGAGTAGTGGTTGTCATAATTGTCATGCTGTTTGACTGATTCGAAACGATTCTAGGTGGGGTTGAAATTCGCTCCATTTCCTCATCTTCTGTATCCTCCTCATCTTCATCGGGAGTAGAGGATGTGGTAATAACCGATGATGGTCGCTTCACGCTTCCCTTTGTTGGAAATGGTCTTGATGACATGATATTCTCATCGTCTGTTGCATTACACTCAGATTTAGAACCTTGGGTGGTTTTCCCAAAAGCACGCTTTTTCCCTACGCGGACGGAGGGTTTTGGAGTTGTTGGAGTGACTAGCCCCTTGCTTGCAAGTTCCCTTTCTTTGCGATACCTGGAATATAAAGAAATTAAAATTTAGTTCTAAATCTCTTCACCAAACATTGCATATTTATAAAAGCCTTTGAAGGCAACGATGAATGTATAAATACAGTGCTAAATTATGCATAGTAATTGTTTTGAATACCAAAATTCAGCATTCAAAATGAATAAATTATATTGCTTTCCAAAATATTTTCCATTACGTTTGTAAAAAATCCTTGGGATAGAAAAGCCATACAATCTCTGGGATACAAATTTGTACTTTATGAATGGGAGTTTAAATACCTCACTAATTTAATTAAGTATGAGATTAAACGTTTATGCAGAGTAACTGGGAACATGTGTTAAGTATTAGTCTCCAAGACGTCCTTGATCCTCTCCGAAGATTGCTTTCATTTTTTCATCAACTTCCTTCCAAAGTAAATAACACCAGACTACTACTACTACAGGACTACCTAGCAAAGCAAAGTAGATAATGGATAATGATGATAAGCCAACACTAAACATAAACAGGTAGGTTTTCATGGCACCGAACAGAGTCTGAGTAGGTATTACACTTAATTCATACAAATATCTACAAACGTATTTTGTTGCACATCCTTTGTCGTCCCTGAAACTGGGAAAGCCAGCATCAGCCATGTCAAGCCGGATGTTCAGTTTTAAGATAAGCACACACAAACACACTCAAGCTTCTGTTCATGGCTACTTAAAATTTAATCCAATATGAAAATTTATGTTCTTTTCAAGTCGTCACCATTTGTATGACGCGTGACTGAGAAATATGTACATTTTTTTGAATTTTTACTCACATTTTTCTCTCAGAGCCGGACGAAAAAAGGATAATTGATTTACATTGACTAGTCAACGGAACCTGCTTTAAGACATTGGACACTTTCATATTATCATCATGAGTATAAATGTAGGTGGTAGGTAGATACAGTTGACATTGACTGATTTTGTTGTACCACTACCCCTAATTTCTTATAATCTTCGCTGTTTCTTATTTTTGGGTTTCATTCATTCTTTCATTCATTCAATTGAGGATTTGTAGGTGACATCGATTCAAAGAAGAAGGAACGAAAAATCTTTAAAGTTCCACCATGTGCATCAATGGACTTACGAATGATGGGTAAAAAAGGTTCATTGAAGGAAAGTTGAAACTTTGAATGGGACCAAAGACATTGGTCAAGGTCATAACTTTCTTTGACACATATAAATGATTCTTTAACAATTTTGCTAAATTTCATTTGCTTAGATAAAAACGGAACGTAACAAAATGTAATTATTTAGTTCTTAAGTTGTAAAAAACACGATAAAGTTGGAAGCCTCGTGATTTGCAACTGCAAATATTTTTAAAGTTGAGCAAAAACATAGGGCGTGGATTTCATTATTATTATAGAATCACTACCAGATCAATAACCCATGAGCACCAAAGTAGCTTTCGCATGACATTCACAAAATGATTGGAAACTGTATGGTAATGTAATAAATACTTGGATGCATGTAAAGTACATGTGTACCAATATCCAATTGCAGGTAGCCATACAACTCAGACTCAAAGCTTTCCGTCAAACCATTATCATCATCATGATTGTGGTGGAGCCAGGCTCAACTCATGGATATGAACAGTCTCAAGTGGGTGTGGAGGCGGTGTGGAGTTTTGTACATTAAAATATGAAGGGTGTTAAAAAATTATTATTTTTATGCTGAAAATTTTCAACTCAACTTTCCTCCATCACTGATCATGCCAATGCGACGCAATACGTCAACAGTAGAGAGACAGAAGTATTTATGTGATTTTAATAGTTTTTTAATGTATGCAGCCTAGATTTTATGGCTTAATGTGTGAAACTGGCAAATAGGCAAAGGCAGGGAGAATAGAGGACAAAAAGAGAATAAACAAATTTGCTCACCTTTCCAACCACTGCTTGATTTGTTCTCCTTGGACACTATCATTGGTGACAACGGGTCGAAGGACACAGTCATTGGATCGCTTCAGCATTGCATCCGGATGGTGGGGACAATGACGATTGGCGTGGGTGAACCGCACGGTGCATCTGAAGGGCATAATTTTAAAAAACTCTTTGTCGTCAACAGTTCTCCCTTATCAGCGTATTTTTTTGTAAATATCATAACACACAAGTTTTATATGACTCCACAAATATCAGCTTAATCATGCTAACTTAAACTTTGCATTGGAGTATGACTATACGTATAATTTGGATACTAGCCACGTATTTCATAACAACGAGATTAAATGATCTGACCAACTGCATAATTTCTTTGTTATAGTGTTGAGCTGTCTTAGATAAGCTGACCTTATCGTATCATGTTTTTGTGGAGTCACTGCTCTCACAGTTTGTAAAAGGAAAAAAAGACTGGCACAAACAAATTTTGCGAATGATTTTAAGTTGAGCAAAGGCTATTTACCTGATTAGGTCAATAAAAATGGAATTAAATAGGGGAGACGGAAAGGAAATCCAATGAAAAACAAAAAGTCAACATTTAACTTCAAGTTCCTCCACAATAACATTAAATTTCAGATTTATTTGCCTACAGCAGTTGTATGCGTTTCCTGGCTCGGAAAAGGGAAAATTTGAATCCGAGCATGAGCTCATTTGCCAACAACATGTATGTTTGCATATTTAAATTTACGTTTAAACTTGTGTCTATCTTTAAAGCTAATGCGGAGAATGAGCAATAAAAATATCAAAGGTTAGCTTGACTTACCCTGGATGGGAGCAAACAAATGGTTTTTCTCCAGCATGAAGTCTCTGATGCGTTTTCAACTGACCACTTTGCGTAAAAGCTCGCCCACAATCAGGAAAGTCACAAACGTAGGGCTTTTCTCCAGTATGAGTTCTTAAATGGGCCTGCAGGGACTTTTCCCTGGGAAACACGCGTCCACAATAGTTGCATTTGATGGAGCTGGGCGACGCTGAGCCTTGGATGATGAGACTCATGACCACATCCGACCTCGGCCTTCCTCTCCGTTTATCCGCCTCGGAATCCGGACTCTGAGGTCCACTAGAGCATTTCGGACTTGATGATTGTTCCATAGTTTCCAACCAGTCGGGTTTCTCCTGCAATTTCCAATGTTGGTTTTCGCTATTGCTCTCGTCTTCTGTAGCTGTTGTTGCTGATGATGGTGATAAGGGTGAGCTGTTGTTGTTTTTGTTGTTGCCTGTTACTCTGACAGATGTAAACTGCTTGATAGTTTTGCTTGCTTGTTGAGTTGAAAGATGATTTTCGCTGGTGTTGCTGTTGACGGGGACCAGAGACCGATTTACCACTGGCACTGCTTTATTAACCATAATATTGTTATCTGATTTCGACCATGGTAGTAGTGATGCTGGTGCTGGTGTCGATGATGATGACTCTGTTAAAGGTGCAACGGTATTTGTTGTCGAGTCTGCAGCTGCTGAAATACTAATAGTCGGCTTATTCATGTCTTACACAGGGCACACGGTGCTAACCAACTAACCAGTCAGTGTTCCCTGCTCTCTAGTTTTTGTCAAGCCACTCAGTTCGACTTATCTGGAAAATACATATTAAACACAGAAAAATATACATATTAGCCAGTCACACAAACCATAAGTAAATCATTTCGTTTGTGAATTGTGAGAAAGGAGAGAGAGAGGAAAGGCACATCTTTATCATCAGAGTGTGCCTTCCTAGCCCATCACACATTTTTATACATACATACTTTAACATTTTGAAAAGCCGACGGAGGATGATGATGATTCATTATTATTCATCATCAGTTAAATATACCAGCAGTGGGATTGGCATTAGGATTTTAGTTGGCAACTTAATAGGTCCACTTCAACAATTGAATATCGATAGCGATAGCCCTATTTCCTACCATTGCCCGTGGAGTGTACAGCCACAGCCACCGTGCTATACTGGCATGCTCTCCATGAATACATACATTTATGGATCCTAATATCTTTAGAGAGTATTTCTCCACTCCTAATCCAATCCACCCTCTCTTTCATTCTACTTGACTGAGGTTGGAGTTGAGCAGGCTGTTTTACAAAACGGAAAAAATAACAATTATGATGATGACGAAAAACTGAATGCGTTGAGGAAGATGAACACGAGAAAAAATTGGGAGATATCGCATTTAATTAAGTTTTATCATCATATTTCCGTACTCTCCTACATACACATTAAATGGAGATATTTCACTGGACTAAAAATATGTTTTAGACTTTTCCTTTGAGATACTTATAGGTTTACTCATGAATTTCAATATTTAATATGGTACTACCAGTCACGATGAGAGGAGAGAGAGAGTTGTTGAATGTCAAAAGGGGAATAATGGAGATATCCCAAAAAATAATTTTCATATTATATATGTGCATAATTCATTGCAATGCGTGTAAGAGTGCATATGCCATGCTACTACGCTGGGGTTTGGCTTCTCATAAAAATAAAATGACCATTTCTTTGCACACTTGTTGTATGAGTCTTGTACCTGTTTAAAAATAGCAAGCTCAGTTTTGCCAACTCATTTGAGTCGGTGAAGAGTTTCATTGAAGAAAGGGTCCGCAAAAGAGAGGCGATAAGAGAAATGTTTCAAGAGCGTGAGACAAAGAGACGACGTGGCTGGTTTGCATCTCTACATGGGCAAGTGAGTACATGCACGCATTGTGTGTACAAAAATACACGTAGTTAGCTTGTGGTTTGGTATGATGCCTACATCAACATATTATGTACATATTAATGGACGATTATGATGTCTCCTTTTGACCTACAGAATATTTTTTTGTTGGACTTCTTTTCTTCATCAAACTGCACATACAAACTTACGCACCAGCTAAGTATGTGTGCTCATGTACCTAGACCAGTGGAGTGGAAAAGAAAAACGGCAAATTAGCCTGGGAATTTTTTGCTCCTCAAGAAATTTGTCGCAGAGCATGATTCCCATACAAACTGGAAGACGCATATCGCATATCTCCCAATTTTTTTAGCAGCAATGTTCGCAACTTTGTGCTATTCTCCCAACATTTGTACAAAAGATATTGTTGGTCCATCCAATCCAAGGGCAAAACTTTTAGACGAGACAAACTGATTGTCGAGTTGCGATAACACACAAATAAATAGATATAGTGCACATCGCCGCTGCAGTCATTAGAGTCAAGGTAAAGCTATAAAAAAGTAAAGACTTGAGGTGGTAGTGGTAAGAAGTTATTTGATGATGATGATGATCATTTCAGCCAGAGTTGCATGCAGATGTGCGTCTTGGGGTTTTTTCTCACTTCTCTTTATTTCTCTTGAAAGAAAGAGTTTGAAGGCGGGCGAGGGTTCTTGAGCTCTAGAGAGCTGTTCATATCATCAGCTAGGTGCTTGCAGTGCCTCAAATCCACATTGTTGCAGATCTGGAAGCAGCCCAACCACAAATCAACCCTTACCAAAAACAACCCTCTTGCTCTAGCTCTGCTAGAAACTTTTTGGGGTTGCTTACAAATGGCCCGTTGTTGAGAGAAGCGCGAGGGACTCCAATTGCCTCAGTACATGTGGATCTCAGCTATTATATTATCTGGTGATGTGCGGGAGGACAGTGTTTTCTTGTAAAACTCTTCTCTCCATTACCAGCTTTCAGGCTAAAGAAGGGAGTGCTATTTTTGCAATAAAGAAAATCCACTTTTGCCTTCCCTTGTTGAACATACATATATACATATTATTATACACGGCCTTGAAAATGATGGATGTCTAGCTTTAGCAGCAACTAGACTACATCAATGATGCGGATCTTGCCAAAAACATGTTTGAAATGTTGACACTCAAGTTCAAAAGGTCGTCCAAAGCTGGGTATGACTCAGATTCTAAACTGACACGTGTATGGAAGATGAACCCTTGATAATCTCAAGTCACCCTTGAGTCTCCTGAGGTTTAAAGGACTTTGCTGCTTTTTAAAACCCTCTCAAAAGACCCATGCCGCTTTCCCCCCAAAAGTATGGAATGAAAGGGACTCCTTTTCCTCAACCGTTATGTGTGTCTTGTCTCCCACGTACCCTTTTACTCTTCGTTTTCCCATCATATAAATAAATAACGTCACCTCAAATCTATATTTGGGAGGAAGTAACTCAGAATGAGTGGAGAGTGCAACACAGAAGGCGGGATGGGGGTTTCTTCGCACGGTTGGATAATCATAACCACCACTCTCACTGTCACATTTATAGATATCTCATGTTATGATGTATAGGTACATTTGTCTTTTATTTGCATGTAAATGCAATCCACTGATATCACCTTATCAGCTCGCCCATTTAATCCACAAGAAGAAAAATGACATTTACGGATGTATTTACAGTGAAATAAAACAACTTGCATGCAACTGTTTACCAAGCAACATCAGCAAATAAAAGTCAACATTATGCATTCAATTCCTGCTCAACTAAATGAATCAACTGCATTTAACTTCCGTCTTTGAATCAGTTTATGATTCCCTGTAATTCAACTGGAAGCGGAATAAGTAAAATCTGTGGAGTCAACTTCATATGACAACGACAGTCGGCGTTTTAGTACGTTAATTAGAGACTACGTAAAATAGCAAGCGCAAAACATTAATATCCATGACAACTACTCACCAATAATTCTTCTCAGTGATTCAGTCCCGTACTTCCCGATCTTCCTCCGATTTGTGGGCAACTTGAGATGTCAGATTATGTAACCACTTGAGTTGGAACCATTTGTATGTAAACTCAAACAGAGACACTCATTGTTTCTTACTTGTCACTTAAAACACTTTCGATTGCAATGTCTTTAAGAACATGACATTAAGTTAAACCTAAAAATATTTTTGTTGAGATATATATTGTATAAGCGTATTGGGGTATTGATGAACACACAATCCGTTGAGAGTAAAGTTAAGAACATGTGTACTTATTATGTAAAAAATTAGCATAGTCTACATCAACTTGAGGTATAATCCGATTGATTTGGGTTTTAATCAGTTTAATTTCTAGGACGGAGGAAGATATGTACGGGAGAGAAGTGAAATGAAATGTAAGCCCGTTGAGCAGTAGAAAACAAGTGTGCCTTTGAAAAGAAACTTTTCTTTAGTTCTTCACCTTCAACAGATAAAACACCAGCAGCCCAACGTTCCTACATGTTAGTTAAACCCATCCACAACACACTACATTCATGGATGATGCATGGGGATGATGAACAAGTTGGGCTATGATATGTAGGCATGGACACACATTATGTAGCAAGCAAGTACCTTTTATTCTCATACATAGTTTACAGCCCATGAAATTGTATACAATGAAATGATCAACGAACACATTTTCTTAGAGTCCTCTCAGGTCTCAGCCACACAATGCATACATCACAATACACTTATGTGGTGGTTGTGAACTTTAAAAAAACATACGGTGCGACGACGATCATGTTGGTTGATGAGGTGGTTTTACTTTTTTCGTTGATGGGATGGAATGGATCATGATGGGACCACTTTAATAGAATGATTCCTTTTGGAAGGAAACTTGTTGAATAACATACAGGTTCGCAGCAGCTTATAGCTACTTGCTCAATCTTTCGCTGGCATTTCATCTTCTAACAGAAAAACAAGGGTTTTCTGCTGCTAAAAAATTCAACACGGGATACAATACCTACTTGTAGCATATAACATCTTGTCTCTTTTTGAGGTGCGGGTTGCAGATGGGAAAAAATGTATGGACATTTGCTTAAAAGACGCTGAATCGATAAGTACAGAAAGAGTCTTTTGTACGAGAGGTAAAAAAAAGTGGCGAAAAGGGAGGGAATTAAAGTGATCTGAGACACATATTAAATCTCATACATGAGTGAACACTGGGTCGCCTTTCCAAGTAATTAAACTGCCAATAATATGCAAAGGAGAAAATATGGTCGTTAAAAGGAAGTCTATCCTCTCATTCAGTTTGTCAATTGTTAAAACCATGGGACAAAGAATTAATGCATGCAAAATAGGAATGTGTGATAGTAAAGGAGGGAGACAGATTTTACTTTGTTATCTACTTTTCTCCCCTAAAATGTCAACACATGTCCTGTCTTTAATGACTTTTTAAATATTTTTGCATGTTGCTAGGTTAGGGTTAGTTGAGTGGAGTGCGACTCTACTAAAATACTTGAGTTGATGTTGATAGCGCTCTTTATATAACTTTAATGTCCACGTCCAGTCCAGCCAGACACCAAAGCCAAATTATGATAAATGCATAACTTTGCAGAAAAAGACTGGCTTGGCTGAGCATTAGCATACCATGGAGCACGCTTGTTAATAATATATGGACAAGCAAACTGCGATAAAATATTACTATGAATGAATGAGATTAGTGAGACACAAAAAAGGGAATGAAACAAGTTGATCATACTTTTTACTTGTGGGTCGATAACTTCTCCAGTGCAGTTTGTCTCCAGAATATGCATACTCAGTTATTTATTGCGGACCTTTTCAATGAAAGAGTTAATATGGTTTTTATGAGTGTCATCAACATTGGAATATGTATGGATTCATGAAGTAGCCAAGCAGATTATTGCAGAATTAAATGGATGAAAAGAATTTTAAGCAAGTACTGATCCCGATAACATACATCGTGTTTGGGGTCTACATTGTACAGCGTCGTCATCACATCAACGCTCAAACTTATGCCTGTCTGCATTGTATAAAATGTTGCATGATGCTTTGATGTCAGCTTGCAACCTTTTTTTCCTTCATAAGTGCAAAACGTTTTGACTGATAACTGACAACAAGATTACACAGTGTCCGATTATAGTTCCGATAAGTTTTGAACTCTTATAATATAAAGTGCTGGAAAATTATAAACAAAATTAGAGGAATTATTTAAAGTCTCGTCGTGACGGTCATAGATAGTGACATTGCGTCGGTGTCGAAGTTGAGTTAACCAACGATATTCTAGTTTCATCTGTAAGATGACATTTTGCTAAGGATCATATTTCCCCAATCAATGTATATGTATGTATATAAGCATGCATAGTTACAAATAGCAAAAAATGACATTCATATGCAGCTGGACATTTTCAGCTTGCAATGGAGCACAAAGCTGATAAGGTAAAAATCATTCAGGCTCCAGATTCCTTTTAAGTGGGAGAGTGCCAAAGAAGTGGTTTTTTAAATGAGAGGGATTTACTTAAAAGAAGCTAAACCGTCTGCTGATAATGGAAGGATTGAACTGGATTTGGATTGCATGCACGGTGCTAAAATCACCTCTTTAAATTGAAAGATCTATTCTCTCCCCCAGACTCTTTTAACAACACACCAAACCAACTGCAGATCCAAGACGAGTTGAACACATGCCATGAAAATCAAGTATTAGCACTCGCGAACAATTGGTAATTACTAATCGAAGGCTCATGTTTCGGTTCTCGGAATATATTAAGTTTTTGGGCATCGGCCACTGTTTTAAAAAAAATAATTGAGTTCATTATATATAGTTGATTTAATCATAGTCAATCTGCGGTCTGGGTAGTGGTCTACCTTGGAAGAAAAAAACTGCATCATCTTCATCATGGACAAGTCTGCCATTGTCCAGGCAGACGCAGAAAAACAAACTAATGTTAAACCACCATCCTTTCTTTTGCTAGCCGCTCAAACAAGTCTTTGTTACAGGACGAAGGTCTAAAAAAACCAAAAAAAGGTTGCTGCATGCACAATCCAATAGTCCGCATTTGATTACATTACATTTAATATCCAGTCAACTCACTCACTCACACACTCAGCCACATTTCGCAGACTTTTGCCGTTTTTTACAGAGGCAGACAACGAAAACAGCAGCAGTTTTGCAGTTTGCCATATGGCAGTCTCCACTAGAAATTAATGTTGTTGCTTTATTTCAACATTTTGACTTAGTTACAATAAAAATGCATCTCTTTTCCAAGATATACTCATAAAGCAGATGATATAGTCAGCCAGAAGCAACCAACTTGCTTTTCATCCACTCTTTTAATATTGACACTTCTCAAGGTAACAAACGAGGTTTCATTTTAACTCATCCTGACATATAATCATTTCTCCTTTTCAGGCTCCTTGCTCACATGCATGAAACTTGTGCAAAATGCCTGAACATACATACTGCCTGATGCCTGTTGATGTTTATGCATATTTTCTGCATATTCAAGAAGTGGTAGACCATCTTTCCTTTAATTCATCTTGACTTATATTTGCCAAATTTTTACAGATTAAAACTTCCTCTCCCTTCACCAGCTCCGTTCAAAGTACAGCCAGATAGTGAAAAATGTGTTGTTGTATGAATTCATCTATCCGGCACAATTTTTTTCCCTTTTGAATGATGCTCAACATTTTGTAATTACTGCAGATCATCTTTTGTTACGCTGACGAAAACGGGGAAATGTCGATTCATGATACAGTTTAGTTAATCTGCGGATGAGTAATTGGAAAAGCTGTGCGTTTTTTGTTTGCTTCTTTCAAATTTTCTGATGATATGATACCATGATGGAGATGCAGATGTACATTTTATGCAATTATTAATAATTCCTGAGGGAGCAGAGGAGTCATAATTTCTAAATCTTTTGAATTTTGCTAGTTTCTCAGTGAGTAAGCTGTGTGTATCCCTGTTCTTCACCATCTGCACTTGCAAGAAAGGTAGAGTTTTTGCTGATGTTGGTCCTGCTGGCCGTATGTGCACTTTTCGTCATGCGTTGTAGTTCGTACCGGAAGTAAACAAGGGTGCAAGTTTCAAGCTTGGAGAGCATGAAACACGAATACAAAAAAAAAGTTGTTGGATTTTGATCGTTTCAACATTGAAATTTTCTCACGACACACTTTCCATGACAAAAACAAACGGCTACCTGAAGTGGAGATGAGAGGATAGAAAAGTACATAAAAAACGAAGAAATTGCGTTGCAAAGTGGCTACACATCCATCTTGTAGTTAGTTATGTGTAACGCAACGGTTGATATAAAAGAAGTAAGAGTCATGGATTGGCAGCTGCTAGAGAAAAAGGATATCCCTTTGTTCTCCTCTAAAACCGAAGAGGTGGCTAGCTTGTGACTTATCGTTTGTAATTGAATCATATATGAGTATATTTTGATTAAAAGCCGTACAAAGATTGCAACCAAGTAATATTCTCGAATGCAAATTTTCGTGGAAATTTAGGATTGGCAAAAGGAGTCCTTTGTTTATCTTTATGTGGTTTTCTCATTCGGGGAAACAGTACGGATTCGTGTTGGAGTTGAAATAGATACGATGAAACAAAGTAAGTACGTTGTGGTTTGCTAAATGTTTGTGGCTACCACAAGACGGTAGCTACCCACAAAGAAAAATTCCTTGACCAAAATGAGACGAAGACGAAAGTCGAGGTTATCCTAATTGTTTTGATGATGAAAGAGGCAGAAATCATATAAATTTGCCAAATGCAAAAATCAACTGAAATTAAAATGGGTCCAATGTTTATAAAATCATTTTCATTAGGACTGTTGGAATTTGCAATGAGTTAGCACGATGAGTGATTTCAAGGAAAGTATAGAACCTCAGTATCCAATATTGAATAGGCTTAGACCATGGATTGCCTGCAGATAGTAATTTTTTATACACACTAGCTCAAATCTGAACATTCATGCGTATTAAATCGCTGCTACAGATAACGACTCGTTGTCATACAAATGTAAAGTATTACTAAAATTTTGCAGGTAACTTTCAACATGTCGAATTCGTGTAAATGCCAAATGTACCTTGTAAGCAGTGTTGGTAATAAGCAAAACAGCGCTGTTTCGAAAATCTGTTTTTGTTATTTAAGCAGTTTTTTGCTGATCAAATCTGCTTGCTGAATTGCTGTTTTGCTTTTTTGAGAAAAATACCTAAATTTCTGTTTTCTTTGTGGAAAACCATCTATTTGCGTCCTTGCAAATACATAACTCTATTTTGAGTTTCGTCTGCGTGTTTATTATGTTTTATTTCCCAATAGCACCATGAACTCTTGATCATAATCATAGGAATTGGCCTTGTCTTTTACCGAATCTAGCAAAACAGCAAAAGAGCGAGTCAGCCCATATTTTCGACGAAAAAGCGTTTTTTTTGCCAACACAGCTTGTAAGTACATATAGCTGCTCTGTCATTTAAGTCATTTGAAAAGATTGCATAGCTGCTGTTTCCCCTGGAAGTTTTCCAGCATAACAGATAAGAGTTAAAGACAATGGTTTTGTGTATTTAAGGCAAGCCTGTGTTTGAAAATAAATGTTGTCAGCCGGTTTACAAACTTGTGTCGTTTCTTAGATTTTTGAAGGTCCTCACTGATTATCTGGCTCACGAGTTCGATCGTTAGTATATATCGTAATGCCCCATTCCATGGATTGTTACTTGACTTAAGCTTACGTTATACAAACAATTTAAACTAAATACAGAAAGTCTACACAAATGCTGCGGATCGAATATACAATATATGATTTTAAAATGTTCAACATAATAATATGTAACCATGTGAAGCGTTCCAGTTCGTGTTTTAATAACATATCGCATAATAGTATAAAAGTAAACAGCTAAGAATTTTTCTATTTGGTCAAAAAACTAAAGCCCAAATACCTGCAAAAATATTAATACATAATATTTCAGATTTGCATGATTTCGAGGTTACTAGTTTAAAGCATCATTAAAATATTTATGAATTGCTAGATGAATTCTGATTGTGGACGTGTGTTCGCTGTCGGGAAAAAAGTTTTAGTTCCTTCGAGTTTTAGTTAGCACGGCAACAAGGCTCTATATCTTTAAATGCCGCATATATTTTATAAATTGATGTTAAGAAGAAGTTTAAAAAGTATTAAGCGATCATGCTAACTGAACTGCATGGCAATTGCAAGCAACAAATTAGTTACAGTCTACAATTATAATTATTCATAAATTCAAATAGTAAAAGTTCGTTCAATAGAGATTTATCTTTATTAAGTGCAATACATTCCTAAAACTCGGTATTTACAACCAATTTGTTCAGCAGTAGTTTACCTGCAGTCGCACTGCTGTTCCAGTGATTGAAAGAGAAATATATTGAGATATTCCAGCCATTAATTTAGTAAAATATTTACACTAACCCAAATTCCTCACTCTTTAATTCATTAGCACTACGAATGAACCCATACCTGTAACAAAAATAGTCTATATATTTATCTGCATCGATTGCCTACAAATTTAATGTATTGTAGTTGTAGCTATGTAGCAAGCAGCAGAGTCCGTGCATAAATGATACCTTCCTGTATAATGAATTAGGCATTTGTATTTGGAGAGAATCCGAACCCACTTCTGCTTATACTACGTCACACAAAGTTGGGGAAGACACAATATTGACGTTTCGGTGGAACCCCGTCCAGTTGTCTTAAGCTGACATTCTTGTCAAGGTCTTTGTGACGTTGACATGTTAAACTTGAAACCTTGCCCCGTCAACTTACTGCGTGGTTATGATTTCACGATTGTTTGCAAACTTTTCTCCAAAATGCAACATGAATCTCACAATCTTTTGCCAATTATCACGATCTAGCAAATCTATTATGATGTTGTTAAAAACAAATAAAAAAATACAGTCATGCAACAACAAGTTGACAACAGAGCTGTGCTTGTAATGGAATCGACTTGAAGATAATAGAGTCCGTTCCGCATGACTGTTATATTAACAATTAATTATTGCAAGTTGTCAATGGTTTTTTCATTTGAATATTTCGTTTGGATCGATGAAAAAGTCAATTATGCTGTTAAAATTAACAATTCCAATTTGGTGAAGAATATATTAAAATTTCTAAATATCAAGTTAACTCAGCTCTAAACAACGCATTTGACAGGAAAAAAATATATGTGCTGGCACCTGAAAACATGCCACGCACTAGCGCAGGTACCCTATTTGAATGTGGGCTGCAGTTGTGTTGCACATCACCAGTGTACAGATGGGACTTGACGGTGAGCGAATATTTTGTTGGGATTCACTAGAACACCCCATACTTACACAAGCATGAAACAATCCGATTCTTGATAGATATAGCATTACGAGAAAGAAAAACCAAACATACTCACATTCAACCTTTTTTGTTCATTCACAAATCTAGGAGGACAAAGTGAAGAATCCGTTTGTAAACTAACACACAATCCAGTTTTCTGGATGTAGCTCCATCTAATTTGTGCTCAAAGTAGTTCAAGTAGAAGCAATGCAGTCAGGCAATAGAATTCTGCACGCGTTGATAGAGAGAAACAACGACAAACGAGTTGAGGAACACAAAGCAGCAAAAGCAAAGGAAGAGCGAGAGCATGATATGATAAGAAAACCAGTCTTTTCGCTTAAACTCCCTTGTCCTCAGTCATCACGTTAGACTAGCTCATCCATAACTTCATCATCTACAATTTCCAGCTAAAGTTATGGATGGTTTTATAACCCATAATGATATAGATGAATATATGCTTGGTATAAAGTGAAGACTCATATTGCCCCATATAATAATTTTGGTTGTAATTAAGCAAATAACACGTTTATAGGTGGCTGACATCATCGTTCCGCAGGAAAAGCCTGTGAGTGTGCGATGCGAATATATCATTGCATTTTTTCTGTTAATTGATTTTTTGGAGAGCTTTCAATTACCCGATCGATCCCTACAACTGCTACACACGAAGAGAAACGTGAAACAGGTTCTATAATTCCATATGTGTAACCGATAAAGTATTGAGATAAACTTTGGTTCCTTTCTTAACATTTTCCTCGTTGATTCACCCTCTTGCTAATGAAACGGAGTGGCAATGGAAGCGTCTAAGGAGGATTGTTGATTTTGATTACATTTTTAGTGAGCTCAGTTTTCTTGTTAATGAGGAAACTTGGATTTGGATGCCAGTGCCCCTCCTCTCTCAGTCATATCATCCTATCCGTTGTCTACTATTTTTATCATCAATAAGACATAATTACTCCCATAAAACTTGTGCCAGACAGTTTCTATAAAGATGGGCAAACTTTTGAAGAGGGAATAGTTTTAAAAGTTTGTGAAGGATTAGGAAATTTAGGCCATTTTTACCTTAAAACGAAGGAAAAATCTAGAAAGCCTGCTGGAACGGGTAGGTGAGCTAGCTCAGCAGAATAAATAATAGCACAGCACGCAGTTTCCCATGTTCTTAGAGTAAACCTTGAGAATAGGATGAGGAACAAAGACAGACAAGTATCAAGGATTGCCGGTCAGATTCAAGGGTCCGTAAGCTGCACGGCTCTTTCATAAGAAAAGAATAATAATAATATAGGGCTTCCAAAAGACTTCAAGGTCTTTACTAAAAAAGAATGCAGAGTCAGTACATGTCATGCTTCATGCTCTACTTTCAGAGAGAAGTCTCCCCGGACTCAAAGAGCTTTTTGCCTAATATGCCAGGTTACATCCGCGTGGCTGACAATCACTGCCAGGCTCACTTTTCAGCTATTTAGGAGAAAAACGTTAGCTTCCAAGATACTCAGGTTGAGAATCTTGACTATCCAGAAACTTTTCAATCTCTTCCGACTATTTTTTCCTTGAGTGGCACAATGAAACTCAATGTTGCATTGGATACGGCCACAGCCATGAATCAGTGGCAATTAGTTTTCAGTTTCTTTAAATGCTTACATCAATGACTTTTATCAGACATCCAGCAAAATGATAAACAACAATTAAATGTGAATCAGACTGTAATTTATTTTCTACTCTCCCATACATACGCAACAACTACAACCAATTCATACGCTTCTTCATACACTCAAAGGAATATGAATTTTAGTACGCAGAAAAATATTTCTTTGTTGCATAATATTGGATATTTTTCCCAGCAAAAGGTCAATTGCGGAAGTACAAGTACATTGCCAGAACATGAAAAGCGGAGTGAGTGTGATGTGATAAGCTGTTGATTTCAATTGAGGCAGATCCAACGTTGCTGACTCGATGCCAAACCAAGTTAGTCATTCATCCCAATCTCACCTTTTGACCACATTATCAGAATCGCACACACAAACACACATGGGAATCTGCAGGGTCATCATTTTCATCATGTTTATCAACTCATACAAAGACTCAAATTATCATGTCTCATCTTATTTCAATATCGTCATCCAGAAGCTTTGAGCATGGACAACAACAACTAGTGTAGTTTGTGCATGTGTGTAGATAATCCAAATAATAAAGAAATGCTAAGGTAATCATTCTTTGTATGACAATCACAGTCACGGTGGTAAGCAACAAACAAGCGAGTGGTTAAACGAGGCAATGGATTCACGTAAACAGCTACTTAGTAATGCTGATGTTAGGTTACATGCCCAAGTTATACATGATACGTCCATCACACTGTTTTCCATGCATTACCTGTGATAAGAGAGAGAGAGACCTTTTCATTCTTGCATGCTGTACATAAGATGATGCAAAAAGAAGCATGGTGAATGATGCGGCAAGAACAATGCTCATCACATCAGCTAAAATATGATATCACAACTCGCAACGCAACAAAACACACAAAAAAGCAGCATGGACTTCCACTTAATGAGTCTAAATCCCGCGACTAGCGCTAGCAACCATCCCCTCTCTTTCATCTCGTTTTTTATGTTTGTTGGTCGATGGAGAGCTTTTGTGGCTGGTCTTGCCTGCCTTGTGCGTAGCAGGAGCGAGAGCACGAGCAGCAGCATTCTGTCTCATTTCAATACACAAATATACATTCTTCTTCAAGGAAGACAAACAGAGGAGACGAGAGTGATATATAAACTACTTTGAGTTGGATGCAATGCAGAGCATGGTAGAAAAATTTGTTTGGTGGTGTGTGTAGTTTTTCTAGGTAGGTACATGATTGTATAATATTATCTGTGCATGAATTGCACCTTGATGCTCGCCTTCTTCCCTTTGTATTGACTTGGAATTGCCTTCCTCCGTCGTTGTGTCCTACTCACACTCATGCCTTTTTTCCTTCTCGTCATCATCTCGTTCGCATCGTCTTCTTTTTTGCTTCATATACTTTTTTATGGTGTTAATATGATGCTGATGCTGCTGCCCTATTGTGAGCAAGCTTTGCTCTCACATGCGGTGTGCTCTGCTCTTGCTTGTTACATATTGGATAGCATACTACATTTCATTTAACCAACTTAGCATACATCTCCTTCATACACAATGCTTCTCGCTTTCCAATTTTCCATGCAGCTCCTGAGCTCTTCTTCGTCAGCCCTGCTCTTGTGTCTTTTTCCTCGCTGAGGCCATTAGTTTTCTCACGCAGATCGTGGCTTACACATTACTCTGTGCTTCAATGTTCTGCTCAAAGTTCCTTTGAATTTTTTTCATCTTTTTTTATTTTTTAGTTTTTCCGTGCTACCAACAGGTAAGACTGATAACCCAATCAATTTATTTTAACATTTTTAATTATCGTCATCTTAACATTATGAGCGTAACTACTGAGCTGGAGTCATGGAGTGCGAGAAGAGCTTCAGTGAAAAATTGTGGTTTGGTTAGTAAAGCGGAGAAGCAACAGAACAAGTGCTAAAAAATGTTGGCAATGGACTACATTCTACATTACACAGCTCTCCCGTAGAGCTGGACAAACCAAAGTTTGTATAAAGTTGGAAATTTTGAGAAAAGAGGTGAAAAATATAGTGGAAATGAAAGCGAAATGGAGAAAAAGTTGAGAAGCATCAAAAGAACCATGTGAAAACTGAGTTTAAAATTAGTGAACCACCAAAAATTGAATGGCGACCAATGGTGTAGAAGAAGGAGAGAAAGAGAAGAGAGCGAGACTCAGGCTAGTGTATCGTCGCATGCAATCCTATGCAATGTTGTAACGCAATGTACCACTACTGCTGCTAGTGGTGGTAGTGGAAGGTGTATTTGCCACGGAATTGGATGGAATGGATGGATAAAAATGTGTCTTCTTCTCGTTACTCAGTGTGTTCCTCATAAAGTGTATTAAAATATATGAGCGTATGCATCATCACATCATATTATTATATTATCATATCATAGGTTGCGTAGTAGTATAGTAGTAGGTGGTGGTGGTCGCTCTACTACTCTAGTAGATTGTACCGTGCTAAGTAGTAAATGGTGTGGTGTGGTGAACGATATAGGAACAACGTGCAAAGCCAAAAAGGCAGACACAAACTACAGACTCTAAATACGTATAACATTTCATCCTAATCTCAGATTAGTTCGTCGTCTTTAAATCAGATTGGATTTTTACATAATATTTTATTGCAAGTTGTTGGCGAAAATATAAGGTTGTTTATCTTCCCTTCATCGTCATCTTATTTTTAGTTAACTAGGCTAACAACATTGGAGCTGGAGTGTTGAGAACATCCAGACGTAGTTAGTATTTTAGCTTGGCTTGCGTTGGATTGGGGTTTCAAGAAACTCCAATTTCCTTACGTGGGTTTTTAAGAAAACAGCCAGAAGGGAAGCAGTTCTCCACGTTGATTTAGAAACTACAGGTTACTCATTCAAATTGGGAAAGGGGACAACATTTCAATATAGTTTGTTGTTGGTATTGTACGCTAATTAACGAGGCTCAGTTATTCATTAGTGAGGTAGGTAGGCAACCTCATCATTTTCATGATGATGACCGATCTCTTATCGCAGAAAGTAGTTTGCAGAGTCAGCTAAAAAGGATGAGTTTTTCAAGCACATTTTTGTTGTTGGCTCAATCCCCTAACTGGCTATAACCGGTTTCTTTATGTTTATGATTGTGGAGGATGTATGTAAATAGAAAAGACTAGTTGAGGTGCTCAGTTTTCGTTCTTGATGGGTGACAACTTCATATCGATCAGTGACATCAGCTTTCTGCTCTCAATTGCCGCAGTTAGTGACCCAAAGTAGTTGAGTTCTAAAAATCAGATTTCTAAAGCATGTGAGTGCCAGCTCATTCATTCGTAAATACGCGCTCCTACCTCATTGTTGCCATTTGAATCAGCAACTCAGCGAGTTTGTTACAGATTGCTAAAATTAGGCATTAGACTTCATAAGGGGATACTTGAGAAGAAAACGCATTTATCATATTTTTATATTGCTTAGGTGATTACAAATTTTACGCTTCGGTTTAGCCATGTAGGTATTTGCGTTACGCAATATTGTTACGTGTCGTCCATAACATTACAGTTTATGAACGATATTATGACATTTATTTTTATGTTCTTGTTTTGTCTCCCGTGAACAAAGAGCACATTAGATTTAGTTGGGCTTGCTATATAACGAGTGCAAATTACAGCACACTTTAATTCGTTTATTGATGTTTTTTGTCATCAACGATAGAATAGTACTGAGTCAGCGTCTGCAAGCTGACATAATCGATTTCATCATCATCTCTCCTCGCTCTGCTCTCTTATACGTCAGTTTGTAAGGTCAACTGAAATCCCTACTGGGTTCTATTCTTTAGCTGTTGCGTAGTCCCCCGAGACATCTCCATTTCCAATTGTCAACATTGCCCAGGGCTCCTCCCTGTTTGTTTAAGCTAATTGAAAAGAGTAATAGAATATAGTGTAAGCAACTCATTTGTTGATTTGGTTTGGCCAACGTTTGATTAATATTTGTCTTTTTTTCACTTTTCTCATTTCAGTTTCCACGTTGGTGGATTAGCGCGTGATGGAGAACTCCTACGGTATAGGTATTACCAACCGCTACTCCTGTTTCCTCTACAGTGATGATGACACCGAGGAAATAAGGCCACAAGAGGAAGAAAGGGAGAAGAAAAAGAAGGGTAAAAGTACAGAAAAAGAAAATCGCACTACGTCAGCTACGACTAAGGAAGCAGCAGCGGAAACTGCTCCTTCTCAGAGTATGAAACTGGTTCCCACATAATATATTCCAAACTTGGTTCTCATTTGTATCTGCTCCCTTTTCGTTTTATATCACGATTATTGTTTTTTTTCTATTTAAAAAAATTTCACATTTCACACTATTCACTATTAACTCGCCCTGTAGTTTATTCCTTTCACTTGCTAGTTGATAGACTTGTAATTTTGTTATTGATTGTGTTGTTATTTTTTTAGTATGCTAATGGTCTTGATTTTTAAAAGTTTTCACTCACTTAACTTTGTAATGCCCAACATAATCATATTGTGTTGCTGCTGGTTTCATACAATCTTTGACTTTTGTTTATGTACTTACGTATTGTTATGATTTTGACTGTGTGCTGAATAGTTGCCTAGTATGATTTCGTATGTTCGGTTATACTCACTGATTTTATTTTGACATAAACAGAAACAGGGTCCACCAATGTCGCCAGGAAAGGAATTAGGGAAACTAACCAAAAGGGAAGTAGTGATGCTGTGAAAACTGGAAGCCGCCCTAACAATGGTGAGCTATAAATATAGTTTATGTTTTTGAAGCTGTGGAAATGAAAATTATGGCAAAAATTATTGATGATGATGATGTTTGCCTTTGTTTAGTTGGTAACGATGCAGGAAACAAACCGAACCGTGGCCCAAGGAACGACCGCCCTCCCTATGACAAAGATCGTGGTGTCAAATTCACTGAGGAAGAACGCGAGGAAAGGAATAACCGAAGGAATCGTGAGGATGCTGGACGGTAAGTATAATTTACCAGATACTTTGAGCATGTTTGCGGACCTGTGAATAACTTTTATGTTTTGTGTTTCAATAGGGAATTGCGAACTGATTCCGAATTTGGAGCACGAACTGGTTCTCGAGGTGGTCGTGGAGGCGGTGGCGGTGGATTCCGAGGTGAAAGACGTGGGGGAAGTCGCGGCGGACGTGGTGGACCTGGTGGCGGCGGTACTGGTGGCCCTGGTGGTGAACGAGGTGAACGTGGTGAACGTGGTGAGGGTGGTAGAGGTGGCTTTAGGAAACGAGAATTTGACCGACAATCTGGATCTGATAAAAGGTAATATTGCTTTAAATGAGTTGACGGTGGGATTTGTTAGTAAGTAGTATGATTCACAACAAGACGATAATCATGGACTTGATTTTTTTTTCTCCAGTGGAGTGAAACCGGTTGACAAACGTGATGGTGCTGGCTCAAGGAATTGGGGCACGTACAAGGATGATTTAGAGGAAATTAGTGGTGGAAATCAAACGGCTGGTGAAGAAAGTGCTGAAGACAAACCCAAGGATCCTGAACAAGTAGAAGACAAGTAAGGATCTTTTTCACTTGTTGTTAGTATATTGAAATTAGATTTTGGGGTTAAATGAGAGTATTCTTTGTTTGTTTACAGGGAAGGTGAAAATGAAAAAGAAAACCAAGGTGATGCTGCCAACGGACCCCCAGGTGAAGAACAACCAAAACTCATGACTCTGGACGAATGGAAAGCCCTGCAGGTAAAATTAATTTTTTATGCAGATTTAAGCTAAACCACAAGAAATGGAACAATTCTTTGAGATCACAATGATATTTCTTATGTAGCAACCACGACAGAAACCAGTTTTTAACCTCAGGAAACCCGGTGAAGGGGAAGACTTATCTCAATGGAATAAAATGACTTTGATCAAAAAAGAAAAGGAAGAAGAGGAGGAGGAAGAGGAAGAAGAAGAAGAGGTTAGTAATCTACTTGAGTATATTTGTAATAGATCCTAGGGCTACTTGCAATGCAAAGATTGACTAATCGCTTAAATTTCTTTGTGTTCAGGAATACGACTGCCCCCAAAGAGCTGGACGACAAAAACAGGTTTTGGAAATTGACTTTCATTTCACCGACTCCCGACGTGGCGGCAGTGAGAGACGTGGTGGCCGAGGTGGACGCGGTGGTGAACGAGGCGGTGAACGTAAGGACTTCATCCCACTTAATCCATATTCAACAATGGCTCAAGTGAAGTCGCTGTAACATTTGAATTATAAATTTAGGTGGTGGTCCCGGCGGTGGCGGTGAACGTGGTGATCGTGGTGATCGTGGGGATCGTGGAGATCGCGGTGATCGTGGTGGACGTGGTGATCGCGGTGATCGTGGTGAACGTGGTGGTGAAGGAGGAGCTGGCCGTGGCGGAGACGGTCCTCGTGAACCAGCACGAAGCCGAGGTGGATTCAAGAATTTCAGAGGTGGACGCGGTTCTGGTCGTGACGTAAGTGTATTTAAAATCAGAAACACCGATTTCATTGTATTGGATCCCAAAGGAGAGCCCGATGTTAATATTTCTGTTCCCTTCTTACTTTTCCAGGATCGCCCAACACGTCAAGCTGCCCCCAAGGTAGATGATGTCAATGATTTTCCGTCTCTGATGGGTTAAACCTTCAAAACCAGGCTCTGTTTTTTAGAGTATAGAAATGCTATTCTGTTGTTATATTCAATAACTTTTACCGCTGATCCTTACTCTAACGACTTCTACTATCTTATCATCATCATCAATTCAAAGGAAACAAAGTTTTAGTAAACTTTTACATAGTTACTTCTTACTGTCACCCGTATCTTTGAAAAAAAAACTGAAATTATTACGAACGCATTAATATTGCTAGCTAAGCTAACAGTTACAATATTATAATATTTTTCCGGGTGCGGGCGACAGCTAATAACCAATATTTGATTCTAATACTTAGAATTATATGTTCTTCTTGAATTGCACGCTGTTTTTTAAAATATACGTTACACTAAGAAGACGTACCTATTTTCTCGTCTGTCGGTGTTTCTCTGGTTTAATATTTTATATTATTACAAGGTGGTCTTGCAGTTCTTAATATACTTATATGTACTACAAATTTCCTGACACTTGCCTATGCATCAAATGGTTCAGGTAAAAGAAAACTTGAGGAGAAGAAGATACAATTGAACACTGTAGATTCTTTATAATATATTGTTGTACCTCGTTCCATGAGTTTAGAAAGATTACTGATTACTTATAAGTAAAAAAAACAATGTTTACAATACATACTACAACTATGTAGCAACTCAAGTTACATACCTACATCTAAAACTAATTAAGAGTTTAGCTAATTAATTACAGCTACTGTAATTATTGTAATGTCGTCGTCACGTCAGTCACTGTCAGTTTTTTATGAAACTGTGAAACCGACTGTTGACTACATACAGTCAATTTTTTCTAAAGCTTAGATGCTTAGATTATTAACGGTAGTCGTAGGTAGGTAGCCTAGCCTAGGTTAGGAATTTTTTTAGCAAGTAAATATATATACTACTTTTACTGAATCGCTGGTCAAATTGTATTCGTCGGTACACGATTAAGAGAAAACTGATCAATATCTTATGTTATAATTCACATCACACACACTTACACTACATGATATATATTACACACATGCGAATACAGTTATATGTATTAATTGTGGATTGAAATTATGTTGATTGTGTATGTATGACTGGGCAATAGAGAGGAAGAGGATGGTTGATGGAAAAATAGTAATATGCGCGAATGCGTCAGGATATTATTGAATGATGCAAAAAAAAATATACACACACACATTAACGTGGGATCTCTAATGAATACGTGAAGTTGCACTCTGGCCATTTGTTTAAAAAAGTAAATCGAAAAAAACCGTAAAATGGTATTTGAAGGGATGCTAAGATGTATAGCAACGACACCACTTTATATAGATGTGAAAAGCAGGGAAAATATTTGAATTGATTTGAATTGTATAAACGTCAAAAAAAAAGTTGAAAACTAACTCTCAAATGAATTGCATTCTTTACTCTAAATACAAATCTAGCAGTCCGTTCGTTGTCATTTTACAATATAAAAAAATGAGTACTTGAGTCATTGAAGCCGCAGTCTTATATATATGGATCCAATCATATTGCTGAACTGAAAACTTCGTCAATATAACTAGTGTTCTATATATTAATTACATACCTTAAACAATAGAACGTAACAAGTATGAATTATATGAGCAGTGATGATTGGTTTACTAAAAAAAACAATGTTCAACAATGTTAATAATATCATATATAAATGGAAGGTAGAATGATGAAATGAAATGAAAGGGAAAAAATATGTTGGATATAAAAAAAATGTTACATTACAAAAAATTTCAAGGGGCCAATGCCTCCATTCATTGCAGCAAAACTTGAGAAGGTTGACGGTAGAATCGCGAGAGTTTTTTTTCGAATTCAAGCAAAAACACAAAACATGGCGTTTGATATAATACTGCATAAATTCTATATAGATGGGTGTATTTTGATGGTAACATTAATTGATTTGCTTCACACAATGAACTATGAATTTATAATACATTACCTACATGATTGTATATTAGATTATATTACAACTAGTTAATAAAACCAAGGAAAAATCGAACTGATAAGTCAGTTTTTAAAATTGTGTTTGAAAAGGGAGGTTCAGGCTACTAAATGAAGGATGAAGATTTTTTAAGTGGGAGTGTTTAACAAAGTCACGAGCGATGAGTTTAAATGGTGATGGTAAAAACTGTGAACATTATCAAAACCGGTACGACAAATTTTCAAATTCTTCAATGCTTCAATTTCCAGATCAGTTCCATCATCGAATCGAATCGGAAACAAAATTTAAGAGTGGGTTATAAAAAAAGCAAGGCAAACGTAACATGATAATGCGATTATGGTCGATAAATAAGAAAAAAGAAATGGATTTTGGTGGTAAATGTAATTCTTATAAGACAAAAAAAACACACACACATTATTATTATTATTACTTATTACTTAAAATCTAATACGATATAAAAAAAGAATCAATTGTTACTTATTATGTGGATTGTGTTTCCTTTTGATGGATAAAAATATATATATATCGTTTTTTGGTAATCTACTCTCTGGAAATGTATTGAGAAGCTTGTAACGTAACTCATCATACAATTTAATTCTTTGCAATTAATGGGCCATGTATGTATGTATCATTCAATCAATTTGATATGCATATATATATAGTTATGATGATCGAATTTTTCAGTTTGTAATTTTGTTTTTTTTTGTTTGTTCTTTTTCGTAAATAGAATACATAAGTCAGCCTAGATAATTAGGTGTATAAGCCTTGAAACCAGTGTCTGCATTTAAGTTCATTTTACATCACATTATGTAAAACACAGTGTCTTTAACTTTTCGGTTTTAGCTCGCTAGAGATTGGTTTGGTTTGTAGAGAAGGTGATTTTGTTTCTCGACAGTTAACCATTGGCATTCGCGTGAGTTGGGTGAGGAAAAACAATCTTTTGGTGTTTCTTTATTTGTTTGTTTAAAAATGATTATTGTATTACGTATCGGAATATATTATGGTAGTTTTTAAAAATACCCTAAATTTGTTAGGTGATTTAATTGGTGAGAATAAAGTGAGTGACAACAATACTTTACGTATCTTCCATATACATGTAAATGCTAAGTTTGATGTGCTTCATTTTGTTTTTATTCTGCCTTTCATTTCATTTGTGCTTAAATTTCATGCACGGAATATACACTCAAGTTGCTGTTCGAAGCCACATTTGGTCAATTTACTTCCGTTTTCCGCCGTAAACACCATTGATCAAACTAACGAAACTAACTATCGTAAGTTTCTTGCATACACATGTAAAATTATGTCTTTGTTTTCATCAGTAGCTGGCGTTGCATCTGGTTTGATGGTAGATGAAGTTTGATATGATGCTTCTGGGTAGAAACCAATTCCTGGATTTACAGCAAACGAGACTACCAATCAGATCATTCCACTGGTTAGGTTATTTCCAGTCAATCTGACTTTACTTACGACACCGTAGCATTCATTCCAATGCCTGGACCACTTTACAGCTTGCATATTAGTAGTACAAAAAACTGTAAGATCAAAAACCCATGCTTGCTGTGTGCTTTTAAAGGCCAAGTATTTTTATCCCATTGGCTCGTGGGGCAAGCTGAGATTGACTCAAAACGGTTTTAGCTTCTAACTGTAACGCCGATTCTGTTTTGATTCCAATTCTGGTAATTTTTTTAAAAAAATCCTTAGCAAAGTCAGTACTGCCTCTTGTAATTATCACAACAGTATTTCCGACACCAAACCAGGAAAAAGTAGGTGAGGTATATGCTGTACCGTTTTGTTTCTCGGAGTTTACACATCGATTACCCAAGCCTGAGCTACGGCAAGTTGTACGACAACACCTGAGACCTGTGAGCTGAGTCAGCTTGCCACTATCTCTATTGCTACTATGTGCTATAGGTTGTATTTGTATATTCTATATCCGCATCTGTTCTCGCAACCTTTTCTGCATATCAATTCATGGCTTTCGTGTAGTAAATAGTCGGCAGGATTACTTATGTGGACCTGTCAATCTCTTTCCTCACTTTTTACTTTTATTGACATGTCAGGATGATTTGATCTAGTATAATTATCTAACAGTACTGTAACTGCAAAATCCGTTTGATAGACGATTCAAACTTAGCTACCAGTAGAGAAATAGGTTTAACTTTATTGCATTTTACGAGAGATTATGGTAAGCAATAAAATTCGTGAACTGTCAACGTGTCATGTTTGGCAATACTTTGTTTACATTTCATTCCATCTCATAGTTTTTAGTCATACTTTTCTAAATATTGATCATTGATACTTTACCTAACTAGTTTTTCTTTGAATACACAAATATCCCAAGTTGGAATCTGTAGCTAATTGTGTCTACTTTTTGTAGGTCTGTCTGTTTCGACACTGATTTTGTAAACTCAGATTACAAAACAAACATGATCTCTTCCACTCGTTGGCTTTAAAAGTGTGTCCCAGTCATTCGAACTGGCTGAGCAAGTCATGGAACCCTGATGTAACCGGTGTGGTGCTTACATGAAGTCATTTTTAATATTGTAGTGAAACACGTAGATTTTAGTTTCGATTTTTAAACACGTGTACAACACAGAGTTTACTGTTGTAAGTTTACACTTTTACTTTCACAATTAAATGAAGTTGTTGACATCCAAATAACGCAAGTTGATTCTTTAGAGTATCGAGTTTCGTCCTGCCTAGCTATGGGTCTCAATTGTAGCACTTTCAAGCAGGTTGAAAGCAATGAGTACCTGCAAAGGTTTTGTGGACCTGAGTCAGTCTCGCATAACGATCCGTTGTGGAACAACTTGTTTTCACACTCGTTAAGCCCTTTATTTACCAAGTAAGTAGGATTTGACTTCTTACCTCCATGTTTTTAATAAGAAAGATGATTGCAATACGGAGAAGACAATAGCATCATCATATGTTTTTCGAATGTTTCAGAGATGACTACATGTTGTTGGATGGTCATTCGGAGAATCTCCGTAACCAATTCATTATCAACAACTTGAGCACAAGAAACCTCTCCGCCTTGATCCAAGTTTTTGCTTCGAGGGCCAAAGAACTGAGTCTCTCCGTCCAAACTGTTGAGTAAGTACCACTAAACGTGTTTTTGCTTTATTTATGTCTTGACAAAGTTTATTTATGTCTTGGTGTCCTTTCCCAGCTCTATTTTTATTTGGCAAACATGCAATGCTCTATCCCTGATAAAGGTACAAGAAATGTGCTTCATTTAAATTAAGTTTAATGACATATTTGGTCTGATGAGGTGTTCTTGTTTTTCAAAGAAAATGGAAATGCTGAGGGTCCGATCATCGATGGAGACATTGATATACTAGAAGTATTAGCAGAGCAGAGTGTCAAGATCATCACAGAAATACCCGTGAAGAGCCTTACATACGTTTTGCACTTGGAGGCAGTTAACCTCCTCATTATATTAACGTCAGGTCAGATGTATTGGCCGGTTCCTGCTGCCAAACTCTCTGCATTTAGGTTAGCTTACTGGAAACTGAAAAAGAAACTGAAGGCGGATGTAGGTTGTATAATTTAAGTTTGTTGTGTGTGTAGAGTCATTATGTTGGGTTCTCCCTCAAACTCAGCAGCACTGATTACCAAGGCACTCCTTCTAAACTATATGGATCAGGTAGCACCACCAAATCCTCTCTTTCAACGAGGGGACGATGATTCCGGAAGCATTGTAATTGGGATGGCAAGTATGGCTGAGTTATAAAGCAAAAACATCAAAACAAAAAAAGCATCGTTAAATCGGAAAATGTAGCATTTGGAATGATTTTTGAACAGGTGGATTCTGGAACATTTTACGGAGTTCCGTTGGCCTCGGCAATGCAGATGACGGGGTGATGAGTGAGTACAAGAAGCACAATTTGGCTAGTCAGTCATTAAACCTGCTCCTGATTCTTACGAATCACTGCACTTGTTTGGGAGAGGATTCTCTCAATATTTACCAGCATTCTTTGATTACCTTAGGAAATGATGCTGGTAATTTGACATTGTCATTGTTCCTAGTTGTTGTTAGGAAAGTGTCCTTTTTAAAGTTTAAAAATTGGGTGTTTGCTTACAGGTGTGCAAAACGAGGACGCATTGGCAGCCCCAGCAGTCGAAGAACTGTCATTGTTCAAGCTTAACTACTCGAAACTATATGAGGTCATCTGCACAAAGATAGATCAAGATGAAACGACACTGCTCTTGTATACACTAGTCCATCGCAACAGTGGCTTTAAGTCTTACATTATGGCACGTTCTGATATTGAGCAGTTGGTAAGAATTTAAGCAGACTCACAACTAATTATAGGAGTAATTATTTTTAAGTACTTATTTTGGGATAAATCTTGAAGGTGCTTCCAATGTTAAAAACGCTCTACAACGCTCCCACCAGTGCATCCCACCACATTTACATGAGCCTTATAATCATGCTGATATTGAGTGAGGATGCCCTTTTTAACCAGCAAGTGCACGATATTGTAAGTTTCCATTGAAAAAAATAAGTAGCATCTTTTTTCACAGCCATTTCATAACATTTATCTTACGACTTTTCAGCTTTTGAAAAACATCACGTGGTACACGGAACGAAACCTCACAGAAATTTCGTTGGGTGGGCTCATCATCCTCGTGATTATACGAACAATTCAGTACAACATTCTGAAAATGCGCGACAAATATCTCCACACAAATTGTTTGGCTGCCCTCGCAAACATGTCCTCCAAGTTTAGGTCTTTACATCCTTACGTAACTCAGAGACTGATTAGTTTGTTTGAAACGCTGGCAAAGCGTCACGCAAAGCTCCTCAAGAAACTGGATGAGTCTCCAGGGGAAGGGAGTCGAACTGAAGAGGAGCAAGCTAGTGAAATGGTAAGTGGATTGCGGCTTAATATATATTCTTGGCCGCGATTTATTATCATCATTTTATTATTGATTTATAAAGGTTCAAGACATTAACGTTCTCGAGGAAGTTATACGGATGGTGTTGGAAATTTTGAACTCCACCCTCAGCAACCAGCTGGCGCACAACAACCATCTAATTTACACCTTGCTCTACAAGAAGCACGTATTTGACGCTTACCGACATTACGATACCTCACAAGACCTGGTGTATAACTTGGATTTGGTATGTTTGACTGTGTTTATTACTGTGTTCACGTGATTCATTAAATACGCTGGCACAGTTAGTAATTTAACAATTCCCATGGTACATAACAGGTAATAAACTACTTTACAAAAAGACTTGGGGATGAAGCAAAGGACTTGAGCGTTAATGAAGTGATGGATCGAATCCAGGATGGTGTTTTGCATTGGTCTCCAGAAATCCTACGGGTAAAAAATGCAATGATCCTAAAATGTCACGCGTTTTTTGTGGCCAACTAAAACTTTAATGCTTAAAAATTCGTTTTCCAGAAATTTGGCGATCTCAAGTTTCGTTACGTGGAGGAAGATCAACCTGAAAATTTTTTCATCCCGTACGTCTGGTCGCTGGTGTATAAGCGATCTGGTCTTTACTGGTCACCAATTAATTTATCAATATTTGGTTCAGAAAATGAGTACATGGTCTAAACTGTTGTTGATTTGTGATCTATGATTTATACAACTATATTAATATGTAATACAGGCTACTTTTGTTAATGAATTCAGTGGGGTTGTGTGCAAGTGTGTGTAACTATAAACCAAAGTTTTAAATCCTAAGAAATATCTCCTGCTGTTTTATAAACACCACATATTTTAACGTCCGGTTCACGATTATCTAATCATCTGTAGTTTATTTTTATTATGAAAAAAGGCAACATATATTGAGTAAACTGTCCAATTAACGGTATTCGTTCCCTCCCCAACAAACGGCGCATGCATGTATGCATAAATAACTTATATTATGAGTATCTGTGTCAACCCAAATGATTCATACAGTTTATGTTTGTATCCGAAGAATTTGACATTACACCGTATTTTAATATTATTCAGAACTTTCAAGTTTAAAAAATATTTGAGTGTTTTGCGTCTCTCCGAGCATGTTGTAAAATGCATCATGGTTAAAAATCTATAGAAAAGATAATAAAGACAAGATAGTATACAAAATTCAAACTGAAGCTAAACAACAAACGCGTATTTTGCGGTATTAACAATATGCGAAGTCGACTTTTATTCATAAACGTTATATTACGTACGAGCGGCGATGACACATGACATTTGACATGACAATTCAATGCAAAAATTATTAGTTAACATTATTGAAATAACGATTTCGTAGAGTATAATACGCAACAAGGGTGAACCGGGGTTGAAACCTCTGTGCCCTCATAAAAGGATTTGGATTCAATTAAAGACAAACTAAAAAAAAATTTCACAACTCATATTTTCAGTTCAAAGTTTACCCAACATAAAATAACATAAAAGGCTCAAGCTACAGGAACAACATATAATATAGTAGCAGCAGTAGTACAGTACATGCATCATACACATACGAAGATCTCTGGTCCTAGCTTGTTTTTCTTCTCCCAATCCATCACACAAGACACTCTCTACTCTAAAAAAAATTATGTTAAACACACGCGTTACGAATGTATGCACAATATTCTGGCATCTCTGGTAACTTATTCCAGCTATATTGTATATAAATTACAATTTGTTTCCCTTTCTAAACTTAAATGGAATTTAAGTATAGCCAACTAATTGTAAATAAGGTTGATGGATATTTTGTCTGAGGTTCTTTTTTTTCTGAGGAAGACTTAACGGCGATGATACGGGCTCAAGGCATTTAAAATATGATTGTAGATCATAATAATAACAAGGGAATGAATTTGAACTCAAGCTTGTACATCCTATACAAATGAACTAATTATGTCACCCATTCCTTTGTTTCCCATTCCTTCACACTGATTATCTACTCTACTCTTTTATGTAAAGAAATCACGATAGTTGTTTGCTACAATATTAATATATTTACATATCATATCGTATCATAAGTTTGCTGGTAAAATTGGTTAAAATCTTTTTTCTTAGTCGCTATGGCGTGTTCTTAACAACGGAAGTGGATGCTGTGTTTCATTACATGACGCAGTGTCGGTTGTTTGGATTTAGGGGGATGAATGGGAAATGACTTGACTGAGTTGAGTGAGAGTTGGGGCCTCATCTAGGTCAGAATAAGTGCATCCATCGAAAATAATATACAAATGCTATATTGCTACTCTACTACATTATTAGCTTAGTCGAGTGATTCTTACTCAGCAAATCCTGATTGCTCCCTCTTTACCATGAATAGCTAAATCTACAATTAGTCTATGTTTCGTTGATGGTTTTAAAACCGTAACAGTTATGTCTAGTCTATGATTATAGATAGGACCTTTTAAGCATTTCCATTTAGTACACGTTATCATAGCAAACCACCTATGAAACAGAGATGATATACATTAATGTGAGTGACCTTCAACTCAAGATGAGGTGGTGTGATGTGAAAAGACGTGATACCAACTTTCATCGTCCACTAAAACTCTTATACAAATGCACTTATCGGTACAAACATACAATATTATGTAGACACAAGTTGCTGATGCACATATTTTTTGTACAAGTGCAAAAAAGTGTTATTACAGTAGCTTAAAGCGCCAGATCCAATGTCCTCAATTGAAGAAAGTGAGTGTTCTGACGGTGGGCTTCCAATTCCAAACCCAACCAGCCATAATCAAGATTCAATTTCAAAAGTAAGAGGTTCGTTTAAATCCTAGCCAGTTTCCGGCTTTCGAAGAAGGAAGGAAGAAGGAATGGAGTGCAAGAAGAGCGGAGCGTACCTCTATAACGCTTGATGCATTCTTAATGAGATGCCACTAGAGAAAGAGGACTGATAGCTAATCACAGTGGAACAGAGAGACCAACTACACTAATTTTTTTTAGCACCAAGAACACACTCACAGTTGAATGTAGGATTCACACAAAATGCGCAGTTAGTTTGCTGCACTACGTTGTTTATTACATATTGGAGAAATGGCACTACGCTTCAAAGAATCACACAACAACGACAGTAGCGTTGTCTTGAACCTCCGACCGGGGGAGGGGGAGTCATTGGAGCAAAATAAGCGTGTACACTGATATTTGGTAGATGATTCTAGGAATTTAGGAAAAAATCTTATCAATTTCAACAAATCTACGAGTTATGCTTGAGAAATTGAGAAGGAAAAATCAAAAAGTACTCACACGTAGTCGTCGTATCCCCGCCCGAGTAATTAGTTGACAATCGTATAGCTCGATTCTCTGCAAATTATGACACGAAACCAGATGCTCCAAAGATGCGTCCGTTATTAGTGGACAGTTGTCCAGCTCCAGTACAGTTAAATGTTCGGCGGCACAAGGAGCCATTCCTAGTTGCCGGATCCCATCATCAGTTATCAGCTCACAGTGTGATAAAGTCTATTAAAAATGTGAAATTTGATAAACAATTCACTCCAAATATTATTTTGAAACTTTATACGTTTTTACTCACAAGTTGTTCCAACCGAGGACAACCAGCTGCTAAATACGTTAACGTGTTGTCTGTGATAAGTACGCAATCCTCTAAATCCATTTTTTCCAGATAGTGACAATTCTGGAAGATAAGTTAAATGCATATTTATTTTGCGTTAGTGTTAACACTGCATATATTGTAAGATATTCGATGACTAACGCGTGCCAGTGCTTGAAAGCCATTGTCGGTAAACTGGGAGCAGCCAGCAGCTTCAAAGGTAGTTAACTTATGACAGTACTGAGCTAGCGCTAATAGAGTTGCATCAGTAAGGTTTGGGCATCCCGATATACACAAGTAGTGAATGTTTAGACAGTTTTGTGCTAATCGTTGGATTGCCTCATCCGTCAAGGCCTAAGGTTAAAAAGGAGACATGCTCCATTAATCAAATCATCGAGTTGTGGAACTGTTATGTAATCAGTTAAAAGAAGTTTTACTTACGGCAGCATAGTTGAAGTTAACTACTTCCAGGAGAGGACATTGAGTAGCCAAATGAATCGCAGACTCATTATCAACGAACATGCGACCTTTAGCAATGAAATGCC
This sequence comes from Orchesella cincta, assembly GCA_001718145.1. Taxonomy (NCBI): domain Eukaryota; kingdom Metazoa; phylum Arthropoda; class Collembola; order Entomobryomorpha; family Orchesellidae; genus Orchesella; species Orchesella cincta. Next base: position 22,244 of record LJIJ01000198.1, on the reverse strand, counting down.
GTAGTTTGGGACAACCTCTTGCGAGCAAACCTACACCTGCAATGGAAGAGTGAATAAGAACATTAAATGACTAGCAATGCAGCAAAGGAGAAAGCTCAAATTCCACGGTACCTTTTTCACTTATATTGTCACACCACGAAATGTTGATATGAGTGAGATTTGGACACCCTTCCGACAGAGCCTTAAGCGACTCATCAGTGATATTTGAGCAAGATGCCAAATCCAGTCTCTGTAACTTACGTCCATTACGACTAAGACTTATACAAGTGCTGAAAAAAATGACAAATAATTCTCATGTGTAAGCTACTACAATTTCCTAATGGAACCAGTACATTTATATGATATGCTGTTATACGCATCAGTTATCTGCTTGCACTCCTCCAAGTTCAACACTTCGATGTTTGGGCACTGTTCGGAAAACGTTTTCATAGCATTATCTCCAACAGACTGGCATCCTCGGAGGCTCAGCTTTTTCAAAAAGCCTCCAGATCTCCTTGCAATGTTTTCGACGACAGCACCCTAATAAAAGTATTTGTTCATTATTTAACCTCTCCCATCTATATTTGACTTTATTGGACTTTGAACCAATGAGAGTAAACCGATACCTCGATATCCGTTTGGAAATTGAACAGATCTATCTTCTGCCAATTGCTGCCATCCAACGCCAAGAGATTCCATGGTTTGGAGACTTGAGCGCATCGGCACAATGCTGGTACGTCCAAGTAAGAAAAAATCCTAAGGAGCAGCTCTTTTGGAAGCTTTTGATTTATTAACCCTTCCTCCTCCATGCAGACTCGCGTTTTCTGAGAGCCACCCAAAAAAACAATTACAGAGTTAGGATCATTCAATCAATTGGAAACTATACTTTTTAGCATTACAAAATCAAAAATTCTTACCGGCACATTAAACTGTGATTGTTTCATTAGTCTTCCTCAGAAAACTGCAGCCGAGTCATGCAGTCAGTTGACGGGAATGGAGGAGAGCCGACAATTCAATTTGGAACAGTGGGAATGACGATGAAGACTGAAATTGAAACAGCTCAACTCACAACACACCGCACAGAGCCACATTTAGGATTTACAACGGTTGGGTTTGGTCCTCTTTGAAAAGAAATTATGAAGGGTGCTCCGAGTCTCATCCAACTCTATTTTCCAATTAGCCATCCAACTCAACTCCTCTCCACTAATCACATCACCATGTAAAAATCCGCTTTATATACCTTCTCAAAGTTTTAGGTTCACAATTTCCTAAAGATCAGTCACCGTTCTCGAAAGGGCTTCCACCTTACTCACGACACTACCATAATATGAGATCATAAATATAGTTTCTCATTTCGCTCTCGTAAAATGCATAGGCTCTTCTAAACTACCGTAGAACACAATGCAGGAGAAGCTGAAACCACCCTGAATTAAATTGGAGAGAATGTAGCAGCAGCAGCAGCGTCCAAAAGCAACATAAAATCTATACTAACCACTGGTGATTATACTAGTTATTACATTTATCACAACGAGCTGCACACTTGTTTAGCAACCTCAAGACCTGATTTATTTATAATTATAAGGATTATCAATCATGAACTCAACTCTTCGTTCCACCCACTAATTTGGATACAGCCAAACTGCAGCCTTGCACTCCACTCCACTGGCAACCTGTGTCATTCCACCTTTGACCTTTTATAAACGAACAAAATGATGTACACAACTTGTTATTTATCTCTTTTCTTCTCTCAACAACCGCCGAACAGTGTTGGTAAGCCTGAGGCTGGCAAACAACTATGTATGCTCAGCTTGTGTAAAAATATGATGAAGGTATTGGTAATTAACTGTTTAGCTTCTTTTTTTTATGGATGCTCATTCTATGTCAGCATAAAAACTCAGCATCTTATTTCACGTGAATGTCTCATGAGAAACGCTGTAACTAATACGTGAGGAAAGAAAGAGTCCCTTTATATTGTGGAGGAGAAAATCCAGGAATTTTTTCCCCATTAACAACATCTCTCTGTTCTTCTTCTTCGTCTGCTCTCTCCTTTCAATCAATCATTGCTCATGTTCCCTATTGTATTAGGTTGCTTGAAAGAGTTTCTGCTGTGCAAAAGGTTGACAAAATGTTTCCACATTTCTTTTTGACAAAGGAGGATGATGGGATGACAAAGGATGGGAAGTATTATTATGAGGCTAAAAACCAGGCTTTTTTATATGCATCCTGAGGATGATGATGCTGTTATGTGATGATATGATGATGATGCTACGCACTTAGAAATAATTGACATCTCACTGAAGAACAGCTGTAAACATATTCCTTTTGTAGTCCACCTACCACTACTCCTCACTGGTGTGAATATGCCTAAGGATGTACGTACGTTGTTTGTGTGATGGGAAAAGAAGTACATTGTACAGATGATTTTTTTCCTTTTCTTGTTGTGAAGTTGCAGTGTATACTTTTCTCATGTTGATGTAATGATGATGATGATGATGATGATCTATTCCAATGTAAACCAATAATATGAAATGCTTTGTTGGCTATATGCATTGTATTGGGGAAATGGAACTAGATGAAAGAAAGTATATATATGTTGATGCATTGTACGCTGACGAACGAGATGTTTTTTTTCGCTAGGATTTCAGTTCATGCATTAAACTACTTATGTGAGTTTTGTAAGCTCGTACCTGGGTGAACTTGGACTCGACTCGGTTCATCTCATCAGGCTTCTCTAGGTGTGCATGTGTGAGCCGTTCAAGACATGAGAACTACTCATGCTTTTTATTCTCAACTTCTTTTCATCCATGATGAGGGTTATGACTTATGACATGAGGTAAAGGAGCTAAGCTGAAACGGGACGTTGGTCAATTCATATTAATTTTCTTAATTAGCAATCAATGGATAAGTTTTAAATAGATCTGGAGTAAAAAACAATGTGATTGCTTTTAAGAATTCAATTTTGATCAAAGCATACCGTTTAAACCCACTCCGTATTTTGCTTTTTCATGTAAGAATTTATTAAATGTCGGAGCATATCAGCATAAGTAAGGACGTGGTATTTCATCCCACCACAATGGATTTCATTGCACTCCTCCTGTTCCGAATGTAGCGTTGCGATGTTAGTTTAGTTTCGGGTGTCATTTGCATACAGCCAAAATAATTCCTGAAATTGTTGGGTAAAAGGAAGCAACCATGTTTTGATTTGTTTGGCTTATGCAACATTATGTAAATTCTGCGATGCCAGCATTCTGCCTTCGCCATCGCTTCGTCTTTAAGTAATTTCCAAACAAACGATTAAGTTTAAATATATTTTGAAGGGAAAGGGAAAATGGGCTCATTCCAACTTCACCGTTCTTTCCAAATAGTCGGCCGAGTGTTTAACTCTGTTGAGGTTTTGTCTGATTGCAAATTGTAGTTCCTGGTTTTAGATAACGAGTATTTCCAAGCGTAATTAGCTAGAGGTAAAGGTATCATTACGTGATAGTTGGTTCCGTGGCTCACAATGCCCCCTTATGTGAATATCCGGGTTACAGGACCGAAAACCTTGGTACCCAAAGTATTTTCAGTTCGGGAGATAGAGTGTGATGTTAACTGGACATGGATTCAGTTTTTGCATGAAAAGTGTCTACTGACCGAGGTAAGTGTCTTTCTTATGATAGTGGAACTAATTGGTTATGTCTCATGTATAAGTTTGTATTTGTACCTTGTTTACACAAGTCCTTCCTAATGTAACATTTTTTTTGGATTAATTACAGGTCAAACTGACTGATCAGGTGGTCGTGAGGAAGGCGTCTTGTTCCGTTCGAAGCTCATGGGAAGCGAATCTAGGAGATTATGTACGTATATTTAGGTTACTATCTTCTATTACTTCACCAAATTCAATATTCCAGTTACAATTAAATGTATTTTAGGTGAGAGACTTTATAAACAACTACTCTCGGATCCGATCTTCGTACACGGTTCGCTTGACCATGAAAATGAAGGCTCCAAAGCAACGTCCCGTGATCCGCCCTGATGCCAGTGCAGTGCGACGAACCGACAACCGCGTTTATCGTGTTCCTGACAGCATCGCGTCTTCCGTGAAGAATCATGTGAGGAGTACTACTCCAGGGAGTAGTCCTGGGAGTGGTTCCAACTCTCCTAGTTTCACCTTCAAGGCTCCGTTTCCGAAGAAGCCAAGGCTAGACTCACCTGAATACCAGCCTCGATTGGAATTGGAACCACTTGAGAATTGTAGCACCATGACGGCTGACACCGATGTAAGAAAAAAATTCCCCCTCTATCATACGCATTTCGATTCTCAGTTTGTTGTTTGCGACTGCATCTTTACAAAAATTCATAAAATTAGCATTAAAAATGTCTAGGATGACGATGTTCGAAGTGTTACCACTGTAATGGAAGTAAGGGATCTGAAGCGACATGGGATTAACCACAAGATGTTGAAACCGATTGTCCTTAATCGAATCGGAGCTATGAGTAATCCAGAGGTAGTATTACAATATTATACACGTGTTTGCATAAATATCTCGGATGGATTATGCATAATTATGACTGTTTTCTTTCTTCGATACAGTTGGTTATAAGGTGACCTCATAATTCTTTTCATTTTAGTTGCTTCGAATCCAAAACGAGTTGGAGTTGCTTGTGGCTGATCAAGCCTGGCACCGACTAATCTACCGGGTTCCAAGAGCTGCGCATCTTCTGGGCAACATCTTTGGCATCCAAACTATTCCTGAAGAAGACAGTGACTGAAGGGTGTTTTGCTACGTCTCAGTGTAAATGAAACTCACATATTAATTTAATAATGCAGCATGTAATATGTGAATGTACTCAGCTTCTAGTAATACACTTTGAGAAAGATGCAAAGGATGCCTGAAGTTTCTGGAGAAATGCGTATGTCTATTTTCTTATGCAAAAATAAAGTGGGACTTCATTATTTCATTATTTGAAAGAATTTATGCTGTTATTACTTTGAACCTCTTTCTCATTCCTTTCTGATTAAGACTATGCAAATCGTTTGGAAGGCAAGACTGTTTTCAAGTGTTGACTTATTCTGCATTTTAAGTTCCACCTGCACTCACTCTAATGCATTGCATTGTCATTCCAGCTCCATAAAAGTTGTGCACACCCAAGTTGCAGTTTTATGATTGCGAAAGGCTCTTTTATGCAAATGTGCAGAAATTTATAGCAGGCATTTATAAAAGTTGTTTGCATTGCTTAATCCCAATCGATTTGGGTTTCACATTCCTTCAAGCTAACCAATTTAGTGCATTAATTATCCGTTATCCATCCATATCAAGAATCTCCTGCGATTAAAAAATATATTACAAGATATTTAGTTTTAGCCATGTTATGAAACAATGTTGTTGACCATTTCATTCACTTGACCGCTTCAGATGCATTACCTTCCTGTGGATGCATATTAGGTGCTAAATAAGGATTTAAGTACGCTTTCGGAATTCATTGTAGCAACATGTTATGTCATATAAAGCTATAGTGGCAAGTAAGTAAAAATGAATCAAGAAAGATTAAAGATGAAATGAGTTATTCTCCCGTATTGGCTACAAGAATTTGCATAATGACATAGAAGTTCATATCTGTAACTGCAATTATAACTTTTTATTCTGTGGACTAAATATTCCTTGACTGTTAAAACCTATTCCTTGACTGATCAATATATATGACATATATGATATATGATATAATATCAAACTCAAACTGGCTTACTTAACAGCAACAATGTTGTGGAACTACCTAAAAATTTCTCCAAATAACTGCAATGTCTTTGTTTTAAGAAAATAGCCGTTGTTTAAGTTTTTGATCGTTGGGATTGGAATTTGAAAGTACTTTCTGTTGCTAATATAAACCCCATTAATTAACAAATTCTAAATATTCACGCTTGCTGTATAAGAGTTAGGAAATGTAGAACTCGACAATACATGGCGACGTTTATTAGTTGAACGGCCAGGTATTTAAGGATACCTTGAAAGAGTATGAAGAACCATATATGAAAAAACTGGTAGCAAGTTTTATGTAAAAAAAAGAAGTTCTGGACTGATTAATCAAGTATGCAACTTTTGTAAGAGAGCATTTTTCCTTGTATTTCTATGCGGTACGAACAAGTGGTTCATTTTGCTAGTATCATTTTAGACATCACATAACATGAGCCCAGCTTGTTTATATTGTGATTGAATAATTATGAAAATGGTAGTTGGCATCAATATATCATCAAAGAAGGAAAGTTAATTACTAAAATCTTTGTAAAATAATGATCTCGTCATGGAACGAACCTGGCCATCGTTGATCTTAATATGTTATTATGCAATGTGTCTTGTCATCATTTGAATTGATGTGCTGTATGTTGACTTTTTTTTACAATAAAGAGAAAATCCGTGTGAGCAAGCGGTGCAAACAGCATATCTAAGAAAATATGTTATTCTTCGGGGTTTATTTAATTGATACCAGTTATGAGATTTTGGACAACGCCAAGTACAATACTTTATGCTTCTTACGAATTTTGGGAATCAGGTAAAGGAGAATGCGAAGACTCCGAAAAAGCTTTTTGCGCTGGCTCATCGCGGCCGGGTGGAGACGCAGCTTAGCTGCCCTCCGAACTATCGCTTTTCCCAAAGTGGCATCCGGATTTCTAAGAAGAGCCTGGAAACGAAGGGTTTGATATCATGAAATGCGGAACATACCCAACATCGGATCTGGAAATTACATAGTGCACGGTTTTGACCTTTTAACCGCTGACACCCTCAATTTCCTCACCGCTAATGGGTGAGACTCACAATTTTGAAAATAAATGTGCACAAACACAATCACAGACATTATATTTGTCCTGTGATTGTAGCAAGACATAGGGCTTCCACATTTCTACGATTCTTCCATTGCTCTAATAGAGCTCGTCGAATACTCTCGTTGTAACTTGAGTTGAGTTCAAAATTGACTGCTAGGAATAATAAGATGGACATTGACGGACAGATTTTGCCCCCTAAACAACTACCTCCGGTTTCTGCAATTTTAAGTTTATACCTGGAAACCAGGTGAATAAAAGTGACATATACGAACATGAACTTTCAAACGTTAACACCATCATGCCTAGAATTATGATAAAAATAACTTTTTAGCATAGTTAATATTTAGCAAAGGAAGCATTGGTTGATAAACTGTAGTTAATTTATATAAAACGTCATACATGTGAATGCTTTTATCTGTGTCTGCAGAAGACGTGCAATTCTCAATTGTTTGCTTTTATTGAGACCGCTAATGGCTTGTCTGTTCATTGATGAGTTAATACCTCTGCATTGACGTCATGTAAGCTATGTACATTGAAAGTATGCCTAGCAAGAAAGATGCTGAAGTCATGAAACAGAAAAACACAACCAATGTCAAAAGTGGGGAAGATGTACAGCATAATCCTACTTTCACTCGTTTTGAATGGAGTGGAGAATGGGCATTCCATCGCACCTACTTCCAGTTTTGACATGGGATTGCTAACTCGTCCAATTTTGAAGAATCCAGAGCTCTTGCGTAAACCTTCTTCTAACCTTCTTCTCACGATGCGAGAGCCTTTACTTCCCATTTTTGAATCATTGGCCATAAAAACTTTTACAACGAGAGAGTCTCGTGCATCCACAGTAGTCCAAGCTCTTCAGTCCCTTGCATCCATCGCACAGCAGCCAGTCTTATCTGCTCTTAACCCATTCAAACTGGAAATTCAGCCGTTCTGGATCACAAATCAGATTTTCATCCGGGATGCATCTCCCATGGTCGTGGAAACCCTCATCAACTTGCCAATAATCCGGGAAATAGCAGAAGAGTTAAAAATTCCTATGCTCCCCATTTTCAACCCGCTCAAAGGGAAGCCACCCAACGGGCCTGAATGGCACGTTGAAAAAATCAAAGCTACACTCGTTTGGGAGAATGGGACCAGAGGAGAGGGTGTAATTGTTGCCGGTATAGACTCTGGTGTAAAGAAAACTCACGATGCTTTGAAATCAAACTATGTCGGGGCAGAGAATTATGGCTGGTTTGATCCGATCAACTTTTCTCGGGAACCGAGTGATATCCAAGGCCACGGGACCCACACGATGGGCAGCATGTGTGGGACCAATGGAATAGGTTAAATTTTACATTGTAACGTTGTTTAAAACCATATTTAAATGCAAAAATGAAAATAGTATATTATTCTTTAAAACAAGTACTTATGTTGATATAGGTGTCGCACCAGGGGCAAAATGGATGGCATGTCGTGGTTGCCTACTCGACGGCTGTTTGCAGCGCACACTACTCGCCTGCGCACAATTTTTTCTTTGTCCCACAAACCCCCAAGGAACAAACCCAGACTGTTCCAAAATCCCACACATCATCAACAACTCGTGGGGTTCAGAGGGAAGCGCTGACTGGTTCAAGGAGATAGTGGTAGCTTGGCGCACTGCTGGGATCATCCCTTTTTTCGCGTCAGGTAACAGTGGACCTGGTTGTGAGACTGTGACCAGCCCTGGAGACCTCGACTTGGTGATCACTGTAGGCTCCACAGACAGGAATGATTTGCTATCCAGATTCTCCAGCAGGGGCCCCATCATTGATTACTCTGACACTGAACAGGGAGAAGAAGCTAACAGATCCCTTCTCTCCTCAATCATCTCATTATTCACCCCAAAGAAAAAACAGTACAAAACCTTGATCAAGCCAGAAATTTGTGCACCTGGTGACAGAATTAATTCTGCTCACATTTTGGGAAACAATGCATACAGAATCATGTCGGGAACTTCGATGGCATCCCCAACAGCTGCAGGTGCAGCTGCTCTGCTCCTTTCAAAAAATCCAAAACTGAAAATGAACGACATTCTGCGACTCCTCGCCTCCACCACTGAGCAACAACTTCCAACCACCAATACAGGAAACTGTCCACCCGTTCCCGCAGCCATGTTCCCCAATAATATGTTTGGTCACGGGAGAATCGATGTTTGGCAAGCGTACCTCAAGATGCTCAAGGAAATGAAAAAAGGTGGCTCCCTCAAAACCACAAAAAATAAAAAACCATGAAAACGACGAGAACAAGATGCAACAGATTTACATTTTTTATCAACTTTTTTATTATATATTATTTGTCATGATAACGGTATTTTTTCTTGGTTTTTTTGCACAATATATTTCTGTTTTTAGTACAAATTTCTTGGTAGTTTTTTCTGTAAAAGGGCTTGTTACGTACGAGGAGAATAGGGTTCCATCTTCCATCTTTTACATACTTCAATTCTATTTCCAACTTGGTTCCGAAAGAAAAACTGACGACGAGATTCACAATGAATACATAATATTACGTACACATTAATCATATAATATAACATTAGATTTTTTGAATCTAAAACATATTCTTTAACATTATAGTTTAGTTTTACAGACGATGATGATCATGATACGAGTGGAGATGCTTTGATAAATGTTGGGCTTTTTAGCCTTCAGTTTGACATATTTTCACAATATGAAATACACACAAAGAATCAACTGATTAACACACCTTCACTGATTTGTTAATTAATTATATATGTATACTTTTGGATATATATATATATTTGTGAAGATATATATACGATATAAGTCTTTCAATTTTCCAACAACAAAAAAGTCAATTAGAAAACAAAATTAATTACAAATTAACTAACAACTAATTCAGCTGAGTACGTACATACTCATAACTAGAAATTACGGAGTTTGGAGAGGAGAGGATCATAATGATTTTCACGAGATTATTATTTTTTTGACTGTAAAGTATGTACAATACCAGTCACAATGTGACATACGTAAGTATTTAAAGGGTGAGACACATAATAGTAATTTTTTGATAATACAAAGGTTGTCATGAGAAACAACAATGTGACCAAGTATTTACAAGTGTGTATTAAATTGTTCCAGTGAACAAGATAATAGTAACATTATCAATATACACAACTATTGATGATGGATTGGGTGATTGGTTTGGGTGTGGTGACTCACGATGCTCTGATCTGATGTTGAATGAATTCAAGGAGACGAACAAGTATTTCAACGTTGCTCTGAAAGATTCTCACTCATCAACTGTGAAAAAGAAAATAGGTATATCAAACAAGAAGGAGCAAAAAGAAAATCATAAAGTTTCAAATCAACAAAAAAAAATCACTTCAAATCATCCAAATGAAAACGGCTGCTTCAATCTAAACAATTGTTGGCAGTGAGTGATGCATGATCAGTCAATGAACTCAAGTGGTTTAGCCGTGTGTATGTATTATCATTGTGAGTGAAAGTGTTCAACACAGTGACACTCTAAGATAAGTGCAAAATGACAACAATGAGCAATGAACATGATTATTAAATTTTCCCAAGAAAAAAGAAGAAAGCAAAAGGACAAAGTTCATCATCAATTTTATATTAACTCAAACAAACGCAGATCCATAAATTCATTCCTCATGCAATGTAACAGTTATTGTTTTTTTGCGTGCACCTCATAATTAACGTATAGTTATGACGTACATGCTCACACTAAAATAATTTTGTTAGTATTTTACAGTTTCCAATTTAACTGGGACAAAAGCAGTGCCATGCGTCATTCAAGAAGGTTAGGCAAAACGCGTGGGGTCGAAGACTAATAATTTGTAAATAGTTTTTAAGACACTCTCAAACATGCTATCATATTTTTTAAAAAAATTAAAATTACTTCACCCTTATATCATTCACCATCAAATCAAATATCATCATCCCCTCTGTAATACTTGGACACATGTCTCGATTTTTTCACCACCGGTGCAACTTGTGTTGTTTGTGAACTGTAATGAAACAACTCTAAAGGATATTGATAACGACATCAAAGTTGAATACTTTTTTCAACCCCCTTCTCACTCGTCAAAACTAAACTAAAATTGTACAAAACGGGGACAGCCAACATATTACGTGTGTATGTCTACGAAAGTTGTCTTTACACGAGAACAAGAGAAAAAATATATACGTAAAAATCAGACTTTCAAAAACTTGAACTTACTACAACGGAACTACTAGCGAATAAATAAGTAAATCGTGGCAATGTGATGTAACTAAACTAAATCTGGACTCGACGATTATCAATAATACAATATTGCTTTTTTTTAAACTTCTCTCAACTTGACAATAAATTAGTTCAGTCGATAAAAAGAGAGAGAATAACTAGTATTGATATTCATGAAACATTACAAATTATGTACTTTTTTATAGTATGATGGTTATTAATGTATTGCTAAAAAAGTCTTTTTTAAACCCTCCCTTTCTTCCTCTCCAAAAAAAGGATAGAGAACGTTCGACGACGACGACGACGACGAGAAAGAAGAACAAATCATGGTTTGCGAACGACACTTATATAGTTGTACATACATATAAACAACATAAACATGAAGAGAAAGGAAAAGTAGTTTACATTCACATTTCCCAAGTTAACAAAACATGAATCTCATCGTCACAATTTATCATGCAGTTCACATACATTCATACAATTTTAATTGACTCTCCCTCTTCTTCAACAACAACAACCAACCTTTCAATCTGCTCAGGAAAAAGAGATGAGAGAAAAGAGTAAAAGATTATACACTGCTCTGGTCCATAATGAACACGACAACAAATGTCGAAATTTGACTTTCTCCAAGTGAGAAAGTTTGAAGAAAGAAGTGGAACCTGTCTACCGTACCGTGGTTCTCTCTAAGAGAACAATCACGGTAAATTAATAACATTTCACATATAATTAACGAAAGAGACAAATTTTTAAACGGTCACATTTGAGCGAACGAGAGGCATGCTGCTCAGGAAAGAATGAGAAATTTTGTCCTGCTACCATTTTAATCAAAATTCTGGTTAAACACAAACACTGGCGAGGTAAAGAAATCCACAGTCTCAACTTGCCCCAATGGTTTGTATTGCGTTGGTAAGGAATGGATTGAAAATATATTTAGTTGGTATGTTTAAGGAGTGGGTGTCAGGGTGGAATCTAAAGCTATAGTTTAAGCTCTTGGTTGATTTTATGAGATATTCCACTCCACCCAATTGGCAGTGAAGGCATGCAACAAATATTGTGGGGAAGCTGGAGGGATTTCTTTAGAGAGTATTTCCAATTGTCAGAATTAGTACAAGACTCAAGGTTGTAATAATTATGACGATAATTGGTTGAGATTTGAGTGCTTAACCAGGTGGAAGCAGGACAGTAATATAAAAGTTTCGAGGTAAAACTAATGGAGAGTATATAGAAAAGAATATATTACGGAGATAACAATAAATTGTCTAGAAGGACGAGCAACAGAAAACATTTAGACAAATAATGACTACTGCGTATGGTTGTGTTCGAATGCATGAGTAGGTATATCAATGACGGTACACGCTTCTTTACCGATTTTTAGACGAATCCTTTTAGTCTTACTGCTCCCAGTGGTGAGAGCGACCCCATTGACAGCTCCCCCTCCCGATGAGGAGAAGTCCACCAGCTGGAGAGTCGGAGATCGGGTTGGACACGACGACAGCGAGGATGATTTTGACGGAGAAGTATCCCAAGAATGGTCCGTTCCACCTGCAGCCTCAGTCGAGTGTTCTTGCTCCTCTGTTTCCTCCACCTCTTCCTTATCTTTTCCACGGGACTTGTGCTTCCTCTTCCTCTTCTTGCTCCGCTTCCTTGGATGATAGTTTACAGCTGTGCTGGTGCTTGTAGCAGCCCCACAAAGCTCAGTCTCGACTTCCTTTGCGGGAGGAAGTGTGAAAGTGGGGCCATTGTACTTGGGACTCCCGAGTGGGCTGGAGCCATGGAAATTCAGGATTTCGTAGCAAGGGTGGCTCTCAGCTAGTCCATCATCTTCCTCCTCAGTGTCTTCTGCCAAGCTGAGGGATGAACTGCTATGGGCTGCAGCTGAGGTGGTGGCTGCAGCAGTTGAAGTGGTGGTGCTACTGGGGATGCTTGTAGTAACCGTGGCAGTGGAATGAAGAGAAGAAGTTGATGATGATGATGATGCAAGCTCAGGACATCCCTTGGAGGCGGATTCAAACACCTCATCCAGCACTGCTGACCTTTTCATGCGGAACGTCATTCTGAGAGGTGGCAACCTGAAAGACCGGTGTTGAGAAGGGGCGATACTGCTGCTAGCCGTGCTGCTGCTGGACGTATCGCTTGATCTACGATTTAAAGCTTCGGAGGTAGATGATGATACTGCTGTAGTCTTGCTCTGTCCACTGTTCGACACCGTCGCACTGGTTGTACTGCTGTTGCTGTTGCTACTGCTACGCCGCGTCTTGCTGGCACTGCTGGCAGTGTTGGTGGCGTCTTCGTACTGAACACATTTTGATAACGAGGAGGGGGACGTTGGGGAAGAAGCTTCAGGGGAGTCACCGCTCTTCTTGGGCTCCCTTAATACCCGTGAACTTCTCAACATGATCCCAGATGTTGGTGTTCCTCTCGTGGAGGTGGAAACAGTGACCTTGGCAGAAGATGATGAACGGTCACTCGTAAAGGAACGTCTGCTACTGCTACTCACACTGCTTGCGCAATCAACCCCAGAATCCGAATGGTTGGAGCTGGTGCTCGAGTTCGAAACTGAGTCGTCGGAGAGGAGGATCCCGTGGGGAACTTGGGGATATGTTCCACCCGGTTGTCGACGTGATGATAACGAAGTTTTTGTACTGTTGAGTTGCGAGCTTTGAGTTCGTTTAGGATCGCTTCGCAATACGGCTTTCGTGGTTCTAGGACAAAAAAAAGAACAATAGCCATTCATTTACCAAACACAATAGCAATTGTGTCTAATTTTTTTTATTGTCTATAATAAAATTTCTAATTACTTCACGGCCTCGCGCTTTTCTTGAGAATTGTTTGCAAGAAGTGGAATTTTTCCCATTTCCTCGGGTTTGCCACGCCTTCTTCTTGTCAGCGTGCCCATTTGTTGAGAAGGAAGCTCTCCGGGTGGAGGTCGAAGTCGAGTGGCCATCCCACTGTTGGCATTTCCATTGTTCGCTTCCTGCTTCTCCTCCCCATTGGTCTTCTTTCGGTTGAGACGATTGTCCGTCTCCCGAAGACGATAGCCTTTTTCCTCCCTCCCACTCGTCGTGTCCTCCTTTTTCTCCTTTGCAAAGGCGCCAGTGCCGCGCCGCTCGCAGGTGACACACTCACAGTTTCGGTTGCTATCACCAAAAAAGTCTTCCCCATAAAAACATGTGATTTCATCCCCTTCCTCGATATCCCTCAACACCTTGATGCAAGCTGTGTCCCTCCCAGTCGCCACAAACTTGCAGTTGGCCCTACAGTCGTGGTTGATGTACGCTGCCGGACCCAGCCATAACTGGGCGCAGTTTTTCCGACAACTGTACATAATGGAAAAATCATTTTTCCCAGGATGAAGCAGCTGCGCTTCCTCCTCTTCGCTAAGCTCAGCAATGCACCCTACTAAAAGCGTTATTTTATCGTTCTTGGACCTAATTTTTTTAGAACAAATCATTACCATTTACATTAAAATTTACATTTCATCCGAAAATTTTATAGCAAAATGTCAAATTTATAATCTCACTCACCATTTTCGTGTTGCGCTTATTTTAGCCCCTTTCTTTTCTTCTAGTGAGTATCTAAAACAGGGCTCTATCTTGAAACCAGACTTTTTATCAAATACCCGTAGATAACGAAGAACCTACAAGAATGAAACAGTTTGTAAATTAAAAATGGTATGAACATAACATTAGGCAGTAGTGTCGTGTCAACTCACGTGTTCCTTCAGAGATTCTTGCTGATCCTTTCCCTTGCTACAAACATACTTTTTGAGCCAGTTTCCATTTTTCAGCTCATTATACCCCTTCTCATAGTCTTGATGCTCAGCAAAGCGCTCAACAATTTGACGCAGTTCCACCGCTCTCAGCGCTTTTGAATATGGGGGACGAAACCTTTAACGGAATCACAATAACTTTAGACCTGTGCCAAAACTAGGAACTTTCTTTTTTAAAAATCGACTCATTTGTTTAACCCCCACCTAGTATTCATTTTATGGGTGGTAAACCCAAGGTAAGGATCCAGAACGAGGGCGGAAGCCGCATCATCATTCTCAGACAACTCTTTCGGTGTCATACCATACCGATTGTGGGGCAGAGTGGACTTGTCCTTGTGGGAATTATTATTATTATTATTATTGGAGGACAGGGAAGATGCCGTTGTGGATGTCGCTGATGCAGAAATCACGGTGGTCGAGCTGTTGCTCCCACCATTCCCAGCGGAAGGGGAACTGGGGCAGGTGCTACTCGTGGTTGAGGAAACATTGCCATGACTCACGGCTGGACTACTACTACTACTACTACCAATTGCATTCGTACTTCCACTGCTCCCCATTTCACTTATCGACATGGGGTTTGAGGGTGGCTCCGTTGATGATGTTGTGGATGACGCTGTTTGTTGCTGCCCGGAAACAGGCTGCTGCATGTGCATTTTCCTTGAGAACTGGAGCCCAGCTGTCGCT
Organism: Orchesella cincta; assembly: GCA_001718145.1. Taxonomy (NCBI): domain Eukaryota; kingdom Metazoa; phylum Arthropoda; class Collembola; order Entomobryomorpha; family Orchesellidae; genus Orchesella; species Orchesella cincta. The sequence continues at coordinate 6,792 of LJIJ01000198.1, read as the reverse complement.
GCAACCATTTCATCTGGCAAGTGGTGGACAAGATGTCACTCAACTACTACACATTTAATTTATTTATCTAAAAAAAAAGGGGCAACATAAAACAGGGAACTTAAAAAATAAGCTACAGCTAATTCTCTTCAATATTATTAGTTGTAAAGGACCAAACTTACTTTCCCTTTAGTTCAGTTGGAGGAGGTGAGTCAGCCACAGAAAAACAAAATGTGTTGGCTCGTCTCCTGTCACCTCGCCTCATATATTATGGTTGACACGTCCCAATCAATCACAAAACTGCTAGATGATACCGCCACCCTTTTAGCAGTTTCTTTCAATACAAGTATGACTTTGAGCCTGCGATGGTTTACAAAATTGAGGATGTTAGCGCATAACTTTCCCTTGTGATAACGAGCCTCGTATCCATCATAAAAATGTTAATACCCTAACAATCCTGCTTTCTTTCACTTTCTTCCGTTTGACAATTAGGAGCGTTTCACCCCTACGCAAGTGAGCGACAGTAAATCTTGACCTTCAATCAGTTCCCAGTCTTAATTCCGAAGGCAGATTGAGTCACTGGCCGTTTCGTAATTTGAAAACTGAGCGCGCACATTCAAAATCCCAAGTAATTACACACTGACACAGTTCTCAGCTCAGCTAGCAGCAAACCGAAACTTGTTATCTGAGCGATCGACAACCATTTCCCCTTGGGGTAAAAAGGAATAGACAATTTCTGGGGGATGAACGCTAGCCAGTGATTTGTAGGCTCAATCAACCTTTTTTAAGCAGTGCTCTGTTTCAATCCCTTACGATCCTTTTGCAACTCTTTTACCGTCTTTTTCACTCTTGTTCTTGTAGCCTGTCTTCTTTCATATTTGGATACATTTTGACTTGAAGTGTGTGTGTAGCAATATTTTTTTATCCTCTTGTGTTATGTATTGTGCTCTGGTATATATTATTATTATTATGATTCTCACTCTACATACTCTGAAGGAAGAGGAAGGCTTTGCTGGGGCCAATGTGTGAGCTAGCTGATGTGCTATATACCTTAAAAAAGTATATCCTTTGGCTGTGCTTGCCTAACTGCCAGCAAGCAAGAGAGAGAGATTTTTCTTGTGAACTAGAACTCTGTATCTGGCTGTTATGCAGTTGTGTACATCTAGTACACTCAGTGAGATCAGTCAGTCAGATTCTACCGCTTTTGCTCCTTCCTCCAACTGAATATGTTCAGTTCAGCTACTCGACTTGAACTGCCTACTCCTTCCTCCTCCTGACCTTCACTCTCACTCACTCCTGCTCGAAAAGCGAAGCCTTTTCATTTTTCGCTCCGTTCTCTGCTTTTGTCTGCGTCATCCCTCTCTGCCACCCTCCTTGCGTGGCCTAGCACTTGCATGCATCACGCCCATAGCCAGCATAACGAAGCTATTTCTCCCCTTGCTTTCACCATCCTCATGTCTAGATCGCGAGTCTATAGTGTCCAAACCCCTAAAGGGTTCTTTCAGCTGACTTTTCCGGCAAGAGACGCACAGTGCCTTCACCTCTTTTTAAGCAGTATAGTGCTTTGCACTGTTGGTACTCATTTAAAAAAGGCTTGTTTCCCTTCCATCTACACATTGTATTTGTCTGTTTATGACTCTTACTCCTCGGCCAAGCTTTTCCCTAGCTGCCTTCTCCATACTGTGTTGGTTTGTTATTAGCCTGGACTGGACTGACATTGCCATGCCGGCACTCTCAAGAGCCAGCGGTGGGGAGCTTGAGATTCTAAAAGTATCATTCGAAATGAATGCTTGTAGATCCACTACTGGAAAACTGTATCTGGATGACACGAACTTTGACATTTATCACTTTGCCCCAAAGTTCGGACTGAAAGCATTTCTCTCAAGCAAGTTGGCCAGAAAGACTTTGCAGGTTTCCCGGGGTGATGTGAGACAAGCTAATAAATGCAAGCTGAATTTTTTTCCCCAAAATGATTTTGATGCGCACCTCTGCTTTCGTTTAGGATCTCTCCTGATTTGGTTTGACGTTGACATTACTTACGTATGTACTTCCAATTCCGAACTTTTTTCATGTAATGCACTGGATCATGATGCGTTGTTGCGAATATGATGGTTATGTATTCATTCCATTTCCCTTTTCCCTTGTTGCTTCCTAGTACTCCCAGCGTGGATGTGTATAATATATATGCGCTGTGAATGGATTGCGTAAAAACCTGTTACATGATATATGATGGGTGCGACCAACTATTTATTGAACTGGCAACCTTCCTATTTCCTGCCCATGCTTTGTTTCACAACTTTGTCTTGTTTTTTTCTTTAGTCGTTGTTCCAGTTTTTGCTTTCAATGCCATAGTCCAACTCCAAATAAAACAAAGTCATCGACAAATATTCAGATGGGTTTAGCTTGGTTGGTTTTGAGTTTTATTTTATTCGGAAAATAAAATTGGACGCGGACCGACTACGTTCCGGGGTTTAAATGATTAAACACTATGTATACTATATTTTACAAAGAACAACATTTACCCATTCAGACATTCCGAAAGTAATGGGGATTTTCATATTGAAACTGGCACCACAAGAACAGCCCTGCTCTGCATGCGGATTGTTGACAATTCGGAACGCAGATCGAATCAGTTCCCGTTCGTAGTCGAGGGTTGAGCCTTGGATTATGTCGAGACTCATTTCATCTATCACGACTAATGCTGCACCACTGCTTTCTTTTTGATCCTTGTGGATAACTCTACAAATGCAAGGAAAAGAGTTTAATCATTCATCTGCAATCATTCCATAGAGCTAAAAAAAACATTTACACTTGAATTACTCGAAACTCGGCTTCACATATCTCATCTGTGCCGCATATTCCTTGTCAACCGTTTGAACTTGTCACGTGGAAACCCCGAGCCACGCCGGCCCCTTGCCACCATCTGGACTCGGCACGAAGCACGGTGCCCTCCATCAAAATCTCTTTTTCAACACCGTTCTTGCCCATCGCATTCACTACTTCGCAACTGTCCCCTTTAAAGTACGATGATGCCGTGGGTTGACGACGCCTGACGACGAAAAGAAGTGCGATGATAAACCGACGACAATTTGCCTGGCTAGCCCTCCTCCATGACCCCAAACTGCAGCGAAAAGCCTTCCTCGCAGAAAGGTTCAAGGATTTGTCGACTAGCTCCGAAAAAACCTGCTGGATGCTCATCACTCACGCTGCTAAATGTCACTTTGAAGAAAACAGTGAATAACAAACACCAGACACGCTGATGTTCAGGTACGCGGCTTGAGCATATCAAATTTCAATGATGGTACACGATACGCCCCAAAAATTTATGCAGCAATCCATGACTCACCTCTTGTTCCGCTACTTGACCCGCCTAACGAAATTGTCTTTTTTTTTAGCTAGACTTAATCATCAATCGGATCCTGTTTTAAGCACACAAAAAACAAACTATTCTAATTCTTTAAAAAGACTGTATTTTAACCCAATTCATAAAGCTAATAACGTTTTTACCTTTCCATTGCTTACCTAGCAAGATTTGGTTATGAGTTACGGCACGAACCTCGATCGGCAAGCTCACTTCTCCATTCGTGTCCACCTTCTACCTCTACGTACTTGACACCATAACAGGAGCGCGCCCACTTGCAACTACTACCCTAGCTCCGTTAGCGCCAAAATCAAAGGGAAGGACTTTCGCTGGACATCCTCACGCTAGTATGCAGCTTGGCATGTATTGTGTGGTTCTGGTCTTTGTACTGCTTTATCGCACGACAGGTGCGTTACAGCGACTTGCAATGCTTGCAACCCGAACCAGGCTGCTGGCTATACACAGCCCAGCTTACTTACCTTCCTTGGCCACGGTCTTCCCAATTAGGCTACCATTCATGCAATTGAAGCGCTATTACGCTGCCCTACATAAGCCACGCTTACCGAAATACACAGGAATGATTCATACACTGTCTGGACATGCACGGACCTTTTTATAGTTACTGTATTGGTTCTACATTGTATAACCACACACAACCTTGCCCTCCGTTACTTTGCTATCTACCCCGTTTTACCATTCATTGCTGTTAAGTCCCGTCAACCCAATCCCAAGAGATCAGTCAAACACCTCCACAACAAATGCCCACCTCCCTCCCAATCGCCAATCGTAAAGTGCTAATGCTTTCTGCTTCTAATATGAACGATCAATCTACATCCTCATCAGTCACCACAAAAACCAGTGTCGTGTCTGGTGGATAATATCACTGCTCATGTATGTAATCTGGGACTGTCATGCCATGGAAGCCAACCAACTCCAACATTCTGTAGTCATCATAACCCGTTCGTTTTTTCTTTGTCTTCTCTTGGTACTTTTTTTTTTTTTTGTTCTTTTTCCGTGGGTGCGGTGCGATCGCTGGGCGACTCCGGCGCTGACGACCTTTGTCTGTTGGTGCGCGGGCGCGCCTCCGCCTTGCCTCCTTACCGGGATCCGGCGACCCGCCCCCGCAGCACCTCGGCCCCGGTTCTCTTTTCTTTTTTTTCTTTCTTTAATTTTTATCCTCGATACAGTTCCGGCTTGCATTCCTTTTGAGTCGCATTTCCGAACCCCTGTATTACCGCTTGTCCCTTCATGATCCGTTTCCCCACAAATTCGTACTGGACAATCTCACCAATAATGGGGCCAATTTGCCCCAAAAGTTGTTTGCTCATCATTTTGCATCCGCACAGCAACCATGAGGTACTGTACCCAATGTCAAGCGGCTGAAATGATCAACCGCAGCGCCGGCTCAGAACCAAGTGTGGTCAGTCTTCTGCATTCGTGCGAGGCACAATCAGAACTAATCAGCACTACAACCCCTACTCATTCGGTTGTCGCCTAGCGAAGTCTTGTATGCACAAATCGGACACTCCGGCTCCCGGCCGAACTCCACAGTATACGTGCAAAATATAGTTTCGAAGCAGATTAGCCTTTAGCTGACAGAACACTAAGATCAACGCAGAAGATAAACCACAGAGTTTGTAATATTATGTAGATCATCCTGTGCCACCGCCCGCTCTCCGCGCGAGTTGTAGCCTCAAACACCGAACATTTCATCCATCCACGTCGTGAAGACGTTTCCTCTAATGCCGACTCCTGATCACGAATGTTGCTCCGTCCACCAACACTGCCACATGCCGCCACAACTTCCCCACCGAGGTGGGTTTATCTTACTCTTGTGTTATCATATTGTAGGTACATACATACATATACACCCAATCATATTAGTTATATATCTGTTGGAAAAATGGGGTTTGCGCTCCCTCGATTCCATTATTATGTGCGCAAATTGCTTGTGCATGCCAAATTCCATGTGAATGTGATCCTCATCTCATTTGGTTTATCCATGAATGACTGAGAAACAAAGCAAATGACAGATAAGCTATGGTGTTGACATTTGGCACAGAGTTGTGATTTTATTATTTACACACGAGCTGTCTTGTATGCACATGTGAAGAAAAGAGTTTCATGCTCCTATACTCATTTGTAGGCTGGAGGATATGACTATGGACCTTGTGGATGGAACAGACACACGCCTATGAGTGCCCCATATGCCTGCTTAGTTTGAGGGATCCCGGTTGCTTGACACTTGTGCGACATCGGTTTTGCAGCAGTTGCATAAACCAATGGGTCACCGTAAGCAATCTAGTAGCTATGAATTTAATATTTTGCATTTTGTAGCTGATGTTTTAAAGCTAATTAAACTGTTTTGGTTGACAGAGGAGAAAAATGGGAAGTGTCCCGTGGATTCTGTTTCCCTATCCCACGAAAACATTTTCCCGGACAACTTCACCCGTCGGGAAGTATTGCAAACTAATGTCAAGTGTCCCCAACACAGGCTGTACCTCAGTTCACCCAATCGGAGAGATGGAAAAGCACATTGAGACGGCGCACATGGGTTGTGTTGCGAAGGTGGAGGTGGCCTACTAGATTGCCCTATAAGGAGGTGGTTGCGTTGTCCCTTTGAGACCAGGATCAAATGGACCGTCACCTCAAAAATGATGTTCATCATCACCTCCAACTCCTTACCGCGGCGTACCGACGCCTCAAAATATATTCTTCACGCTCCAACCTTGAGTATTCTGCTGGGGGCTCGCTAGACTTTTTTGTGAGACAGGATTCTCAAGACTCGACAAGGTTCTTACTGGACGAGTCCCTCAGCCCGGATGACTATCAGTTCGAAGACAAACGCTCATGGGACTCTGTTCGCTTTGCGAGGAAGCACAATATTCGTCCCTCAAATTTAAACTCAACTTGGCTACCGAGTCTGACGAATCTCTTTGCCATGCGCCACCCTCCCACCTCCTCTTCCATCCACATCAGCACCAACAACTGCACAAAACCCGAAGGAAGATACAAAAGATCTGAAATCCAGCAAAAACAAATGGAGCCAGTTCAGGAGGAATGGATCAGCAGTACCACCTCCAAGATATTTTTCAACGTCTAGTCCTCCTCGAGCAGAAGGATCGAGAGAAGCAAATCAAAATCGACAAGGTGGCTGCAGAGCACGCCTCCGTTCTCAACTTGTTCGGAACCTCAGCCCAAGTCATCAAGGACTTCAACGCCCGCTACTGTCACGGCGTCTACGTCTGGAGAATCCCAGAGTTTCGCAAGCTCTGTCTAGAAATGAGACGGAATCCCAACCGAGTTCTCAACTCCCCGGGATTCTACACAGACACTTTTGGCTACAAACTTTGTCTTCGGTTCAATCTCAAGTCACCTTCCTCCTCATCTTCCGCAAGTTTGCCGGCTGCATCTGAAGGAGCCACCTCAGCATACCACTACAACCATAAAGG